>OZ025265.1:27738620-28283151 GCA_964019135.1 Arenicola marina
ACACAGCACCCACCAGGACGACCAGACCGACTGTCTGTCCTGCCCCGCGGGTTACTACTGCGCTGACCGTGGTGCCCGGGCCCCCACGGGCCAGTGCAAGGCCGGTCACATCTGCTTCGGGGGCGCGGTGATTGAAGACCCGGTCTTCAACCTGGACTCCACGGGCAACAAGACGATCATCACGTTCGGGGACCAGTGCGGCGCGGGGTACTTCTGCCCCCAGGGCACGGCCAGCATGGTCGCCTGCCCCAGGGGCACCTACAACCTGGACCTGGGCAAGTCGGCCCAGAGCCACTGTCTGCCGTGCGACCCGGGCTACTACTGCAATGGAACGGCCCTGACCGCCCCACAGGTGGGTAATACAAGCTTTCGTGGGTGGGTATTGCCCCCCCCCACCCCTCCTCGGTCGCAAGTTTGGACCCGCCCCCCCCCCCTTTTTAAATTCGTGGATCCGCCCCTGATATGACAGGCTCTCACCACTCTCCCAGATGGGTAAGATGAGATGTTAATGACGCGTAGTACGATGCTAACTTTTGTGCAAACGCTGTTTTTCTTTCTTGTCTATGCTATGGACATTTATGCGACGCTCCACGGATGTACCGTCATATATATGTATGTATTGGTAATATATCTGCGTTACTTCCTTGCCAGGCCTTTGTGATAACGGCTACTACTGCACCGGTGGCGCCTACCTACCGGACACTATTGACAACAGCACGGGCAACATCTGTCCCCAACACTACATCTGTCCCAGCGGCACAGATGTGCCGCGACTCTGCCCTGTGGGGTACTTCGCCAACAACACGGGGCTGTGGGAGTGCACACTGTGCCTCGGGGGCTTCCTCTGCTATCCCGGGGAACCCCCCGAGCTCTGCCCCATGGGTGAGTAGTGATTCTGTTACCCCAGGGTACCCCATCACCCTCCTCGAATTCTACCCCATGGGTGAGTAGTGATTCTGTTACCTCAGGGTACCCCATCACCCTCCCCGAACTCTGCCCCATGGGTGAGTAGTGATTCTGCCACCTCAGGGAACACCGTTGCCTGTACGGGTAAAAAGTGCTTGAGGCAAAGTATTCGCTGGTCACGAATGGTTTCAGTTGTCTTCAACTGCTCACTTATCCTCGTATGTCCACTTGTCCCCAACTGTTCACTTGTCCTTAACTATTCATGTGTTCTAAATTGCTCAATAAACCTAAACTGCTCACTTGTCTTCAAATGTTCACTTGTCCTCAAATGTTCACTTGTCCTCAACTGTTCACTTATCCTCAATTGTTCACTTATCGTTAACTGCTCACTTGTCATCAACTGCTCACTTATTTTCAACTGTTCACTTGTCCTCCATTGTTCGCTTGTCCGCAACTGTTCACTTGTCCTCAACTGTTCAGTTGTCTCCCAACTAATCAATTCTTCTTCAATGATTCCCTGTCTCAGCATAGCTCAAGTATGACTCACACCTACAATAATTCCTTTCGTCTGCTCTAACATGAAAGCTGGACCTTTTCTCTTGTCCATTACCAAGCACTATTTGTCAACTATATGTACTTCCGTCAATATCGCTCTTTGTCAACACTTCACGTCTACACGGCTCACTTCTGCCAAACCACGCACATGTCCTCTTCTGGATATGTCCATTTGACCTCAACTGGACTGGAAATATTTCAATGAAATATATAATGCATTATGCAATGAATGAATTATACAATCAATAAATTGTACAATGCATGAATTACACAATAATTGTGAATTAGGCAATGAAGGAAATACACAATCGATGAAATACGCAATAAAAAATATAATGAAAAAACCCATTTAAATTACGTAGGATATTGTTGCCCGCCACAGGACTTCTTATCTCTGTATTGTATGAGAAACAACATGGGTTTGTATTATATTAAAGACTTACCACGCGAGCTGTGTTTTTATTTTTATCTCCAGGGTCCTACTGTCCCGCCAGCACGGCCCTCGTGCCCCTGACGATCCCTCAGCCCTGCCCTGTGGGTTACTATGGCGACCGCTACGGTCTGGAGTTCGATTCCCAATGCACACTGTGCAGCGCCGGAAGCTACTGCGCCTTTGCAGGTAGGTTGGGTTTGCGGTGAGACCGCCCAGTCGTCACTTTTATTTTTATATGTCGTACACAGCAGGGATCCTCACCTGGCGATGGTGGGTTCACTCGGTAAGAGTGAATGGCGGGCTTCCTTCAGTAAAGGTCACTTGATGCAACAAATTAATATGCTTTTCTTTATTCTTTACACGGTATCTCAAGCCGCCATGTTGATATTGTGTCCAGCGTGAGTCCTATATGATATACTCCCCCCCCCCTCCCTCCAACCCCGGCTTAACATCTTGAATACACATTGTTTCAACCAGGTGGAAAGATTTTTTTTAAACCGGTCCTCTCAACCGAATATATAAATATAGAGGATAAAGTAGAATGTGTGGCATGTGAAAGTGCCACCAGACATTTATTTGGACCCCACATGTCTGCCAAAACCCGCTTTATCGCCCATCAAAACGGCACCAGGCCAAGCTTCCCGCACGGGGGCGCTACGCAAGGTCCGCCTTTACCGCTGCTGTCGGCCGGGGGCAAATTTCTAGATTCTTGAAAAACGGTCAAATCAGCTGTATTTTCTTACAACCTTATATTTTTCAAGAATATGACATGAAAAAACGAGCTCTGTGTATTTAATACAGCAAAGAACATCGTGTACCACTTTGAAGTGGGTATAGTTCTTTTAATTCATCGTGACCAGGGAATGAAGAAAAAAATCTTCGTGATCTGGGAACGTTATCCCCTATTGCCCCCCCCCCCCCACCAACACACACACACATAAAGCCCCTACACACGTGACGTGGTTGGTGGTACAATGTGTTGGGGTCACGTGGTTGGTTTTACAATGGGTGCTCCACGTTGCAGGTCAGACCAATGTAACGGGTCCCACGGCCGCCGGTCACTTCTCGCGCTACGGGGCGACGACTGCCAAGCCACAGCAGGACGACTCGACCGTGATGGGACTCTGTCCCCGGGGGTACTACTGCCCCGAGGGCTCCGAGTCACCCACCCCCTGCCCACAGGGAACCTACGGGTAACAACAGCATTGCTATTCATCCAGTTCATAATGATGAAGCTTAAGATTCGACTTTAGAGCTTTACGATGACTTTCACTCAAATAAAATTACGTGTACGCTGTTTTGACAAACGTTATCCCCAAATAGTTCGTAAATCGTTTTGTGTGTTTGTATCTATATGGGCAAAATTATTCTATGTAAATTTATTTTCAGATAATGTAAATAGATATTTTTATAATTTGGATGCCGAATGTAGTTTCTATGTTGAAATTGTACGAATACCGCATCAGAAAGAACTCAACTTGCGCTTATCAGCTGATCAATAAATGTTTACGTTAATGTTGCCAATATGTCACTGTTCTGGCGCCCGTTGCTATGGTGTCATTGTGACGTAATTAATGAGTGACCTATGATTTGGTTGCCGTGGTAACAGGTTCAGCTGGGAGATGACCAGCGAGGCGATGTGTACGCCGTGTGGGGCTGGTCAGCACTGCCCGTCCCTCAACATGACGGCCAGCGGGGGGGACTGCTGGGCCGGGTACTACTGCTCGGGGGCCTCACCCGTGCCGGACCCACGCAACGCCAGCTACGGAGATATCTGTCCCACAGGTCAGTGCGGGGTCTGGTGAAGTGAGTCTGATAGAGTGGGTCTGGTGGAGTGAGTCTGGTGGAGTGGGTCTGGTGGAGTGGGTCTGGTGGAGTGGGTCTGGTGGAGTGGGTCTGATGGAGTGGGTCTAGTGGATTGGGTCTGGTGGAGTGGGTCTGATGAAGTGAGTCTGATGGAGTGGGTCTGGTGGAGTGGGTCTGGTGGAGTGGGTCTGGTGGAGTGGGTCTGATGGATTGGGTCTGATGGAGTGGGTCTGATGGAGTGGGTCTGGTGGAGTGGGTCTGGTGGAGTGGGTCTGGTGGAGTGGGTCTGGTGGAGTGGGTCTGATGAAGTAGGTCTGGTGGAGTGGGTCTGATGGACTGTATCTGATGGAGGTACCTAATGTAGTGTATTTGATGGAGTGTATCTGATGGAGTGTATCTGATGGAGTATGATGGAGTGTATCTGATGGAGTGTATCTGATGGAGTGTATCTGATGGAGTGTATCTGATGGAGGTATCTGATGGAGTGTATCTGATGGAGTGAGTATGATGGAGTGTATCTGATAGAGTGTACTTGACCCTTTACCATTTTTGCAATTGTTTTATCTACATGCTCACATGTATTGATACTTCCAGGGTTTTAGTATTGACTCTTGAGTTATTTAGATTGAACTTAACCATTACGGTACGATATGGCCTTAGAGGCTGACAATTCCGTTAAACCCCAATCAAATTAAATCAAATCTGATGGAGTGACTCTGACGGAGTGTATCTGATGGAGTTAATCTGATGGAATGTATCTGATGGAGTGTATCTGATGGAGTGATGGAGTGTATCTGATGGAGTGTATCTGATAGAGTGTACTTGACCCTTTACCATTTTTGCAATTGTTTTATCTACATGCTCACATGTATTGATACTTCCAGGGTTTTAGTATTGACTCTTGAGTTATTTAGATTGAACTTAACCATTACGGTACGATATGGCCTTAGAGGCTGACAATTCCGTTAAACCCCAATCAAATCAAATCAAATCTGATGGAGTGACTCTGACGGAGTGTATCTGATGGAGTTAATCTGATGGAATGTATCTGATGGAGTGTATCTGATGGAGTGATGGAGTGTATCTGATGGAGTGTATCTGATGGAGCGAAATTGACCGTGTATCTGATGGACTGAGTCTGAAGTAGTGAGTTTTGATAGAGCGGGTTTTGTCATATGGCTCATGCCCTCGTCACCCCCGCCAGGTCACTACTGCCCCCTGGGGTCGGCGCAGCCCGTGCCGTGCACGGCCGGTAGCTTCCAGAACGAGACGGGCCAGACGACGTGCAAGTCCTGCCCCGAGGCCTTTTACTGCCCCCTCAACACGTCCAGCCCCCTGCCCTGCCCGGCGGGATACTACTGCGCAGCGGGGCAGGACAGCGGCGTCACCAACCCCTGTCCGCCCGGCACCTACAGCAACCTGACCGAGCGATACGACCAGGCCTCGTGCATCGACTGCCCACCAGGGTGAGCCACTGTTACCCCGTAGATTGACATCGCGAGATGAGTCGATTGTCTTGGTTACGCGGCAAATATTACGAGGAAACATGTCGCTAGTTTCGGTTCGGATGGAAACTCAATGTGGAGATATAACTTAATTACTATAAGATAAACTGACGAAAACGCAGATGGGGATGTATGTTTCTCTACATTTCGTTTCGTTACCAATTCCGTACGTATACAGTGCTGCCCTCCATTGTCGGAGCCATTCAATAGTTTCGTATTTAGTGATTCTTCCAGCAGATGGCAGCACTATTTCGTTCGCTTTCTACGGCATTTGGCACCGGCCAAATTCTGATCCACCCTCATTACAGACAGAAGTACCTATATTGGTCAACAATAACTAAAACTATGGGATCTTCGCCTGGCTTATATCACCAGCATATACCAAATGGTAAACAGTGAGGCGTGTACTCACACAACTGTTCAGAGAATGCCTTATAGATCATGGTATAATGGGGAGGGGGCAAGGGGGGAGGTCATGTTCCCAGGTCACGATCATTTCTTTATTCCCAGGTCACGATGAATTAGAAAGGATAATTCCCAGCATTCATAACAAGGGCGGATACATGATATAAATCAGCGATTTCCTGATTCATGGTTATTTAATATTAAAATTCCCAGTTCACGAACAATTATTTGCCTCATTCCCAGTTCACGGTCAAATGAAAACTCCATTCTCGAGGGACGGAAACACCCCTTGCCCCCCCCCCCCACCCCCCTGCCCCCTATAGTGAACTGTTTAATATGCCCATGTTCTCTGCATATCCTACCTGTTTTGTCATTGTGTATGTATTGATGTCTTCGAGCCTCTATAGTGCTATAACGGTTGCCATTGCTGGTGGTTGTGTTTGGGTTGCCAGGTCCTACTGTGAGACCCCCGGGCTGCCGGCCCCCACGGGACCATGTGACCCTGGATGGTACTGCACCACAGGGTCCCCCTACGCCCAGCCCATCTCCGCGGCCACCGGGGGCCGCTGCACCCCTGGCTACTTCTGTCCCCAGGGGTCCTCCGCCCAGGTGGAGTGCACCCCCGGGATGTACTGCGACTCCCCCGCCCTGGGGGACCCCTCCGGCAACTGCAGCGCAGGGTACTACTGCCTGCTCGGGTCGGACACGGCCACCCCCACGGACGGCGTCGTGGGGGACCTGTGCTCCTTGGGTCAGCACTGCCCGGGGGGGAGCGCCTCAGGGGTGGGGTGCCCCCCCGGGACCTTCCTCAACGTGACCGGAGGAAGGGAGGAGGCCGACTGCTTGCTGTGCACGCAGGGCTACTACTGCGGTAGCTATGGCAACACGGACCCCACGGGGCCCTGTGACCCCGGCTTCTACTGCCCACCCGGGACCAACACCAGCTCACCCACGGACTTCCCCTGTCCCCAGGGTAGGTGGCCGTGAGGCGGACCACGTGACACAGACACGTGCCCCTTATCGAAGATAACTGACGGAGAGACATATACTTGTAATCATATGTAACATAGACAGACGATTATGTAAATGCGTGAATATATAGGGGTCTGGAAGGGGTAAATGGCCACGGATTCTCGATTCTGGAGGCCCCATTTCAGACCCTGATATATAAATGTTTATCTATTAAGAAAAGTAGTGGTAGTCCCACATACAGTTACTGATGTCTTTCAGCGATTATCCGTTTTTAGAAATGTAGGATTGCCATTAGTATTTTCTTGTGTGAGCCGTTCTGACACAACGAGAACACAATCACATAATACCACACAACAGGCTTGTAATCGGATACTGATGTGCAAAGACATGTTATTAAAGAGACAGAGGTTCAATTAATTTACACAAAATGATGTCATGTATCGCAACACCGTACGAAGGGTTACCTATAACATCCTGATGAAATTATCTAGCGGATTTTCGTAAAGAAATAGACTCCTGTATCGGACGCCGTGGTATGCACAATGTGACGCGAGTATTAGTCTCTCAAATATGATAAATATTTATTTATCTATTGCCTCAAAGTTATGCAATTGAATGGACAATTGGAAAGCGTATTGGTACAACGCCGGGTTGTCTAGAGTGTGATGCCTGTTTCACGCCGAAGTCTAAACCCCCCCAGGCCACTACTGCCCGGCGGGCAGTGCGCTGCCGGTGCGCTGCCTGGCGGGCCAGTACCAGGACGAGACGGGCCAGGGAGCGTGTAAGACCTGCCCCCCAGGATTCTACTGCGACAACACCCGCCAACCAGTCGTCCTTTACAACGACACCCTGTGTCCAGAAGGCAAGTACACCACCCACCCCCTCCCCCGACACCCCGTATCTGGAAGGTAAGTACCCAGCCCACCCCCCACCCCTCCCCACGACATCCTCTGTCCGGAAGCTGAGTATCCTGCCCACCCCCCAACCCCCTCCCCCCGATACCCTCTGTCCGGAAGGCGGGTACTCCACCCGTCGCCCCCAGACACCGTGTCCGGAAGGCGACTACCATTGAGTTCGTATTTGCTACAGACAGTACATGGATCTAATTATCAACAACGTCAGGTCTTATAGCCATTGTCAGTTTCTTGATACCTGGAAATCTTGAACAGTCTGCCAAACATATGACCTCTTTACCGTCTTAATTGGTGCAAGGTCAAAGAAGCAGGCGCCAAGTCAGTTTTTTGACATATAAATTATGCAGTTCGAAGGCCTTTTCATTTCATTTCATTTCGTGTGCTCTAACCAGTACCGTTCTGATGTCGTACTTGCACCATGTGTGTGTACTGACTAGATGTCACATGCCTCCAAAGGTTACTACTGCCCGGCCGGTACCTCCTATGGCACGGAACATCCCTGTCCCGTGGGCACGTGGTCCAACGTGTCCGGCCTGCAGGGGGTGACGGACTGCATGCTCTGTCCGGGCGGGTACTACTGCGATCAGCTAGCCCTGCTGGCTTACTTCAAGGTCTGCACGGCCGGGTAAGTCATCACACTGACCGTGTCCGTCATTGCGACCAGCTAGCCCCGCTGGCTTACTTCAAGGTCTGCACGGCCCGGTAAGTCATCACACTCACCGTGTCTGTCACTGTGACCAGCTGGCCCTGCTGGCTTACTTCAAGGTCTGCACGGCCCGGTAAGTCATCACACTCACCGTGTCTGTCACTGTGACCAGCTGGCCCTGCTGGCTTACTTCAAGGTCTGCACGGCCCGGTAAGTCATCACACTCACCGTGTCTGTCACTGTGACCAGCTGGCCCTGCTGGCTTACTTCAAGGTCTGCACGGCCCGGTAAGTCATCACACTCACCGTGTCTGTCACTGTGACCAGCTGGCCCTGCTGGCTTACTTCAAGGTCTGCACGGCCCGGTAAGTCATCACACTCACCGTGTCTGTCACTGTGACCAGCTGGCCCTGCTGGCTTACTTCAAGGGCTGCACGGCCGGGTAAGTCATCACACTGACCGTGTCTGTCACTGCGACCAGCTGGCCCTGCTGGCTTACTTCAAGGTCTGCACGGCCGGGTAAGTCATCACACTGACCGTGTCTGTTACTGCGACCAGCTGGCCCTGCCGGCTTACTTCAAGGTCTGCACGGCCGGGTAAGTCATCACACTGACCGTGTCCGTCACTGCGACCAGCTGGCCCTGCCGGCTTACATCAAGGTCTGCACGGCCGGGTAAGTCATCACACTGACCGTGTCTGTCACTGCGACCAGCTGGCCCTGCCGGCTTACATCAAGGTCTGCACGGCCGGGTAAGTCATCACACTGACCGTGTCTGTCACTGCGACCAGCTGGCCCTGCCGGCTTACTTCAAGGTCTGCACGGCCGGGTAAGTCATCACACTGACCGTGTCTCTCACTCATTGATGTATTTCGGATGGTTTAACCTGTGTGTGCCGTATCGCGACAATATGGAGGTCCAAGGAAGAGAGGAGCCATGTCTCCGAGAGGGAGCAACCTTCTGCTCTTTACAAGTAGAGCCATGGGATCTGTATCCTGCACAAATAGCATTTGCACGGGCGGGATTCGAACCCCGCACAGGCGGTCTGGGCTGGCCTGGCGGAGCACACTCGACGAGAGGCGAACGCGCTACTCACTCGGCCAGGGGGTGACCCCCTCTATGACTGAGACACAGCCCAAGGGATCACTGAGGGTGTGGACAGGCTTGATGGGCCCTCTTGGAATGCGCTCTCCGAACATCGTACGACGGATGGGGATTGTCTAGCCCTGACGCATGGCCCTCACGACCTCAACCCTAACGGGGGTGTAAGGGCCATGCCATACACACGGTCAAAACAGTAGCATTGCATCACCCAGCTCGCTTCGATGAATGATTGTCGATTATGACGACGAACCTACCTCTCCTAATCGGCTCGACCCTCTTCTTTAGACATTACTTGGACCATAGGATGCATTAATTTTAAAGTTTGCTCTCTACTTCTTGCACATCAATGATATTTTCGTCGGTCGTTAACGGTTTCCCTCCGTGCCGCTTCAAATTTTTCTAGGCGGTTGCCGCGGCTCGTTTGTTGACATCAGGTAATACACCCGACAGCTTCCGTATGGCGGCGCCACTAATTCTCGTTGTGTGTCTATAGTCGTGCCTGCGTTTTTGACGCAACTAGCGGCGCCCCCATGCGGATGATATCTGTTTTATTGCCTGGTCAAATTTGAAGCGTCAGAGAGGAAAGCCGTTAACAACCGATGAAAATATCATTCATGTGCAAGTAATAGAGAGCAAACTTTAAAATGATTGCATCCGAGGGTCCAAGTAATGTGTAAAGGAGAGGGTCGCGGCGAGTTAAAGAGGTAGGCTCGTTGTCATAATCGACAATTATTCATCGAAGTGAGCTTGGTTATGCATTACTACTTTTTTAACCATGTGTATTGCTTGACCCTTCTGCCTATCAGCTTGTTGTCAGAAGGGTCAAGTTCACTGGGCTAGGGATTGTCCAAACCAAAACGAAAAAGGTCGGGAGAGGGGATTAGTACAAAACTGGAAGGGGGCGGATATTGAACTTAAAATTGGGTCATCCATGATCAATCGAAGGAGTCCTTCTAGCGTTTCATATGCCGCAATCTACTCATATACAACGAACTTTGTTTGTCCCTCCATATGCTACAATCCTTTACTATTTCCTTCATATATGCTTTAGTCCATTTATAAAGACCCATTCACAATTATTGCATTTATATATCAATTACGCTTCATTAACACAATACAATTCACTATCGTACTACAATGACTCGTCTTTCGTGCTAACGCATTATAGCCGCTCACCACGTAATGAGGGACAAAGTAATATTGTTTTCGTAAATTTACAGGGTTTAAATCCCTGGGTGGGCGAGTGGGGGGGAGGGGAGCGGGGGGGGGGGGGTATTTAATACAATGCTGGGTTTGGTCCCCCAGTGCCCCCCCCCGCTCCCCCAAGAAAATCAGCTCTCTTTTTCATCAAAAATGTCCGCTCTCTCAGGCACCACCGGGCAACCATATTTGTATAATAGTGCCCCTTATCCTGGGTTTAAAGTCTGAATCATAGTAATAGAGCGCTTTGGCCAGACATCGACACATTGATATCATGAGGTGTGTCGTTTCAGGTATTACTGTCGCCAATCTGCGGCCAGTGCCGCCCCGGCCCAGGGTTACCATGCCGACCAGTGTCCCGCCGGCTTCTACTGCCCGGACGGCACCGTGGAACCCCTCGGGTGTCCCGCCGGCACATTCTCCAACACCCCTATGCTGACGTCACAGGACCAGTGTATCAACTGCACGGCAGGTGGCGACTTCTAGCGGCATTCTCGCTAGCATTGTATTTTCTTCATTAACGTTAACGATTAAAAGCTATTTGTGGTTTTTAACATTTTTTTATTTTGGGGGGGGTGGGGGTGGGGGTGAATGCTCTGAAATACAAAAGGGACATTTTAATGACTAATGGTTTCATATAATTTTGCCTTCTGCCAAACCATTAAGACCCCGATTTAATGAATTCGCGGATAACGTGTGATATATTTCAGATATATATAGTTCATTCAATGTAGTTGGCTCATTATTGCCGTCATTGAATCATAGATCTTATCATGACCTGATCTATGGAGACGCCAGAGATATATTTCCGTTGGTTGTATCATGGAAGTGACTGTGTGTCAGGATGGTGTTAAGCAGACATGGGGTAATCATAATCATTAATCGTAAGCGACTGTAATCGATTACATTTTCCAAGTAATCGCAATCGTAATCGCTTACATTAGCAATCCATTACATTGCTAATGTAATCGTAATCATGATTACTTTTGATGATTATTTTACTATGTTCACTCCGAGTAATCGTAATCGTAAACGATTACATTTACAATGTAATCGCCCCAGGCCTGGTGTTAAGCATATGCTGCGTCGCCTAGGTTACTACTGTGGGGAGACCAACCTGACGGCCCCCAGCGGCCCCTGCTGGGCGGGGTACTACTGCCCAGGGAGCTCTGCCCGGGCCGATGACGTCATCTGCCCGCCCGGCCACTACTGTCACAACACGAGTCACGTGTCAGACCCCTGTCTCCCCGGTATGTGCACGCACAAGGCATTGTGGGTAATCTCGCAAAGTTTCAGTTTTCGACGTTGATACGTATGTGAAAATGGATTGATTATTTTTTATGTTATTGTCGTTCAATTTATTTCAAATGACACGGTGTCCAATAATTCTGTTGTCTGAACATAGCGTAAATACATACTTAGGATAATTTAGAATTGATACATGGTAGTTAGAAATTGAAATTAATTAATTGAAATTAATAATTAAGTCATATAATTTGACCGGATCCGCAAAATGAATGTAACGATATGCTTGTGTCAAGCATTACTGATAATATTTGGCAAGTTTCCCCAGGATATTCTGAATATATTAATAATATATGAATATAACAATATGCATGTGTCTGGTGTCACTGTTAACAGTTATACAGTTTGGCGAAGATAATGTGAAAAATATTTCCAAGCTGTGCTTTCCAGTAGATGTACTATTTGATCGTTCACACCAGGGACCTACTCAAACCAGTCGGCTCTGGAGTCTGCGGCGGAGTGCACCCCCTGCGAGGGGGGTTACTACTGCGAGACCCCGGGGCTGATCGAGCCCACGGGGCTGTGTGGGGAGGGGTTCTTCTGCCCCCAGGGTTCCGACGAGAGGCAGCCGGCGGCCAACTACTGCCCCCTGGGCCACTTTTGTCCGGAGGGTGTGGCAGCCGCTCTACCATGCCGAAACAACAGTTATGTGAGTAGTTCCTGAGCCCTGACACCTGACATTTCAACCAAAAAGCATTGAGACAATATAGCAATATTCTGATTAATTAATGACGGGGTCGTGGTTCGCTTTGGTTTGATATGTGAAGTTGTTCTGCTGTGTTAGCCAAAACCATTTTTGCAGTGTAGCTCACGTATTACTCACGCCTAGCATTTGAGTGGAAGATAGACTCTATCTGATCAGATTGTATTAGTTTCGCATACGTTAGTCATTCGATACATTTGTCGTATTATGACATACTTTAGTTATTTGATACCCTTGTAATAGTTTCGCATACTTTGGTCATTTTTTTTGCACCCATGGCCTACTTTCGTATACTTCGTTATTTTCTACCATTGTCTTAGTTTCGTACATCTAGTTAATTAATAACGTTGCCTTAATTTCATACCCTTGTCTCCGTTTGGTACACTGCTTAATTGATATCCTTGGTATACTTTGGTTATTTCATACCCTTGTTTTAGTTTCGCATACTTTAGTTATTTGGTATCCTTAGTATTAGTTTTGCATACTTTAGTTATTTGATATCGTTAGTTTTGCATACTTTAGTTATTTGATATCGTTAGTTTTGCATACTTTAGTTATTTGATATCCTTAATTTTGCATACTTTAGCTATTTTATATCCTTAATTTTCCATACTTTAGTTATTTGATATCCTTAGTTTTGCATATTTTAGTACTTTGCCATCCTTAGTTTCGTATACCTACCTGCCCGCCGTGACTCTGCACGGTGTGTTGCAGGTGAATCACACGCACGCCATCGCCTGCTACATGTGTCCCGCCGGGTACTACTGCGAGCTGGCCGGGCAGTCCACCATTTGCCCCACTGGCTACTACTGCCCGGCGGGCACTGGCCTGGACTGGCGGGCCTGCCCCCGGGGCACCTACAGCGACCAGGAGGGTCTCTACGAGGAGACACAGTGCATCCCGTGTCCCGCTGGGCAGTACTGCGACCAGGAACACCTCGCCGCTCCGTCAGGTAATGGGTGGAAAGGTGATGGAGGGGAGGGGTGGGGAGTGCCCTCGAAGAAATGTACTTTAGGGATGCTTGGTTGGTTAAAGCCATTTGAGCAGTTGTTTACCGTAAATTAAAGAAATCCCCATAGTACATTAAGATGAAAGACATTTAACATTTACAGTTAACAAACTGGGTCACAAGCTGTAACATTGGCCTAAAAATGTAAGGGTAAACTTGGCAGAAAAGCTATATTGTGCTTGACAGCTGACCGTAAGTTGGAATTAAGTTTGCAATTCTGTGAACTACGTCACAGATTTGTGTGTAGTACACCGGTTTATTGCAACAATTTAGGGATGCTGAGCAGGCTACATGCAATACAGTTTAGTGATAACCTAAGTAATAAGAATAAATAATTATTGCACTAAGCAGGCATTAAACTGTAAGAAGTTTAGATTGTGGCATGATTTTGGCGGGAAACAACTGTTCGAATAGCTTTAAGGTTAAAATGTATCAAGGTCTTTAATACTACGACGTGACATATTGTGTTCCAATTTCGTATGTGCAATTTTATCTTATTAAGTTACCAATGCACGCCTGCAGGTGACTGTATTCTTATATACAATTGACTTATATTGTTACCCACAATGCACCCCTGCAGGTGACTGCGCCGCCGGCCATTGGTGTGTGTCGGGGGTGGACCGGCAGTACCCGGAGGGCGCCAACCAGACCGCCAACAATGACACGTGTTTCGACGGCCGTATGATGGGGCATGGCGGGGTGTGTCCTCTGGGTCACTACTGCCCCGGGGGGCTCCTCAGCGTCCTCCCGCTCGCCTGCCCCAACGGCACGTACGCTGATGAGGAGGGGCTGGCGGCATGCAAGACTTGTCCCGACGGTGAGTACAGGAGTGGGGCGTCGGGGGAGAGGAGTGGGCGGGGGTGGGGGGGGGGGGAGGCGTCGGGGGGGGGGGGTGCTGGAGTTATACAAAATACAAAAAAAACAATATATAAACACAAAAGAAAATATATAAGTTTATCATTCTGTAAGTTGACAAGTGCAAAATGTTCCGTAATGTACAGAAAGAAATTTAATTATTGTCGGTAAATGCCGTTTTGGTATAATTGCCGTTAATCGATTGTCTCGTCTATACTTGAGTCACTGTCCACATACAGGAAAGCTCCGATGGCGCAGACGCTACTTAAGTGAATCTACGTGACAGTTGTCTCTCATATTGCAATCGTTACGTCGATATGACAATGAACATTAAACACATTGTCTAGTTGTGCGACAGCGAAAATATGCCATACTTTTGTCCAAAAAGGAGAAGTGTTAGTGGACTACTCTGCTTTATTGTGCATGACTTGTTCTGTGCCCCTTGTCTTCTGACCTCTGACCCCTATTCTGTGAGCGTTACCATGACACCTCCAGGGTTCTACTGTCCGGCGGAGACCACCAACTACACGGACTACCCCTGTCCACGCGGCTTCTTCTGTCCCGCGGGATCTCGCTACTGGAACGAGAACCCGTGTCCGGCTGGTTTCTATGGCAACATGACCCACGCCACATCGCTGTCAGAATGCGTACCCTGTCCAGGTAAGTTCATCACTAAGTCTGGAATATGTGCTGGGAGGAAACTCCTATAGCCGATGATTCTGCAGCCGTGCGATGTGAAGTGTGTTCTGGCAGAAGCTCCTATATGATCATTCTGCAGCCGTGCGATGTGAAGTGTGTTCTGGCAGAAGCTCCTATATGATGATTCTGCAGCCGTGCGATGTGAAGTGTGTTCTGGCAGAAGCTCCTATATGATGATTCTGCAGCCGTGCGATGTGAAGTGTGTTCCGGCAGAAGCTCCTATATGATGATTCTGCAGCCGTGCGATGTGAAGTGTGTTCTGGCAGAAGCTCCTATATGATGATTCTGCAGCCGTGCGATGTGAAGTGTGTTCTGGCAGAAGCTCCTATATGATGATTCTGCAGCCGTGCGATGTGAAGTGTGTTCTGGCAGAAGCTCCTATATGATGATTCTGCAGCCGTGCGATGTGAAGTGTGTTCTGGCAGAAGCTCCTATATGATGATTCTGCAGCCGTGCGACGTAAAATATGTGCTGTGACGTTTAACACCAGGGCGCGTGTCATTAAGAGTAAAGGGAAAAGAGATAAAATACCCGATCCGCCCCCGTCAAGTATGGGGGCAGGTTGCCGAATCGAATGCATTTTAAACATGGAGATTTATTTGTGATTCGTTTCGTGGCATAACCAATCAGTTCAACCCATTGTGCTGCCTTTCTTGTGTACCTGATTGGCTACATGACGAGTGCGGTTAATGATTTATTTATATCAGTTTTGTAATATACAGGTAGCAATTCGAGAAACGGAATCTTTTATTGTACCGTTTAGGCCTTGAGTCAAAGAGTACATATGTTTACAGCAATAAATGAACGACATAAAAACCGACTTACGTATTAGAATATACAGATAGAAATTCCCCTTCTCGCTACTTATTGCTAGTTAGTTTCCCTGCCATGCAAGCCGTTGCCATGACTCTCACCCCTGTTCACTGTTCACAGGCGGAGAATTCTGTGACCAACCGGGGCTGAACAACCCACAAGGACTCTGTGCTGCGGGTTACTACTGCACCGGCCAATCACCGACTGCCACGCCGGCCAGTGGCGCCGCCTATGGGAGCAACTGCGAGGCTGGGTGGTACTGTCCTGCCGGCTCCTCTTACCCTGTTCCCTGCCCTCCCAGCTCGTTCTGCGCCGTCGACTTCCTGAACGAGACATCCGGGCTCTGCGACCCGGGGTACTATTGCCATGGTTACGCCACGGTGGCCAATCCCTCGGACGGTAATGTAACAGGTGGGTTTGGGGAACAACGTACGCCCTGTGGGGGTTGCCGTTTATGCAGTAAGCCGGGTGCCATTGTTTCAGCATAGCTCACGTATCACTCACGCCTATCATTTATGACAATAATCCATTTTTTTCGGTTCTAACATGGAAGATGGACCAGAACGCCGTACATACCTCCATCGTTTAAAAAAATGTTGGCAGTTTCGGTTCTATTGCTCGTGAGTTTTCTCCTTATGATGCTTCACGTTGTAAACAAGACATCATATTCAGCTGTTGTTCATGGATCTGCGATACTCAATTTAGGTGTTCATTTTATTGATCAAATTTACAATTAAAACTGATTTATACTAGAGGAAAAGGTAGACTTGTACCAAAGCACACACATCCAAAGCGCATACATCCTACCCATCCTAATAGTTACATTGACGACAGACTATCACAGAGACACCATGTCCGGGATAAACCCATTCCGCACTATGTGATTGGGTATTTCAGAAAAAAAAATTTGATGGTCACCTCCCTGGGTGAAATTGGACGCTGGTTTGTGCGACATAATGCATATGACTTTGATGGGACTATCCCAGCACAAACGTTCTATCCCAGGGGCGTAGCCAGCCGCACGTACGTCCGCAAGTGTTGTTCGGGAGTAATTTTTTTCATTTCATGTGCGGCAGGTGCGTACACTTGCTCAAGTCCCTGGCTACGCCCCTGTAAAAAAATCCTGTCCTCGCCTGAATGCTCGGAGAGGAGAAGGTAGCCTCGTGCTCAAATAAACCCATCGCGCACTCGAACCAATGCCTTATTTACATATCGTCTGTCCGGCAGGTGACCTGTGCCCTATGGGCGCCTACTGCCCGGCGGGGAGCTGGGCGCCACAGCTCTGTGGAGACGGCACCTTCCTGAACAGCACAGGAAACGATGACGTCACGGACTGCTTGGACTGCACGGCAGGGATGTACTGTGCCGGAAGCGGAAATGACGTCCCGAGCGGGCCTTGTGAGGCCGGGTGGTACTGTCCTGGCGGTCAGAACGACCCACGGCCGATGGGACTCAACTGTACCCTGGGTGAGTGTGTTAGGCGGCGGTCAAAGCGTTGAGAAACCTTACCAGTAGTAATGAGATGGCAATGATAATGTGTGAACTACTTGTGATTCCTCATATGTCGTGCGGGAGCCTCTTGTTCTTCTTATTCTGAAGTCAAAGGTCAAATTTAGTATTCCCGGTCAAAGATTGAGAACCGCTCTATGAGGTAGTTATGAGATGACAACCACAATTTGTGAACTACTTAAACAGTGCCCCGTCGTATGTACGCCGTCTGGGAGACTCTTCTTTTTCTTGATATTTTGAAATTTTAATGATTTGTTCAACATATAGTGACCTAAAGTCGAAATATTGACCCATGAATTTGACAGCAATCCTCAACTATATCAAGTTTGCATGGACCGAAGGACCGACGGCCTCACGAGCAAAAACAAATGTCACCACCCTTAATGGCTAAAACAAATCGTTGCGCCATTCCTCAGACGCAAGATATACATATATTAAATTTATATGATTATATATTTTATTAATATTTATGCTCTTACATTACAAATACCCCATGTTTGATCATTTCTGAATAATTCATCCCCCCTCAGGTCACTTCTGCCCCACGGAGAGCGACCTGCCCCAGCGGTGCCCCTCAGGCAGCTACCAGGACGAGGTGGGTCAGGCCTGGTGCAAGCCCTGCCCGGCCGGCTACTTCTGTGACAACGTCCTGGCCCCTGTCGTCCTCTACAGCAACTCGGCCTGCCCCGCAGGTAAGTCCAGTCTAGGCCATCGTGTGGGGTCAAGGTCGACGCCAAAATGTGTCGACGACATGTCAATGTCAAGGTCAAAATGTGTCGGCGACATGTCAAAGTCAAGGTCATAAGGAGTAAACGACATGTCAGGGTTAAGGTTAAGGGAAAATGAGTAAACAACATGTCAAGGTCAAAATGAGTGGACGACATGTCAAGATCAAGGTCGTGAAAACGATATGTCAGTGTCAAGGTCGATGTTTGTTACGCTGACGTCGGAAACGTTTTTTATCGTAAGCATGCATGCTGATGGCATTGTTGCCACACCTACAGTTCCTAAATACCTAACCCTGATGCCAACAGGCAGTGTGTACAGTATCGTTCGCACAATGAATTCAACATATAGTACGCACAAATTGTACCTTTAGCCTTCGCAAATTCACATTATGTATAGAGCGACGCGATATTTGTACTGATCCTAAGCGTCCTTTGTTGTAATCAAGGAAGAAAGTATGGATTCCCCGCGTACCACATGAACAAAAGTGGCACATCGCTGCCGTCTTTTGCCTTCTAATGTCAGCGTATATCCGATAGCATATGCATTTGATGTCACCACCGACAAGATGAGACCATGCACATTTCTTAAATTATTCTATTAATTCATTACATGTTCAAAGATTGTTCTATGCGGTGTTATCAAGTCAGACACCCTGTGCCTGTGCATGCATGACGCCCTCTGGTGGATGTTCCAGGTTACTACTGTCCCGAGAACACGACGAGAGCAGACGAGTTCCCGTGTCACGTCTCCACCTTTAGTAACGAGACTCACCGCGAGGGGGCGTCCGACTGTCAGCCGTGTCTAGGCGGCATGTACTGCGACCAGCCGGGCCTCCAGTGGCCCACCGGCTTCTGTGATCCAGGTAGGCCGCTCCGACCCATGGAAATGAAATCAAACGAATCTCGGTTTTTAAGGCCGTTTCCAGTGGCGGATCCCGGGGTGGGGGGGGGGGGCTACTGTGGCTTAAGCTCCCCCACCCCCTGGTCAAGCCGCGGAAGCCTCGAGAACCCGCGAGAATAAAGAAGCATGTCCCTGTCCAGGAGCTGCAACCTGATGCTGAAGACGGGCCAGTGCCCCCCCCCCCCACTCCGCTTCCCGCCGCCTGTGCACTGTAATCGCAAAATTCAAGCCCTCCTACCCCCTAAAGTATGGGTTCGCCCCTGGCTTCTGTGCCTGTGTTTCTGGTTAGACTGAGCCAAGAAACCTCCCGAGACGGTGAAGTGGATGAAACATGCCCCAAATTAGGTCCCCAGGCCCGGATTCCAACCCAGAACCTATTGATTTGCCGTCCAGTGCGCTAACCCCTACACCAGACTCGTTTGGTGTTAATGATAACGAATTACAATGCACATTTAATAAAATCTTACGCATTATGTAGGTGTGGATACGAATCAAACAGGTATTAGATACACGTCTACCTTAAATAATAAACTGGATGCTTCACTAATAATCGGGGACATTGTTGCCTGATTTAAAAAAACTAAAACGCAGATTTTGGATTTTAATTAAATAAATAGGCTTAAGCCCTCATCTTTAACATGTCACAACACAACGAGCGAATGGCAATGAGAGTTCCACATCATCACATGGTTGCCATTTCAGGATTTTTCTGCCTGTACGGATCGAACAGCTCGGCCCCCGCCCTGGGTTACCAGGCCGACGAGTGTCCCATAGGCCACTACTGCCCGGGGGGCACTGTGGCCCCCCAGGCCTGCCCGCCCGGTACCTACAGTGGCGCCACCAGGCGGCAGGATGTGGCGGACTGCGCCAACTGCACCGGCGGTCTGTACTGTCCGAACTGGAATATGACGTCACCCGGACCGATGTGTGACGCCGGTACGTTCAATGTATAGCAAACTCTGAGGGCAAATTAACCCAGTTGGGGTACGTCCATTGCATGGCGCACTGTGTTGGCAAATTAACCCTTTCAACGCCTGTCGCCCAAATTTTGTGGTATACTGCAGTGGGAAATTAACTCCTTCAATGTATTGTTTACCCATGTTTCATGGTACATGCAATGCTATCTGTTCACTATAGTGGGGAACCTAATGCTCATTCATTATGCTTTTCGAAATATTTTAGAAGTCGTTCTGGCTGTGTGAATGTACGTAATGCTGTAATGTGCGAATTTTGATTAAGTTGTACACACGAAACTTTAACTTTTCGGCTTATGTCTGTCCATGTTTCGTGGTACATGCGTGTTACAGTGTGACAGTGTCGCGAGGAAATTAACCCTTTTAGCGGTGGCTGCTCAATTGTATGGTAAATGGTGGTCGGGATATGAAGCCTTTCAACTTATATCTGATCATACATCATGGTAGACTGTACTACGGGAAATATCCCCTTTATGACATATCTGCCCATGGTTTGAAAGTGTTTACAAGTGTGTTACAGGGGCGGATCCAGAAAATCTGGATAGGGGGGTGGCCGGTTTCAGGATAGGATCCAGATATGCTTGATAGGGGGCGGGGGGGGGCGGTTTCGGTTTTCATATGTTAATGGTATAAATTTGGATCTTAAAAGGGAGGGCCGGGGCCGGGTCCGCCCCTGTGTTGTAATGATAATCAAACTTTAATTATGTCTTCCAATGATGCTGATGATGACGTCATCTTACCACAGGCTACTACTGCCCGACCGGAGCTGACGTCACCACTTTCCTACAGTGCCCGCAGGGCGCCTACTGCCCCTCGGGCAGCACGTGGCCCACCGACTGCCCCCCGGGCACCTTCTCCAACACCCCGGGGCTACAGGCGGTCACCCAGTGCACCAACTGCACCGGGGGTTACTACTGCCCCCTGTCGGGACAGACAGCCGCCACGGACCTCTGCTGGGGCGGGTACTACTGCCCGGGGGGTCAGGCCGCCCCCGCCCCCGGGCCCCTCATCTGCCCCACGGGCATGCATTGCCCCAACGGCAGCGAGGCGTACCAGGAGTGTGCCCCCGGCACGTACACCAACCACACCGGGGCCGCCCAGTGTGACCCCTGCCCCGAGGGGTACTACTGCCTGCCCGTCCAGCCCCACAACGCCTCCCTCAACGCCCAGCCCTGCCCCATGGGACACTTCTGTCCCCAGGGTAAGTACTGAGCCGTGACCCCTCTGTGGCGTTACCATGGCTACACACCTTCAAATGTCCGATATTCAGTGTACTCTCACCGATATTCTCGGCACTCACTGACTGATATCCACTGGGTCAGTAGATGAGAAATAAATCCAAAAAAAGGCTGAAGTTATCTTCAAAATACATTCCCTGCGAATAACAGCGCTTTAAGTAGCTTCCAGGTCAAGGTCAGGATGTAAATTCTTTAAACAAAGAGAAATATTTATACATGTATATATCTTTCTTTTCTCAGCAATTGCGTCTATGGTTAATGAACATGTACTATAATCACCCTCCTACCCCCTCTCCCCCCCCCCCCCCCGCCCCCTTCCAGGGACCGGGATCGACTGGCTGGCCTGCCCCGCCGGGACTTACAGTGACCAGGAGTCTCTGTTCGACCAGACACAGTGTACGCCCTGCCCCGGCGGCAAGTACTGCCAGGGGGTGGCCCAGACGGCGTTCACCGGGGACTGCAGCCCAGGTAGGCGTACAGACTGGCGTACCGTGAGTCTGACGGTCCATGCATCTATGTCTGTATGTGCACTCCTGTGGTGGGTTGAGCTCCGTCAATTCTTTGCCTTCGTGGGCACAGGGTCACAAAGATATATATATATGCGTAATGTTCCAGTTTCAGATACACTTGCAGAACAATTGTCTTCTGATGTTTTCCCTTATGTGTCTCCAAGGCGACATTTGTCGGTGTACTATATTGTGTTTCATGTTCATATGTCTGTCTCCATGGTTACTTCTTTTGGTAATCGACTCTACTGTATTTTTTTTGTTGTCTCCATGGTTACCTATTTTAGAAACAATTCTGCTATATTCTCATTGTCATTTGTTTGTCTCCATGGTTACTGCTGTTGGGGGTCCCATTAGTATAATTGTTTTCTGTTTATCTCCATGGTTACTTCGTTTGGCACTTTGCCACTATATTCGTATTATTTCTTGTTTGTCTTCATGGTTACTGCTGCTGGGAGTTTTACCGTTGTCTTACTGTCTTTGTCTGCCAGGGTCTTCCTGGTGTAGTGGTTAGCGCACTAGACCGCGGACCGCAGATGGAATCCCGGCCAATACCTCATCTAGGGTACATGGTCACGTTATTGCGAGTTGCACTGCATGCTGACTATAATCCCTGCTTGTCTCCTAGGTTACTTCTGCACGGCCGCCGTCGACCGCCCTGACCCCGGGGTCGGCAACACCACCCTCAACGACCCCTCGTGCGCCTGCCCCAGCCAGACCTGGTACACGGGGGTGGGGGGCCTCTGCCCCACCGGTCACTACTGCCCGGCGGCCTCCGCGCATGCCCTACCCTGCCCCGCCGGTAGCTATGGCAACCAAGAGGGGCTGGAGGAGTGTCCGCCCTGTCCCGAGGGTTTCTACTGCGAGGCTAACTCCACAGACTTTACCCTGACACCCTGCCCGCCAGGTAAGGCATAGCCTGGCCCCCACCTCCCACAGGGTAATACCGAGCCTCCTCACCATCCTCACCATCTGCCCCCCAGGTCAGTCACGTGTGGGTAGGTCATCACGTGACATCCGTCACGTGTGTCATTTATAACAGGGCATATTGTAAGGGACTCTTTTTAGGCCAAAATTGGGAGGCAAGCGTGGTTTTCTTGTGTGCTGCGTCATCGAAATTTGGCAGTAGTGCCATATTTGCCCCAGTACTATGAATGTAAAGTTGGTAAATTTATGCATTTCTCAAACGATGAATGCCTCAAGCCCGTTTCTAAATATATATTTTAGGTGAAAGGTTAGCAGCTTTAGCTGTATGAGCAGCTTTAACTGTATGAGCAGCTATAACTGTATAAGTAGCTTTAACTGTATGAGAAACATTAACTATATGATTAGCTTAACTGTATGAGCAGCTTTAACTGTACGTTGGTTGTACTCGACAGGTCACTTCTGCCCCAACGCCACTGAGTACGACACTCAGTTCCCGTGTCCGCCGGGGACCTACACCAGCCTGGAGCGGGGTACCAGCCGGGTGGACTGTCTGGACTGCCCGGGGGGACAGTACTGCGAGGGTTCCGGCAACCCCACCCCCACCGGAAACTGTACCGCCGGGTGGTACTGCTCCGGGGGCGCTGACCGCTCCAACACGACCACCCACGGGGGGATGTGCGGCCCAGGGTACTACTGCCCAGAAGGTGGGTGTGGGTGTGTGTGGGGGGGCAGACAGAGCTATATACTGTGTTCACAATGCTGTATGGAAGTCATGGGCGTGTGCAGGAATTTTTGAAAGAATTGTTCCACAAAACATGAAAGAACTGTGTGTAAAAGCCTAAGACGTAGGTGACCGTGGTGCACATTACGTACTATTTGCACACATTCTAATCGGTGGTAAGATAAAATAAAGAACACACAAACTAAGAAGCTTGACGCATTGTAATAGATATATAAGGCCAGGGAGAGGCCAAGAAGCGCCGAATTGGACAGGGGAGGGGGGCACAGAAATACCTGCCCCCTGGAAACACCCATGGAAGTGCATCACGTGTTACCTCTAGAACGTGGACATCCAGGGCACTACAGTCCAGAATGTGGGTCTGTGGTAGTAAACAGACCCAATGTTAGTAAATTATATATGTATTAGTTATATCTATTATATTTATTTCAAAGCATTGCAAAACGCAAAAAAATATGACGTTTACCACTAAGTAAAAAAACTGTGTGGTTAATTGATATAACGGGCAAGGCTAAGAGGCTCTATTTGGCCTGCGTGGTATAGTCAAAACTATTTTTTGATGATTCAAGGACTGATTCTTATTTGTATTTTGACCTGTTTACTTTTGGCGGGAAGGAGCTCGATAAGTAACTTTAAGTCATTGTTATATGACACAACCACCCTTCATCGATATCTTTGTCTAACCTGTATGTGCACAAAAGTGTCCTAACATACAGACATTTTTCAGTGGAATAAAATATGGACTAGCATGACATGGATCTGTACATCATTAAGAATAATTCGTATTGTGGCGTCAACATAATGCTACTTTTATCAATGGGCGCGGAAGAAACCTAGTTTCCTGGAGGTATATGCACGTCTAGTTACTTGTACGTTCACTTACATATCCTAATGCATATTCTGAAGTTACTTCACCGCGCGTTTTCTTGTACCTCTCCACCCCCTAGGATCCTCGGACCCGCTGCCGTGCCCCGGGGGACTGTACTGCCCCTTCGACGCCCTGGCCCTCCCCTGGGCCAACTGTTCCGCCGGCTACTACTGTACCGCCCGCGCCACGGCGGCCACGCCGACAGATGGCAGCACGGGCGGCCTCTGTCCGGCCGGATTCTACTGCGAGAGTGGGTCGGAGTGGGCGGTGCCCTGTCGCCCCGGCACCTACAGCCCCAGCACCGGAAACACCGTGGAGGCCGACTGCCTCAACTGTACATACGGGCAATACTGCGGCGACTACAACCTCACGGCCACTTCCGGTTAGTGGCCTGACCCCCGTTTTTTTATGGCGTTATTAAATATTCATGTCATCATGATTTAATATGCGCGTCATGATGATGTAATATCCATGTTATTATGATTTAATATAATTTAAAATCATTATTTAGTATATCGTGTCATTATTATTTAATATTTTATATCATTATTATTTAATATTTCATATCATGATTATTTAATATTCGTGGCATTATTGTTCAATATTCATGTCATTTCTGTAATTTTTAATAATAGAACTCTACATATTTTAAATTATAATTTAGCATAAGTTTTGCTGTATTGAATGCCTACATTGTAGTTTGCCCTTGTTACACTATTGATACTTAGATCTACTAGGGTGTATATATCGTCCTGTTCCACGTAAACGTTCACAACCAAGTGTTTTACCCTTTTTCATTTCACGCTAGACATTTGCATCTGTAGGCGCAGGCAGTTGATCGCCCTTAGCGTGTTCCCTTGACTATATGTATATATTCACAAACGCTGCGAAAGCAGAAAGTACTGCCTCCCGTATAAAGTGATACCTGCCAACACATGTCCATGTCGACCTCAGGTAACTGCAGCGCGGGATTCTACTGCGTCCTGGGCGAGGTCGTGGCCACCCCGACCGCGTGTCCTATCGGGCACTACTGCCCGGAAGCGACCTTTGACCCGATCCTGTGTCCATCCGGGTTCCACCAGGACCTGCCTGGGCAGTGGGACTGCACGCTGTGTCCGGCAGGGTACTACTGCGACAATAGCAACGGCGTCGTCACCATCAACGACACCATCAAGTGTCCCCCAGGACACTACTGCCCGCCTGGTCAGTACCCCCGCCGCTCTCTCTCTGTTACCAACAGATCAACAATACGTCACGGTATCAGGGGATGAAAAGAAAGAGTTCAGTCACGATTGTAACTTTTTCGAAAGTGTGAAATATGTTTTTGCTGTATTAAATACACAAAGTTCGTTGTTTTATTCTTGAAAATTAGTGTTGCCAGAAATCACAGCTGATTTGACCCTTTTTCAAAAATATTGAAATTTTCCCCCCGCCGACAGCAGCGGTAAAAGCGGAGCTGGCGAAGCACCACCATGCGGGGAGCTCGGCAAATAGCTGAAAATGGCGCTTCGTCAGGGATAATATCATATACGTGTCTGTATATAATATGTATAATATGTCTCCAGGGACCTCGCGCGCGGACCAGTACCCCTGTCTGCTGGGCACGTTCGCCAATGACACTGGCTACGTGAGCGCCTTGGACTGCAGCCCGTGTCTGGGTGGGGAGTTCTGCGGGGTCATCGGCAGCACCGCCCCCACCGGCCCCTGTCACCCTGGCTACTTCTGTCGGCGCTACGCCGAGCACGCCACCCCCAACCAAACCACGGACGCCAACCTCTGCCCACAAGGTCAGTCTCAAGGTCATGGGTAGTCCAAGTCATGCTATGACATCCATAGTGTCATTGTAGTAAAGTTTAATTTCAATTGCCCACAAGCTTAATTTCAAGGTCATGGGTAATGAATATAATACGCGCCAAGTTGTACTGACATCGATAGTGTCAACATATTAAATTTAAATTTAAATGAATTAAAATTTTATTATACTTAATAATATGTTCTAGACGAAAAGAGTGCAATTTTTTTCCTTATACAAGCGTAGCGTTTTCTGCCAGTATCATAAACAGTAGAAGGACATTTACATTGGTAATAAGATGGATATTGGTGTGGTTGCTAGGTTACTACTGCGAGGAGCATACAGCTGAGCCGGTAGCCTGCCCCCCGGGGACCTACGGGGCCTCTGAGGGCCTCACCAACGCCACGGAGTGCACCCCCTGCACCCCCGGGATGTACTGCAGCGTGGGGGGTCTGCTGCAGGAGGAAGGTACAAAACACGCCACGTGCACAGTCATTATAACATGTATTATTATATATTATTATGTTAAAATGTATTATTATATCATATATAGGCTTCATAACATTTTATAACACAATGTATTTTGAGTATCTACCCGCATTGTAACTTATATAGCTTATTAAATGCGGGGTTTCTTAAGGAGATATTTCTTCCCCTCAATCTGTACTAGTTATATTTCCGGATGTAATGTCTCTACAAGAACTCTGCAAGGTATAAGCGACATAGAAAAATAAATGAATAAAAATGCGGATATAGTTCTTATATCTTCATAGTAACGGTTCCTACTCACGACATGTTGTACATGACCTGCTGGTCCTGAACCTGACCCTGTGTATTATGCTCTCGCTATAAATATCATTCGTAGGACGCTAGACATGATTGCAGCATTGTATGTAATACAGATTTACGGACATACACGGTTTTAACGACACTTTCTCACTAAAGTTAATGACTGCAATGTTGGTCGTTTTGAGTGGATTTCCCCTCCCATTCCCAAAGCAATGCTTCACTCCCGAGTTCCCTGGTTGCCATGTAGATGTAGCGTTGCTAAGTGATGGTGTGTCGTTGCTAAGTGGCGGTGTGTCGTTGCTAAGTGGCGGTGTGTTGTTTATAAGGGACGGTGTGTCGTCGCTAAGTGACGGTGTGTCATTCCTAATTGACGGTGTATCGTTGCTAAATGGCGTTGTGTCGTTGCTAAGTGACGGTGTGTCGTTGCTAAGTGACGGTGTGTCTTTGCTAAGTGACGGTGTGTCGTTGCTAAGTGACGGTGTATCGTTGCTAAATGGCTGTGTGTCATAGCTGAGTGACGGTGTGTCGTTGCTAAGTGACGGTGTCTCGTTGCTAAATGACGGCGTGTCGTTGTTAAGTGACTGTATCGTTGCTAAATGGCTGTGTGTCATGGCTAAGTGACGGTATGTCGTTGTTAAGTGACTGTATCGTTGCTAAATGGCTGTGTGTCATGGCTAAGTGACGGTATGTCGTTGCTAGGATACTGCTCGGCCGGCTATTTCTGCGTGGAGGGATCGGATTCAGCCTTCCTGGAGATCTGTCCGTCCGGACACTTCTGTCCGGGCGGGACTGCCGTTCCGGAGCGGTGTCCAGAGGGGACGTTCAACCCCTACCAGGGCCTTCCGGATGTCGGTCAATGCACACCCTGCAGCCCCGGCCAGTACTGTCTCCTCGAGGGGCTCAACGCCACGACCGGGCCCTGCGAGGGGGGGTACTACTGCCCCGGGGGTCAGAACGACTCTCGCCCTGCCGACTTCGGGTGTCTAGAGGGTCACTACTGCCCCCTCAACTCGAGCGAGCCGCTGCCCTGCGCCAATGGGACCTACATGAACCACACCCTGGCGGAGGAGTGCTATATGTGTCCGGCTGGCTGGTGAGTCAGGCATCAGTCCCCATCAACTTACTGCCGGGTGCCGGCATCTTATCTGGGATACTGTCGTATTCATGATAATGTCGTATTCATGATTATGTCGTGTTCATGATAATGTCGTATTCATGATAATGTCGTATTCATGCTAATATCGTAATCATGATAATGTCGTATTCATGATAATGTGGTAAAAATGGTCGTCGTCGCCGCTCCAACTTGTGGCAGTTGTATTCAGAATCCGTCATATTTCAATGATAGTTTGCACTGCCCCTAAGTAAATGCACCTGCTGTGTGAATATTTTGCTGTTTTGGGCCAGATAAAAGCTCGACAAATGTTCTACTATGGCTTGGTGTGCAAGCCATCCAGTAGTATTTTTCTCAACCTTTTTTTCTCAAGAACGCGAGGAAATTATGTGAATGTTATTTCAATTAAGTAATATTCTCTCCATGGTACAGGTTGTCAATATGCAAAACAGCATAATTATAAATTATAATTGAAACAGTCCTTCAATGATGCTGTTAAGCGATAATTTCTCTCATATTGAACTTTAGTTTGAATTAATCTCTTACATGAGTTGAGATTAATTGAATCCTGTTTGTCCTCAGGTACTGTCTCCATGGCGACCTGGTGCAGCCTTGTCCTGAGGGGTACTTCTGTCCGGAGGGGACGGGGGTGGCCTGGCAGCCCTGCCCCATGGGTACCTACAACAACGAGACGGGATTGTCCGCGGGGGCCGAGTGTAAGCCGTGCCCCGGGGGTTACTACTGTGACCAGTACGGGGCCGTCACCCCCACGGGTCTCTGTGACCCCGGCCACTACTGCGAGTACGGCATGGACCGCCAGAGACCCACAGGCAACGACACGTGCTCAGGTCAGTCTTGATCCCAACATCTCAATCTGGATCCTTACTTGTCAGTCTAGATCCTTACATGTCAGTCTGGATCCTTGCAGGTCAGCCTGGATCCTTACATATCACTCTGGATCCTTACTTGTCAGTATGGATCTTTACTTATCCCTCTGAATCATTGCATGTCAGTCTGTATCCTTACATGTCACTCTAGATCCTTACATGTCAGTCTGGATACTTTCATTTCAGTCTGTATCCTTACATGTCAGTCTGGATCCTTACATGTCAGTCTGGATCCTTACATGTCACTCTGGATCCTTACATGTCAGTCTGGATCGTTACATGAGAGTCTGGATCCTTACATATCACTCTGGATCCTTACATGTCAGTCTGGATCGTTACATGTCACTCTGGATCCTTATATATCAATCTGAATCCCTACAGTAGTTGCAGTAGTTTTGCATTCCATCGATGTATGACTTTTACCCGTAGATTCTGACGTCATATCTTTGTCTCAGGGAGTCAGACGGGCCTGGGAGACATATGTCCCGAGGGTTACTTCTGTCCCCTGGGGACCACCCTGCCGCTGCCCTGTGGGGCCGGTAGCTATAGCAACGAGACGGGTCTGGAGGAGTGCCACGTGTGTCCCGCGGGGTACTACTGCCTGGCTGGAGCCACGGGGTTCCTGGCCACGCCCTGCCCCCCGGGGCGGTACTGTCCCCCCGCCACCACCCACGGGGACGAGTTCCGCTGCCCCGCCAGGACCCACCTCAACACGACTGGGGGCAAGGAGGAGGGGGACTGCCTGCCCTGCCCGGGGGGCATGTACTGCCAGACGGATGGTCTGGTCGAGCCCACCGGACTCTGCGCGCCAGGTAAGTGCATGAGGGTGGGCCAGGGGGGGGGGGGGGGGCGGGGGGGTGCACTTACTGTTCCAGGGAGGCCTGGAGTCAACTATATCACAAACTGACCCGTATCCTTCGTAGTCATAGTTCAGCGTGGTTTGTCTGGTTTCTTTATTATTTTGCTTCTTTTTGTCTTGCTATTTGAAACACGATATTAATGGTGTTATCTGGACTAAATTCCGTTTGTACAGAATTGTGTTTCAAATGTCGTCTTCGTGAAGAAAGTACCGGCAGAGATTACCCCCCATGAAATCAATTAAGTTTGCACGTTATGTGTGGCACGAGCATGCATGTCAACACTTTGTTTTCCACTTCCACTCCCGCCACCGTCACTACCCCTCCCCCACCACCATCACCACTACCAACCTATCGTCACTCACGCCACCCCCCTCCCACCACCACCGACACTACTCCGCACCAACCACGGCCGTCACCCCCCTCCCGTCACCATCGTCACTACCGCTCCCCCACCACCATCACCACAACCCCCCTATCGTCACCCACGCCACCCCCCTTCTACCATCACCGTCACTATCCCCTCCTATTACAAACCGTCGCTTCCCCCACCTCCCCCTACCCCCCCCCCCCCCCTACTCCCACCTCTTCCTCCTCCCTCCCCTGACGCCTCAGGCTGGTACTGTAGCGGGAACGCCAGTGACGTCATGGAGACGGTGTACGGGGGTCAGTGTCAAGCGACCACCTACTGTCCCGAGGGGTCCTACCAGCCCACCCTCTGTGACCCCGGCACCTACTGCCAGGTCGCCGGCCTCGCCACACCCACAGGCAACTGTTCTGCAGGTAAGGTCAAGGACGGTCAAAGAAGGTCAAGGACGGTCAAAAATGGTCAAGGACGTTTAAAGACGGCCAGTGACTGTCACGGACTGTCAGGAACTGTCAAGGACGATCAATGTTTGTCAAGGACGGTCAAGCACACTCAATTATTATCAAGGACGGTCAAGGACAGTCAATGATTGTCAAGGACGACCAATGATTGTCAAGGACAGTCAAGGACAATCAATAAGTGTAAGGGACGGTCAAGGACGACCAATTATTGTCAAAGACGATGAATGATTGTCAAAGACGGCCACGTAAGGTAATTGAGGGTCAAGGACACACGTCGCCATCCACACGTTACCGGTCACGTGATCATCCCAAATCACGTGACTAGGTGACGTGTCCCGGCATCATGGTGGTCGTGATGGTAACCACGACATGACCATTTATGAGTTACATGACATCATTATATATCTTGTATACTTTGAGATCATGTCTTGATCATTGACACACTATCGTTTTATGGCTCATAGTATGTTCGTTCACTTACACATTCTAGATAACATGTCTGGTAGCTTTGTAGTAAACTTGTCGTCGGTATAAAAAACTGTTTTACAACACTTGTCCATATATGGATAGGGTGAAATAGCTATGTATGCTAACGATAGGCCTACAGAAATGTGAAGCCTGTTGAAACACATAGTATGACAACAAATTTCATGTATAGATTTTAATGAAATCAAATGCGTTTTATGTGGAAACAATCTTGAACCACGTGACCTGACTACCTTTGTTTGGCGTTCAGGGTACTACTGCATTCTGGGTGCCTCAATCGACACCCCACTGAGTGACCCCTCCGGTGACCTTTGCCCTGTCGGTCACTACTGCCCGGCCGGAACCCCGGACAAGGTGCCCTGTCCCGTGGGTACCTTCCTCAACGTCACCCAGCAGGATGAGGAGACTGACTGCCAGCCCTGCCCCCTGGGGGTCTTCTGCCCGGGGGTGGGGCTGGAGCTGCCCCTCGGACCCTGTGACTCTGGGTACTTCTGCCCCGGGGGTCAGAATGTCTCCGCACCGGCCACCTACAAGTAAGACGACCGTGCTGTTACTAGGGTTTCTGTTACTACCGTTACTGTTACTACCGTGCTGTAACTACCGTGCTGTTACTAACCGTGAGTGTTACTACCATTACTGTTACTACCGTGCTGTTACTACCGTTACCACCGTTACTTTTACTACCGTGCTGTTACTACCGTTACTGTTACTACCCTTTTGTTCCTACCGTTACTGTTAATACCGTTACTGTTACTACCGTTACTGTTACTACCGCTACTGTTACTACCTTTATTGTTACTACCGTTACTGTTACTACCGTTACTGTTACTACCGTTACTGTTACTACCGTTACTGTTACTACCGTGCGGTTACTACCGTGCGGTTACTACCGTTACTGTTACTGCCGTTACTGTTACTACCGTGCGGTTACTACCGTTACTGTTACTGCCGTTACTGTTACTACCGTTACTGTACTACCGTTACTGTTACTACCGTGCGGTTACTACCGTTACTGTTACTATCGTTTTTGTTAATACCGTTACTGTTACTACCGTTACTGTTACTGCCGTTACTGTTACTACCGTTACTGTTACTACCGTTACTGTTACTACCGTTACTGTTACTACCGTGCGGTTACTACCGTTACTGTTACTACCGTTACTGTTACTGCCGTTACTGTTACTATCGTTATTTTTAATACCGTTACTGTTACTGCCGTTACTGTTACTACCGTTACTGTTACTACCGTTACTGTTACTGTCGTTACTGTTACTATCGTTATTTTTAATACCGTTACTGTTACTGCCGTTACTGTTACTATCGTTATTTTTAATACCGTTACTGTTACTGCCGTTACTGTTACCATCGTTATTTTTAATACCGTTACTGTTACTGCCGTTACTGTTACTATCGTTATTGTTAATACCGTTACTGTTACTACCGTTACTTTTGCTGCCGTTACTGTTATTTCCGTTACTGTTACTACCGTTAATGCTATTACTGTTAATGAAACGCTAAGTCTAAAATGTAACTGTACAATATACGCTATGGGCACGTGGATCGATGGTTTGAGCCCCGCTATGGCCATCTCTGTGGGGTCTCAGCATAAAGATCCTATGTCCTTCTTCGCAACGAGTAGGGGGTTACCCCCGGGGACAGGGCTCTACTCTCCCTTCCTTCTCCCAATGACGCGATATGACCAAAAGTGGGTAATTAAAGCGTTTTGAATATATAACTAACCAACCGACCATGTTAATATGTGATGTGATGTGTATTAGTAAAAGTGATGTTACCACGTGGTTGTCCCTGCAGCTGTCCCGTGGGTCACTACTGCCCTGCCGGCAGTGGCGCCCCCTTGCGCTGTGAGAATGGTACCTACCAGGACGAGGAGACGCGTGCCGTGTGCAAGACGTGCCCAGCCGGGTACTTCTGCGACAACACCATGGGCATCGTTGTCCTGGACAACACCACGACCGTCTGCCCCCCGGGCAGCTACTGCCCGCCCGGCACCAGCTACCATAACCAGAACCTCTGCCCCATCGGCACCTTCAGCAACGTGACGGGGCTGCAGGGGGTCGGGGAGTGCGGCCCCTGTCTCGGGGGGTATTACTGCCCCACCCACGGCATGGTGCTCCCCACAGACCTCTGTGACCCGGGCTACTTCTGCAGGCAGGGCGCCAACATCTCAACCCCAGATCAAGGTCAGTGTGACCTCTAACAGCGTCTTTGTTTTCGCCACGTCAGTTACACTATACCATAATTAGTTATACTATACCCTCCTTAGTTATACTATACCATCCTTAGTTATACTATACCATCTTTAGTTAGCTGATACCACCTGATATTTATGTGGGTGGTACAGTAGATTCGGCCTGTGTGTGATACACAGTGGGACTTCTTGCCCTAATCAGTGTACCCTGAAAGAAAATATAGATGTAAGTTGACAATAGCAAAAGCAAGACTTGAACTTCGCGTATATGACATGCCCATATGATGTACTTAATAAATCATACGTTCACTACAAATTGTTGACAATTACGTACTATGCGACCCTTGTCACCGCAGGAGTGGACGCCAACGCGTGCCCGGCGGGCTACTACTGCCCCACGGGCACGTCGGACGCTGAGCCCTGCCCCAGGGGCACCTATAGCAACCAGACGGGACTGTGGCAGGAGGCCGACTGCGTGCCCTGTCCCCCCGGCGAGTACTGTGACCAGGTCGCCATGGTGACCCCCGCCGGACTCTGCAACGCAGGGTGAGTGCATGGGGGTGACCATTCTGGAGAAGAAGGGATGGGGTGTAGGGGGGGGGGGGGGGAGAGGGGGGTACTTATAATTGTCGGGATTTTTCCCCCTTAAATTCGGTTCAAATTAAGGTTGAATTTTTTGTTTGCTTCTCAATACATTGTTACACGTTACAGTGATTTCCATTAGTTGGGTGCCAGACTCTCCAGTTGCAAAATCCTATTTAGATTATATCATATTGACACTAATCAATATATAGTAACGCCATACTGACATACAGGATCATGAGGTCTATGATTATCCAAATTACCCACTGTGTCTTATATATGCCCTGTACGTCGTTGGTGTTATTGTTGTAATTTCTAGTCTGGTGGCGGTTTCAACCTTTACCTGTATCTTAGACTTTTCGATGCCTGGATCTCGGTCTGTAGCAAATATGACATGGCACATCCATTTACCATTGTTCTTGTAGCTACTACTGCGAGTTAGGCTCCAACTCCTCCAGCAGTTTAGACTGCCCGGCCGGTAGCTACTGTCCGGAGGGGTCAGGCGACCCGACCCCCTGCTCCCAGGGTACCTACAGTAACACCCCCATCAGCGCCAACCTCTCCACCTGTGTTCTCTGTGACGAGGGCACCTACTGCAACGACACGGGTGAGTAACCTAGGAACTACAGTACTAGGATAAAGGCGTGTCTACATTATAAGCGACGTACACAACATGATGACACGAAACATCATGGGCACGCTGGTTTTAATATTTATTTCCCGATTTTGAATGTTTTACTCCTGGTTTTAGTATTGTAGTCTCGGCTTTAATATGTTACTCCTGATTTTAGTATTTTACTCCTGGTTTTAATATGTTACTCCTGGTCTGAATAATTTTTTCCTGATTCCTGTATTTTACTTCTAGTTTTAATATTTTATTTCCCGTTTGAATCGCTTACTCCCGATTTTCTAACTTTTTTTTGCAAAGCGGAATAAAAAGTCCATGAATATATGGATGGTGCTAACTAACTTCCGTCTGAAGTAGACCTTCTATTTACACATACAGAGGGTATTTTGTCGTTGAGATTTTACTATAGTTGTAAACTAATGGCCATAGAGCAAGCTCTATAGGGCATTATTTCATGGGAGCCTCCGTCACTGCAGATCAATAGGTCCGTGGTTCGAAACCCGGTCTGGGTGATCTAAGCTGTGACATTTATGTGTGGCAAAGTTTTAAGCATTCTCGCATTGGGGCCCGAGGTCATTTTTTGTATACTGGATGGGAGTTGTGCAATTGTGCAACTAGACAAAAAACTAGAGCCAGATGCCAGTCATGGCCAGCTCCCTTTTACATTTTTCCCGACACTTTTTCGTTCACGTTGCAACCTGAATGACGCCTTATTTGAATATTCATCAGTTGCACAATCCTCAAATATGGTGTTTACAAACCTGGCCGTCATGCGATATAACTAATTATAACCATGTTTTATCATCATCCTTTCAGGACTGACCTACCCTGCCGGGGACTGTGACGCAGGGTTCTACTGCCCAGGGGGTGACACGGTGCCCAACCCCGTGGAGACGCCCTGCCCCATCGGGCGGTACTGCCCCCTGGGGAGCGGGCGACCCCGGGCCTGTGCGCCTGGGTTCTTCACTAACTTCACCCAGGCGGAGGACTGTTTGGTGTGTCCCGCAGGGTTCTACTGTGTCCCCGAGGAGGTTGAGGACGGTACGGCCCCTTGTTTATACTCTCAAAGCTCACTGTTACTGAATATAATGTCTTGGCAGGGTCTCTATGGTGTCCCCGAGGAGGGTCGGGACGGGTTCAGCAGGGTTCTACTGTAGAGGTCCAGGACGGTGCGTATATACTCTCAAATACACTGTCTTAAAAATTAATAAAAGCTATAATAAATAGCTATTTCGAAAACAGTTGCAGAAATTCTATAAATTGAGCTGAAATAAAAGATTCAGACTTAATTAAATTGGCATTGAATCTAGCAGATAAATATGGCTGAAACTCGAACTTGTACTTGCTTGACCGCCAATCGGCAGCTATATGGCAGCTATGCCACATGTCTGTGTATACTCCCGTGGATTTCTTTACACGGTTTTACGAATTATAAGTTGATCCCAGGCGATGAATTGAAATAGCACTAATTGATTATTTTGGCAATAACAATCAGGTGAATGGTATATCCGAATTAAAGACACTTTAACTTTAACTAAATAACTTGGCAAATAATACCCATGTGACGATGAAACAGTAAGCGGCTTTTCTTGTGTTCTAACTCGACGTTGTGCATGTTCTATTCTCTGATCCAGTGTTCTAAACTTCCTCGTAAAGACTGGGGGTTATCCCAGGCACATGGCTCCCTTCTTCTTCCATTGAAGCGATATGGCCAGAATTGGTTTAAGCGTCCTGAATATACAACAAACAACCAACCCTCGAGAGTTCAGGAACAATTTTTGCATCGCATCGTGATGTCATGATGTGATGGTATAAATAGGGTGTTTGAGAGTATTACTTGACCTACTTTTGCAGGTAATGTGTCGACGACCTACTTCCTGTGCCCACGTGGGTGGTTCTGTGAGGCCGGAAGTGGCCGTAACTGGTCGGCCTGTCCCTCCGGCACCTACAGCAACCAGCTGGGTCTGACCAGCACCATGGAGTGTCAAGACTGCCCGGGTGAGGGAGCCACCATACGGAGTCTATACAATTATCGCACAGACGACTTCGCAGATCATAGTTCAGATTATCCCACTGTGAAACGCCACTGAATGTGCAATGCATTCCGGGTATTATTTTAGTTTTTGTGAAATGTCAAGAAGCGATATGTCTTCAGGGTGTTAGTTAGAGACGCTCAGTAATATTACATATTCCTTGCCAATGACCCGAAATATGATATTCATCTCCGTAGAAAATTCAAGATAACACCAAATATTTCCCAGCACTCTTTGCGCCCGTCATACTTTTTCCAAGATGGCGTATAATTGCGAAGTCGTGTATGGCAGAGATCCATAGTAGCGTAACTGTACAATATTCATAACATGGTGCGACAATATTCATAACATGGTGTGAATCACTATAATGGGCGTGCTTCACATGAAGTACGTTGCATGGGTATAAACCTTTAATGAATGTTATACCTTCGCACGTCTGTTAATAATTCCTTCTGTCATTAGTTGGGCTATACGGCCACAACCAGGGTCTTGAAATAACGTCTATTAATAATTCCTTCTGTCATTAGTTGGGCTATACGGCCACAACCATGGTCTGTAAAATAACGTCTATTTATAATTCCTTCTGTCATTAGTTGGGCTATACGGCCACAACCAGGGTCTTGAAATAACGTCTATTAATAATTCCTTCTGTCATTAGTTGGGCTATACGGCCACAACCATGGTCTGTAAATAACGTCTATTGATAATTCCTTCTGTCATTAGTTGGACTATACGGCCACAACCAGGGTCTGGAAATAACGTCTATTAATAATTCCTTCTGTCATTAGTTGGGCTATACGGCCACAACCAGGGCCTTGAAATAACGTCTATTAATAATTCCTTCTGTCATTAGTTGGGCTATACGGCCACAACCAGGGTCTTGAAATAACGTCTATTAATAATTCCTTCTGTCATTAGTTGGGCTATACGGCCACAACCAGGGTCTTGAAATAACGTCTATTAATAATTCCTTCTGTCATTAGTTGGGCGATACGGCCACAACCAGGGCCTTGAAATAACGTCTATTAATAATTCCTTCTGTCATTAGTTGGGCTATACGGCCACAACCAGGGTCTCGAAATAACGTCTATTAATAATTCCTTCTGTCATTAGTTGGGCTATACGGCCACAACCAGGGCCTTGAAATAACGTCTATTAATAATTCCTTCTGTCATTAGTTGGGTTATACGGCCGCAACCAGGGTCTTGAAATAACGTCTATTAATAATTCCTTCTGTCATTAGTTGGGCTATACGGCCGCAACCAGGGTCTTGAAATAACGTCTATTAATAATTCTTTCTGTCATTAGTTAGTTTGTACGGCCACAACCATGGTCTGTAAATAACGTCTATTAATAATTCCTTCGGTCATTAGTTGGGCTATACGGCCACAACCAGGGTCTTGAAATAACGTCTATTAATAATTCCTTCTATCATTAGTTGGGCTATACGGCCACAACCAGGGTCTTGAAATAACGTCTATTAATAATTCCTTCTATCATTAGTTGGGCTATACGGCCACAACCAGGGTCTTGAAATAACGTCTATTAATAATTCCTTCTATCATTAGTTGGGCTATACGGCCACAACCAGGGTCTTGAAATAACGTCTATTAATAATTCCTTCTGTCATTAGTTGGGCTATACGGCCACAACCAGGGCCTTGACTCACCATGACGGCCAATTGCCGTTGTATAGAAGATTGATTTTGTTTAGCCACTTTCATTGTCACAGTGCATGAATATTGCTGATGATGTTTCATGACATGTTATCCTTGCCATGAACTTACTGATGCTGCTGTTTGCCAGTAGTGACTTAGAAATTGACGGAGGGGGGGTCTATCTGCAGGCGGCCAGTACTGTGACCGCTCCAACCTGACTGCCCCCACCGGGGACTGCGCCCCAGGGTTCTACTGCACGAGGGCCGTGGACACCGCCACCCCCTCAGGCAGCCACCTCGGCGACGGGGGCATCTGTGGCCCCGGGACCTACTGCCCCGGGGCCACCGCCCTACCCATAGGCTGCCCCGCCGGCACCTACCAGGTACATGATGGGGTGGGGCATCTCCCGGTGGGTCTCCGGGGTGGTGGGGTGGAGGGGTGGGGTTATGTTCGTGTTTAAGTTACTTGTTTCCCATGAGAAAAGTTGTGGAATGTTTTTAATGTTAAAGATGTTTTAAGTGAAGTCAAGTCAAGGTTCGTTTATTTTCACCATGTGCATAACGCGCATGACAACAAAGCGTCATATAAATATGACTAAAAATATAGCACACAGTGCGTTTAGTGTATAATGTAGGCAATAAAGAACAGGGGCCTATTTCACGTACATAGTTTAGCCGGCTACGGGGCTTAGACGGCTAAATTCGCCCATCGTTTACATGGTAACTTTAGCCGACTAAGCCCCGTAGTCGGCTAAACTACGTGAAATCCGCCACAGGGCGTGTAGATAAGCCACTTTTGTTGGTCAAACTGGTGCGTCTCGTGTGGCTTTCTTGTGTAGTACGTCATCAACACGTTGGGACATGCCGGCTTGTAAATACGATCTTTAAGCTTTAAGCTTTTAATCGAATTGATGGATAATGATGGCAAAATGCAATACAGATTGCGATGGAAAAATGAAATGAAATACACTCTGGGGGTTGTGAGACGTACCGGGCGGCTAAAGTCTTCTGATACCAAAACTACCTGCATTCCGCCTTTTTTTGTTTGTTTTTTTAATTTGTTTTTTTGTTAAAATTAATTGTTTTGTTAAAATTAATTGTTTTGTTAAAATTAATGTTTTTGTTAAAAAAAAATTTTTTTTGACATTGTTTCAAGAGCTAGATTATGAAAATCGAATTTACATGTCAATGACCACATCATTCCTCCTTGCATGGACTGTCTACTACTGACCCCCCTCCCACTCCACTCTCTCCCTCCCCCAGGCCCTGAGTCAGCAGGCGTCCTGCCTGGTGTGTCCCGCCGGCCACTACTGCGTGGCCAACTCCTCGGACTACACCCCCCAGGTGTGCCCCGGGGGTCACTACTGCCTGGCGGGCACCCAGTACGCCACCCAGCACCCGTGCCCCATGGGCACCTTCAACAACCTGACGGGGCAGCACAACGACACGTCCTGCGAGGCTTGCCAGCCCGGCCAATACTGTGCCTCCCCGGGTCTCGGCACCCCCACGGGGCCCTGCGACCCAGGGTGGTTCTGCACCCTGGGGGCCTACCTCGCCCAGCCCTCTTCCCCAGAGGGCGACTACTGCCTGGCCGGTCAGTACATGTCTCTCATGTCACCCACCTGCCTCGTCGGTCGGTCGCGAAACCATTGTTTCAGCATAGCTCACGTACTACTCAGGCTCATTATTTAAAACTGTAATCGATTTCGTTTAAGCTGAAGCAGGAAACCAGGTCCCGACAGTATAACATAATCATTATGTAGCCCCCAAGACACTTAAGACCATCCATTATATCTTGTATAACCACGCACTTTCCATTGTAAAATACACTAAATGCTAAATATTGACGTTGGTAAACGCATTTCGAACCTTAATTTTTATTACTTATATCTTGACTAGAATAAATCTAGGGGTGATGGATTGGGTTGTTCTTCCATGTTAGGGCTAACCATTGTATTCGCACGGCTCACGTATTACTCACGCCAAATATTTACAACAGTAATGCATTTTGTGGGCTCTAATATGAAATATGGACCCAGGCTTATTATGCAAGTCCGGTGGGTTGACTGTCACGGTATGCAGGATTGCCCTCTCTGGATCGTGGTCCAGACATGGTAGTTCCCGAGAGAGTGACGTCAGGATCAGTCCATAGTGACGTTAGGATCGGCCCGCTGTGTACGATGACGTCAGCACTCCCCCGTGATATAATCCTGCTCTTCTTCCAGGCGAGTACTGTCCCGAGGGAAGCTCCGCTCCCATTGGCTGCGACCCGGGCATGTATTGTGACGTAGACAAGATGGCGGCTCCCCGCGGTCTGTGCGCTCCTGGCTATTACTGCGTCGCTAACTCAACGACTGATACACCGAGCGGCATCGGGGGTGAGTGACGGGGAGGGGGGGTGAGGGGTATGAGGGTGAATGAGGGGGGGGGGGGCTATGTTAGTGAAGGTATTGGATGAGGGTGTGGGTGGGGTGGGGTGGGGTGAGTAAGAGGCGGGTAAGGGATATAGGGATGAGTGGGCGCGGGGGTGTGGGCTTTGGGGATGTGGAGTATGAGGTTAGGGATAAGGGGTATTTAGGGTATGGGGGTGTATGTGGTGATATGTATTATAGAGCAGAGTGTTCGGGTATGTGGATGAGGGATGCAACGTGATGGATATGGGGTAAATGCCATAGGCAAGCGGTATTGGGTGAGGAGCATGAACGTGATTGTCGTCAGGGTGAATACCATGGGGGTGAGTGTGGTCATGGTGATTACCATGGGGGTGAGTGTTGTCAGGGTGATTACCATGGAGGTGATTGTTGTCGGGGTCAATACCGTGGGGGTGAGTGTTGTCAGGGTGAATAGCATGGGGGTGAGTGTTGTCAGGGTGATTACCTTGGGGGTGATTATTGTCGGAGTGAATACCATGGGGGTGAGTGTTGTCAGGGTGATTACCATGGGGGTGCTTGTTGTCAGGGTGAATACCATGGGGGTGAGTGTTGTCAGGGTGAATAGCATGGGGGTGAGTGTTGTCAGGGTGATTACCATGGGGGTGATTGTTGTCGGGGTGATTACCGTGGGGGTGATTGTTGTCAGGGTGATTACCATGGGGGTGAGTGTTGTCAGGGTGAATACTATGGGGGTGAGTGTCGTCAGGGTGATTACCATAGGGGTGAGTGTTGTCATGGTGATTACGATGGGGGTGAGTGTTGTCAGGGTGATTACCATGTGGGTGAGTGTTGTCAATGTAATTACCTTGGGGGTGAGTGTTGTCAGGGTGAGTACCATGGGGGTGAGTATTGTCATGGTGATTACCAGCTGGTATAGCATGTCCCCATTCACTCTGGATCCAGGCAACCGCTGCACGCCTGGCCACTACTGTCTGGAGGGCAGCTGGTATCCGGATCCCTGTCCCCCGGGATCCTACCTGCCCAGCTCTGGAGCGGAGAACGTCACCTACTGTCTGGAATGCACGGCCGGCAAGTTCTGCAACGAGTCCGGATTGCCCGCCCCAGCCGCGGATTGTGATCCAGGTAAGTCCGGGATGACCTTTAATCCGGATCCACGGATATGGCGTGTTGTTATTGCACTCTTGTGGACTTAGTTGGTACTTACCATCAGTAAAGTGATATCTCCGAGACCAACCGCATCAACAATTCGAGCCACTTCTTTGCGGTTCGGCCTCTACTTTTGCATTGTACCCCATTCTGTAGCCCCAGATCTTGGGATTGTTTCATCCCGTTTATCATGTTAAGCCAGTTTGGTTATTTGATAAATGAGGCCACAACCGGTGTCCTACTGCCCAGGCTACACGTTGTAGCATACATTATGATACAAACGTGCCCTCTCAGTTAATGTACACATACGTGACCTTGTGATTATCTGTCAAAAAATCATATCATTAATTATAAATAAAGTCATAACCGTGAATCCTATTTAACCACGTTTTTTCTTATAGCTGCAGACATCAATCTGGCCGACTCAGTGCTTGAATCAGGGCCTGATGAAGACGGAGGGTTCTCACCGGCCTAGATGTTACGTCAATTTTCATTTTAGCTGGTAAAAACTGGCTTTGTGTTTCCTCTCTAGGGTTCTTTTGCCCTGGAGGTGATATCACCCCGACCCCGAATCTCTACGGCTGTCCCCCTGGTTACCACTGCCTGGGGGGGTCCGCCGACCCCACCCTCTGTCCGTCCGGGACCTACCAGGATGAGACCCACGCCGACAGCTGCAAGGCCTGCCCCCCGGGCTTCTACTGTGACAACAGCATGGAGCCAGTGGTCAACTACACACTGTACGAGTGTCCGGAGGGTGAGTCACCAGTCAGTGGTCAACTACACACCGTACGAGTGTCCGGAGGGTGAGTCATCAGTCAGTGGTCAACTACACACTGTACGAGAGTCCGGAGGGTGAGTCATCAGTCAGTGATCAACTACACACCGTACGAGTGTCCGGAGGGTGAGTCACCAGTCAGTGGTCAACTACACACCGTACGAGTGTCCGGAGGGTGAGTCATCAGTCAGTGATCAACTACACACTGTACGAGTGTCCGGAGGGTGAGTCATCAGTCAGTGATCAACTACACACCGTACGAGAGTCCGGAGGGTGAGTCATCAGTCAGTGATCAACTACACACCGTACGAGTGTCCGGAGGGTGAGTCATCAGTCAGTGATCAACTACACACTGTACGAGTGTCCGGAGGGTGAGTCATCAGTCAGTGATCAACTACACACTGTACGAGTATCCGGAGGGTGAGTCACCAGTCAGTGGTCAACTACACACTGTACGAGTGTCCGGAGGGTGAGTCATCAGTCAGTGATCAACTACACACCGTACGAGTGTCCGGAGGGTGAGTCATCAGTCAGTGATCAACTACACACCGTACGAGTGTCCGGAGGGTGAGTCATCAGTCAGTGATCAACTACACACCGTACGAGTGTCCGGAGGGTGAGTCATCAGTCAGTGATCAACTACACACTGTACGAGTGTCCGGAGGGTGAGTCATCAGTCAGTGATCAACTACACACTGTACGAGTGTCCGGAGGGTGAGTCGTCAGTCAGTGGTCAACTACACACTGTACGAGTGTCCGGAGGGTGAGTCATCAGTCAGTGATCAACTACACACTGTACGAGTGTCCGGAGGGTGAGTCATCAGTCAGTGATCAACTACACACTGTACGAGTGTCCGGAGGGTGAGTCATCAGGCAGTGATCAACTACACACTGTACGAGTGTCCGGGGGGTGAGTCACCAGTCAGTGATCAACTACACACTGTACGAGTGTCCGGAGGGTGAGTCATCAGTCAGTGATCAACTACACACCGTACGAGTGTCCGGAGGGTGAGTCATCAGTCAGTGATCAACTACACACTGTACGAGTGTCCGGAGGGTGAGTCATCAGTCAGTGATCAACTACACACCGCACGAGTGTCCGGAGGGTGAGTCATCAGTCAGTGATCAACTACACACTGTACGAGTGTCCGGGGGGTGAGTCATCAGTCAGTGATCAACTACACACTGTACGAGTGTCCGGAGGGTGAGTCATCAGTCAGTGATCAACTACACACCGCACGAGTGTCCGGAGGGTGAGTCATCAGTCAGTGATCAACTACACACCGTACGAGTGTCCGGGGGGTGAGTCATCAGTCAGTGATCAACTACACACCGTACGAGTGTCCGGAGGGTGAGTCATCAGTCAGTGATCAACTACACACCGCACGAGTGTCCGGAGGGTGAGTCATCAGTCAGTGATCAACTACACACCGTACGAGAGTCCGGAGGGTGAGTCATCAGTCAGTGATCAACTACACACCGCACGAGTGTCCGGGGGGTGAGTCACCAGTCAGTGGTCAACTACACACCGTACGAGTGTCCGGAGGGTGAGTCATCAGTCAGTGATCAACTACACACTGTACGAGTGTCCGGGGGGTGAGTCATCAGTCAGTGATCAACTACACACCGCACGAGTGTCCGGAGGGTGAGTCATCAGTCAGTGATCAACTACACACCGTACGAGTGTCCGGGGGGTGAGTCATCAGTCAGTGATCAACTACACACCGTACGAGTGTCCGGAGGGTGAGTCATCAGTCAGTGATCAACTACACACCGCACGAGTGTCCGGAGGGTGAGTCATCAGTCAGTGATCAACTACACACCGTACGAGAGTCCGGAGGGTGAGTCATCAGTCAGTGATCAACTACACACCGCACGAGTGTCCGGGGGGTGAGTCACCAGTCAGTGGTCAACTACACACCGTACGAGTGTCCGGAGGGTGAGTCATCAGTCAGTGATCAACTACACACTGTACGAGTGTCCGGGGGGTGAGTCACCAGTCAGTGGTCAACTACACACCGTACGAGTGTCCGGAGGGTGAGTCATCAGTCAGTGATCAACTACACACTGTACGAGTGTCCGGGGGGTGAGTCATCAGTCAGTGATCAACTACACACCGTACGAGTGTCCGGAGGGTGAGTCACCAGTCAGTGATCAACTACACACTGTACGAGTGTCCGGAGGGTGAGTCATCAGTCAGTGATCAACTACACACCGTACGAGTGTCCGGAGGGTGAGTCATCAGTCAGTGATCAACTACACACTGTACGGGTGTCCGGAGGGTGAGTCATCAGTCAGTGATCAACTACACACCGTACGAGTGTCCGGAGGGTGAGTCACCAGTCAGTGATCAACTACACACCGTACGAGTGTCCGGGGGGTGAGTCACCAGTCAGTGATCAACTACACACCGTACGAGAGTCCGGAGGGTGAGTCATCAGTCAGTGATCAACTACACACCGTACGAGAGTCCAGAGGGTAAAAAAATAGTCTATTCTCCTCAGAAGACGTTAACATTGTCCTCAATAGGTTCTGGGTTCGTATCTTGGACTGGACACCTAATGTGGGGAGCCTGTTTCGTCCGTTCATCATACATCATCCTCTGAATTTCGTAGGCCCAGTTTAACTCCTATGTTCATAAAAGCGGCCTAAAACGCGAAAGCTCCTGATTTATTTATTATTGATATGATATTTATTATTTATTACTTCTTAGTATTGTCACATGTGTTGTATGATTGACAGGGTATTACTGTGGTACTAGCGTATTACGGAGCGTGACATGTGACGTGTGATTGACAGGTTATTACTGTGGTGTCGGCACCGTGACGGCCACCCAGAACCCCTGTCCGGCCGGCACCTTCAGCAACGTCACTGCCATCCAGAGCCAATCCGACTGTCTGGATTGCATCGGTAAGTGCAAGTCTCTTTAGTACCAGAGCCCAGTCGGATTGTATTATCTTAAGTGAAAATATGAAAATGGGCTGCCCAGTCATTGGTTGTAGTGATTGTACTGTTGTGGAAGAGTCCCTGGGTTATAATATGTTACGAGTGCCACAGCTTCTGCATTGGATGCCTGAACTGCGGAAATGCCCGCCCTGCGGAGATGCCCCCCCCCCCAACCCCCGCCCTGTATCTATCATAATGGCATCGTACGAACACATGGAGCAGAGAGGGTCTCAATATCATGTATTTTATATAAGGGGGGCATCTCCGCGCCGGTGGGAAGGGCATTTCTGCATGTGACAGCTGATACGAAAGATTTTGTATTTTTGGAGTGTTATCTCAGGATAATGTCTATGACTGCCTAGAATGTTGCCATAATATATTTAATATATAGTAGACGATGTGGTATCATTGTATGATAACTGTTGATGGATTCACTCTCCAGGCGGCTACTACTGCCCAGGTGGCGCTGTCGTCACCCCAACTCTGCTGTGCAGTCCCGGCTACTTCTGCGCGAGCGGGGCTCGAACCTCGACCCCTCAGCAGGGTGCTGAGGCGGACGTGTGCCCTGGGGGATACTACTGCCCCGAGGGGACCGCTGAGCCCGTCCTCTGTCCCCTGGGGACCTTCTCCAACACCTCTCGCCTCATGAACGAGACGGACTGCACCCCGTGCACGGCAGGTGAGGAGGGTGTGGGGGTGTGGAGGTGTCGGGGGTGAGGGGGTGAGGGGTGGGGAAACAAAAGCGGGACAAGGGATAACCTACGGATAACTACAGTTCTTAAGGATGCTATCGTAGTTGTAAAAAATATGCTTGTGTAATAAAGGGGAAGTGGCTAATAACAATTAGAAATAGTCGTTTTTAATTTTGGCATTTTTCTCTTACTATAAGAAGGCTTTTAGTGTAGTTTTCTGTTCCCCGCCGGGGAAGCAAGTTTTAAATGTTCTACTTACCTATGATTCATGAATGCTGCTCCAGGTTACTATTGCGAGGAGCGGGGACTGATTGAGCGATAATAGGGGCGCTGGTTGCATGTTCCTGTATCTCCCAAGGGTTACTACTGCGAGGAGCGGGGACTGATCGAGCGATAATTTGGGTGTTGGTTGCATATTCCTCTATCTCTCCAGGTTACTACTGCGAGGAGCGGGGACTGATCGAGCGATAATAGAGGCGCTGGTTGCATATTCTGTATCTCTCCAGGTTACTACTGTGAGGCACGGGGACTGATCGAGCGATAATAGGGGCGCTGGTTGCATACTCCTCGCTCTCACCCCAGGTTACTACTGCGAGGAGCGAGGTTTGGTCGAGCGATAAGAGGGGCGCTGGTTGCATACTCCTCTCTCTCACCCCAGGTTACTAATGCGAGGAGCGGGGTTTGGTCGAGCGATAATAGGGGCGCTGGTTGCATGCTGCTCTCTCTCACTCCAGGTTACTACTGCGACGAGCGGGGTTTGGTCGAGCGATAATAGGGGTGCTGGTGGCATACTTCTCTCTCTCACTCCAGGTTACTACTGCGACGAGCGGGGTTTGGTCGAGCGATAATAGGGGTGCTGGTGGCATACTGCTCTCTCTCACTCCAGGTTACTACTGCGAGGAGCGGGGTTTGGTCGAGCGATAATAGGGGTGCTGGTTGCATACTGCTCTCTCTCACTCCAGGTTACTACTGCGAGGAGCGGGGTCTGATCGAGCCGACAGGGCTCTGCGCCCCGGGATTCTACTGTCCCGAGGCCTCCACCACCAACGCCACCGTGGTCTGCCCCGAGGGCCGCTACTGCCCCGCCGGCACCCACACCCCCGTCCGCTGCCCGGGGGGTGCCTGGTCCAACCACACCCGGTTGGAGGCGGCGGACGACTGCTTACCGTGCCCCGCGGGGTGGCACTGCCAGCAGAATGGACTCACCCAGCCCGAGGCGCTCTGCCAGCGTGGGTTCTACTGCCCCGAGGGTAGGTGGTGATTAGGGTAGCACGCGCCAGGGGTATATGCATACAGCGCTTTTTTGTTCTAATAAAGAATTAATGATAATCATCTTTTAAGTACAGAAAATGGAGATGTTCATTCCTAAATGTGACCATGTTTTATTAAAAGAATTAATGACGCACTTATCCTATGTTGGTTAATTGACGTACTTAACAAATGGGGGATAAGCGACATACTTAGCCAATGGGGGTTAAGTGACATACTTAACCAATGGCGCTTAAGTGACATACTTAACCAATGGGGGTCAAATGACGCACTTAACCAATGGAAGTGACGTGAAGACACGCCATGACACTAGCATTATTCTCTTGGAGGAAATAAATATGTGTAAACCAACATAACCAATCACTGTACGTTATGTTTATATCCCCCATAAGCCGGCTTTGGACTTGGGGTTCCCTGGTGGCGCTCACCCTGTATGTTTGTCCGTTGGTTCCAGGGTCTATCTTGCCGAACCCAGTGGTCTGCCCCATCGGCCTGCACTGTCCCGAGGGGTCAGCCCAGCCCCTCTCCTGTGCCTCTGGCTACTTCACCAATCGCACCGGCCTCTGGGAGTGCGACATCTGTCCGCCAGGGTGGGTGCAGCAACGGGCCCCCGACAGCGGGGTCACGTGATCATTGTCACGTGATCATTGTCACGTGATGGTTGTCACGTGATCATTGTAACGTGATCACTGTCACGTGATCATTGTCACTGATGATTTTAACGTGGTCATTGTCACGTGATTACTGTCACGTGATCATTGTCACTGATGATTTTTACGTGGTCATTGTCACGTGATCATTGTCATGTGATCGTTGTCACGTGACCTCATTTCTGCGTGATTACGCTGTCTCATTGTTTCGATAATAAGTCAGTGAACAGTAAATCATTTAATTAATATTTATTAAACTGTATCTTTAGCTGTTTGTTTTGTAAAGTATATCATTTTATTAACATGTCGCTTCAAAGATTCCTGACAAGATAAAATGAGGATAAAATGCACATTTATGAACTGTATAAACTGAACTATATGGAGGTCAATAATCTTATCAGATTCTTCTGCGTGCCTGAGAACGTGACGGCCGGGGACCCCCAGTCCGGTTACCATGACTGCCCGGCGGGGTACTACTGTCCCAACGGTACGGGGCTGGACTGGCTGCCCTGCCCCAAGGGTACTTACAGCGACCAGAGCAATCTCTACAAGGTTTGTAATGTCACCGTGCGCGTGAATCAAGTAACGTTGGAATAACGTTACAGGACGCTCGAAACTAACGTTGAAATAACGTTACAGGACGCTCGAAACTAACGTTGGAATAGCGTTACAGGACGCTCGAAACTAACGTTAAAATAACGTGCAAGGAGGACCAAAAATAACGTTGGGATAATAGCACCTAATCTGGGACAAATCTCTTCCAAATCCTTCGGGGTTCCCGTGAGTGTGCTTTTGTGTCATCATTTAACCTAAGTGCGCACTAAAGAAACCTAAAACAATAATCATTTCATGTCAAAAACTGTTTTAGATATAACGTTGGAACAAAAACGTTAAAATATGGACCAAAAATTATGTTGGTATAGCGTTTTAATCACGTTTAAAACATGGGCTTTAATATTAATAATAATAATAATAATAATAATAATAATAATAGTGGTAACGCGCTTAGCTTGAAACGAAAAAAAAGTATCGTATTCGAACCCCAAAGTGTCCAGGGGCCTATACAGAGTGCATTTATGTTTTTATCCGCCAGATGGAGCAGTGTCGAGACTGTGACGGCGGATATTACTGCGACCAGGAGGCTGCCACCAACGTGAGCGGCCTCTGTGCGGCAGGACACTACTGCGAGAGCGGCGTGGACGGGGCAAACCCTGACAACGCCCAGGTCAACAGCTCCTACCCCTCCAGCTGCCCCCTGCTGGGCGGTCACACAGGCGAGTCTCACCCGTCAGACCCCTGGGGCCAAGGACCCCGTATTGTCCGAGAGCGGGGCACGTGTTACGCTTGTATAGCGTGACGTTGTTTTTAGGTTGTGATGTGGTTATTGCACAACGTTAGACGAACTGGTTTGTCTGGGAGCGTTCTTGATTATCTGGTAATTGTCATTGGCTACTGAAATTTTCTTAAGATGTTTTGACGTACCTCGAAACAATCGTTTTCTTGAACTGAAACCCCGTAACATAAATTTTAAAAACTATTTTTGTTGGTGAGGGTCTTTCTGTGATATGACATTTATTGATGCAGGTCGTTCTGTGACATGACATTTATTAGTGTGTATCGTTATATGACATTTATTAGTGTGGGTCTGTCGTTCTGTGATATGACATTTATTGGTGTGTATCGTTCTCCGCTCTGACCCCCTCACCGCCGTGGTTTCTCCGCCAGGGTTCGGTGATGTCTGTCCGTTCCGCGGTATGACATTTGTCGTTGTGAGACTGGGTCGTTTTGTGACATGACATTTATTGGTGTGTATCGTTCCGTTTTGATATTTGTTGGTGTGTATCGTTTTCCGCTATGACCCGCTCACCGCCGTGGTTTCTCCGCCAGGGTTCGGTGACGTCTGTCCGCGCGGGTACTACTGCCCCCTGGGGAGCGTGCTACCCTCGGGGTGCCCCGCCGGCAGCTACCAGGACCAGGAGGGCCAGGAAGACTGCCTCGTGTGTCCGGCGGGTAGGTCGCCTGTCAACGGGTCTCACTGCGGGATCACAGTATATACACACACGTCCATTATCGCATTTTTTACTTGACCGATAATGTATATATATGTTAATTATCGCGTTTGTTACTTGACCGTTAATGTATATATATGTTAATTATCGCGTTTGTTACTTGACCGGTAATGTATATATATGTTAATTATCGCGTTTGTTACTTGACCGGTAATGTATATATATGTTAATTATCGCGTTTGTTACTTGACCGGTAATACATGTCAAATATCGCACTTGTTACGCGGTCGGTATTTTATAGGTTTTTTTTAACTTTTTCTCTGAAAATGTTTTTTTTTTGGTGATATATACGCTAATCCACCGTAGTGGTTAAATATGTTACATTACATTTTTCACTCCAAAAAGTTCACGAAAAGTATAAGTACACTTCAAATATTCGGCTTTCAATGTGCACTGGGTTTACTATATTTCATTATTTGGCGTTGCGATACTTTAACTGACCATGTATTCACGTAATCTTCCAGCAGATAAGATATAATTGTCCAGGAATTCTTTTTAAATACTATAGGTTGTCATAAGATGAGTTTTTCTATAGGATGCTGTCAAACGAGTGTGCAATCACATTTACTATGAATTGTTTATACTAATTTGTATTTAGGTGTGTAACAGTGTACGTGTTGACCCTGGTTACAGGTTACTACTGCCTGGCTAACGCCACGGACTACCTGCTGACTCCCTGTCTCGCCGGCCACTACTGTCCGGAGGCCACAACCTCACCCACCCAGCTTCCCTGTCTCCCCGGCACCTTCAACACCCTCCCGACCCAGACCAACCTCAGCGACTGCGAGGCCTGCACCCCCGGGATGTACTGCATGGGCAGCGGCCTGACCCTCCCCACCGGCAACTGCAGGTCAGTACCACGTGGAGGGTAGGGGTCAACAAGGGGTGGGGGTAAACCGGGGGCCGGTGTCAACAGTGTTTCGGGGTCAGCTACGATCTTGGGGTCATCAATAGAGGTTATAGGGTAAACAAGTGGTTAGGAGTCAACAGGGGTTAGGGGTCAACTGGGGTCTGCGGGTCAATAAGGGTTTGGGAGTCAAATGCTGTGCTTGTGGTCAATGATGAGTTTGGAGGTCAATATGGTAGTTCGCGGTCAATAATGTGTTTCGTGGGTCAACAACGAGTTTGGGGCTCAATAATGGGTTAGGGGCCAACAGGGAACTGCCATTAAAAAAGTTTAATTCGTTGGCTCTATATATATATACTTTGTCTGGGGTTATACAAAACCAGTGTGGACAAACTGGGTAGACCTTAAGGTTTTTTTTAACCTAAGGTCATAGTACGGTATTTTAGTCTTATTTTGACCATGAGTTTAATACACTGGGCTGGGTTGGCATCGGTCCGTCTACATAATGAATGCGATGGTTTGCTTTTAATTAAATTGTATTTATTACTAAATTATGTGATCTTATCCATAAATTAATAATGCTGACTGACTCTTGTAGCGAGGGGTGGTACTGCTCTGGGGGTGCCACGGTTCCCATGCCAACCAACCCCGACGAGGGTGGCAAGTGTCTGGCCGGCACCTTCTGCCCCTGGGCGAGTGTGGCCCCCACCAACTGCACGGAGGGGTACTACTGTGCCACGGAGCGCCTGGCACAGGAGACCGGGCTCTGTAACCAAGGTAACGCAATGCCAGGACGTGACGTGATGAAGGGGCAAACTGATCGTCTTGGCGTCAATACAGCCTATTCATGTGTTCCCAAAATCATTCACCACATTTTAGTCACTGTCGAATGATTGTATTAATGTTTATCATATGTTCGTTTTTTAAATGTAGACGTTAAACAAATATATCACACCATAACTATTATCAAAATGTACAACTTTATTGTATTGCTACTCACCCCATGAAACCCTTGTGTCCTTTTGTATTCTTGTTTTTCAGGTAAAAGTGAATATTTTTTGTTTGCTTATTGTTACTTAATTAATTGAGGGGAGTATTCTAATATTGACACGACAACTGATGAGTCAACGACCTTTAAGGCATTCTATATCATGACCTTGACACCTTTTCGTGACCTTGAAAGTTGATCGCGGCGTATTTGTTTTGTCTTTTACAGGGTACTACTGCAGTCTCGGTGCTACCTTCCACAGCCCGACCGATGGCAGCACTGGCGATATTTGTCCCGTGGGACACTACTGCCCGATGGGAAGCATCACTGGCCAACCTTGTCCCATAGGGTCCTACCTCAACACGACCGGCAACGCCGCATCCACCAGCTGTATCATCTGTGACGAAGGTCAGTCAGCCCGCCTGTCTACTCTGCCTTGTTGCAACGGGGCACACGACTGGTCTGGTGGTTAGCGCGCTCAGCAGTGAGCTATGCCAGGCCAGCCATCGTGCCGTAGGTTCGGGGGTTCGGAACACACTGGCCACTCGAATGGTCTGGTGGTTAGCACGCTAGGCTGTGTAGAGTGAGCTCTGCCAAGCCAGCCATCGTGCCGGAGTTCGGGGCTTCAAGAGTGTCAATGTCACTGTACCATACAAACTAGGGGGTTACCTGGCTTACATGGCTCCACTCTAGCATCCAATCGTAAAATCACCTGATGTAGAATTAAATGTTTTTGTTACATTTGTGGAATATCTCTTATTGTTTATATCTCAATAACGAAGTATTATTAATGCATGAATCTTGCTCATCTTGCGATAAATAGGTAATCTGCAGTATTCCACTAGGCGCTATATGTGTTTCCTCTATTATAAATAAATACAACAGAAAAAAGAAAGTGTGTTTCTCTTGTACCAATATTACCGCCCAGTCCCGGTGTGTACAGTCAGTATGGCGTTGTGTTTCAGGCTTGTACTGTGACAGCGAGGGTCTGGCATTCCCAGCCGGCCAGTGTCAACAGGGCTACTACTGCCCCCAGGGACAAGTCACCCCCACCCCGGGCAACTTCACGTGCCCCCAGGGACACTTCTGTCTGCAGGGTGTGGGCGACCCCTCACCCTGCCCGTCAGGACTCTACCAGGTAAACACCAACTAGTGTGCGACTCAACCGCAACGCGTTGCACTGAATGTCACTGTATTATGTACCAAATCATATCGTTACTGTATTGGAACTTAAATGTTATGACAGTACCCTACGATGTAATCGTTGTTCAGTTTTGATGCCAACGCTTGTTTGCGCGCTCGCATTGAGTGTTCTAGCCACGGCACGTAGATCGGTGATTCGAGCCCTGCTGGGGGCATGTCTGTGTGGTCGCTGGGTAAAGATCCCATATGTCCTACTTTATAAAGAGCAGGGGGTTACCCGCGGGCATATGGCTCCACTCTCTCTTCCTACTCCCATTGACGCGATGACCAAAAGTGGTTAAAGCGTCCTGAATAACCAACCAACCAACCAACCCCGAGGGGGTTCTGCATGTCTTTTGTCTCCTCCGTTGCAGGCATGGGGTGATTACATTGTAAATGTAATCGATCAGATTGCTTGGAAATTTCATGATTACGTTTATGAGTACTTGGAAATTTCATGATTACGTTTGTGATTACTGAGAAATTTCAGGATTACGATTGTGATTACTTGAACATTTTATGATTATTATTATGATTACTTAGAAATTTTATAATTACGATTACAGAAAATATGAAAGTAATCGATAACGACTACATTGAAAGTATTACACATGTTTTAAATAACCATGTATTTTATGAATCCTGGACTATTTAAAAAAAAAATTACGTTGGCGGCCCGAAGCCACACAAGTTGACGAAAACGGTTTCAGGAGTTCAGTTCCTGGGGAGGAATCCGGGCCCACGCACCTAATCTGAGGCATGTTTTTATCATTCGTCGTTCCGGGAGGTTCCTTGGCCCAGTTTAGCCCTTGTGTGCACAAAAGTGGCCTAAAACACCAATTACTGTCATTCCTCCGTTGACCAGGACGCGCCTGGTCAGTGGGACTGCAAGGTGTGTCCGGAAGGTCGCTACTGCAACGCCACCTGGGGGCCGGTGGTGTGGCCGGGGGCCTACGTGTGTCCTGAGGGCTTCTACTGCCCCAACGGCACGGAATACGACACCCAGCATCCCTGCCCCGTGGGCACCTTCAACAACAGGACAGGTAGGTGGTCCGTCTAGGGGCCCGGATGTTGTCCTCGAGAGACTCAGGGACCCGGGTGTTGTCCTCGGGAGGCTCAGGGACCCGGATGTTGTCATCGGGAGGCTCAGGGACCCGGATGTTGTCCTCGGGAGGCTCAGGGACCCGGATGTTGTCCTCGGGAGGCTCAGGGACCCGGATGTTGTCTGGATATTGCTCATTTTTATGACTTTTGTTCACTCTACTTTCAATTAGACCCGTACTGCCTTGCAAACTTTCATCGCATACTGGAGTTGGATATGGCAATGGGGTTACAATTACAACAATATGATACACGTTACCCGGAGAAAAACAATATGATAATTTTAAAAAAAGGCCATGAATGGGAATTTAGGTTAAATGTCGCTCTACATCCTCCGAAATACAGTACTTACGTAAGATTGTAGCCCATTGAAACAACTTTATTTTTATTTGCTATTGCACAGACCCATTACGCTTCCACTATTGAAAAGGGACCGTCAGCTACACGTCGCCCAGCCTCCCGTCTCTGGCTCCCGTTGGTTCTTTTCGGATACCCATTCTTGTTCCCATTGGTTGAGCCTCGACCAGTGAGCTGCCGTGTTGCCTGTTTCAGGTCTGTGGGCTGAGGTCCAGTGCACACCATGTGTGGGAGGCATGGCTTGTGACGTGCAAGGCCTCATCACACCGCCCAGAGAGTGTTCCGCGGGCTACTTCTGCCGCGCCTGGGCCCAGATCACTACGCCAAACAACGGTCAGTGCACATAGTGTTACATGAAGGTTTCAAGTCTTTAATATAATAACTACAGACAGATCCCTACGCCAAACGACGGTCAGTGCACATAGTGTTACATGAAGTGCTTAATTTATAATATAATAACTAGACAGATCACCACGCCACACAGCGGTCAGTGCACATAGTGTTACATGAAGGTTTCAAGTCGTTAATATAATAACTACAGGGACAGATCACTACGCCAAACAACGGTCAGTGCACATAGTGTTACATGAAGGTTTCAAGTCGTTAATATAATAACTACAGGGACAGATCACTACGCCACACAGCGGTCAGTGCACATAGTGTTACATGAAGGTTTCAAGTCGTTAATATAATAACTACAGGGACAGATCACTACGCCAAACAACGGTCAGTGCACATAGTGTTACATGAAGGTTTCAAGTCGTTAATATAATAACTACAGGGACAGATCACTACGCCAAACAACGGTCAGTGCACATAGTGTTACATGAAGGTTTCAAGTCGTTAATATAATAACTACAGGGACAGATCACTACGCCACACAGCGGTCAGTGCACATAGTGTTACATAAAGGTTTCAAGTCGTTAATATAATAACTACAGAGACAGATCACTACGCCACACAGCGGTCAGTGCACATAGTGTTACATGAAGGTTTCAAGTCGTTAATATAATAACTACAGAGACAGATCACTACGCCACACAGCGGTCAGTGCACATACTGTTACATGAAGGTTTCAAGTCGTTAATATAATAACTACAGAGACAGATCACTACGCCACACAGCGGTCAGTGCACATAGTGTTACATGAAGGTTTCAAGTCGTTAATATAATAACTACAGAGACAGATCACTACGCCAAACAACGGTCAGTGCACATAGTGTTACATGAAGGTTTCAAGTCGTCAATATAATAACTACAGGGACAGATCACTACGCCACACAGCGGTCAGTGCACATAGTGTTACATGAAGGTTTCAAGTCGTTAATATAATAACTACAGGGACAGATCACTACGCCAAACAACGGTCAGTGCACATAGTGTTACATGAAGGTTTCAAGTCGTTAATATAATAACTACAGGGACAGATCACTACGCCCAACAACGGTCAGTGCACATAGTGTTACATGAAGGTTTCAAGTCGTTAATATAATAACTACAGGGACAGATCACTACGCCAAACAACGGTCAGTGCACATAGTGTTACATGAAGGTTTCAAGTCGTTAATATAATAACTACAGGGACAGATCACTACGCCAAACAACGGTCAGTGCACATAGTGTTACATGAAGGTTTCAAGTCGTTAATATAATAACTACAGAGACAGATCACTACGCCAAACAACGGTCAGTGCACATAGTGTTACATGAAGGTTTCAAGTCGTTAATATAATAACTACAGGGACAGATCACTACGCCAAACAACGGTCAGTGCACATAGTGTTACATGAAGGTTTCAAGTCGTTAATATAATAACTACAGGGACAGATCACTACGCCAAACAACGGTCAGTGCACATAGTGTTACATGAAGGTTTCAAGTCGTTAATATAATAACTACAGGGACAGATCACTACGCCAAACAACGGTCAGTGCACATAGTGTTACATGAAGGTTTCAAGTCGTTAATATAATAACTACAGAGACGGATCACTACGCCAAACAACGGTCAGTGCACATAGTGTTACATGAAGGTTTCAAGTCGTTAATATAATAACTACAGGGACAGATCACTACGCCACACAGCGGTCAGTGCACATAGTGTTACATGAAGGTTTCAAGTCGTTAATATAATAACTACAGGGACAGATCACTACGCCACACAGCGGTCAGTGCACATAGTGTTACATGAAGGTTTCAAGTCGTTAATATAATAACTACAGGGACAGATCACTACGCCAAACAACGGTCAGTGCACATAGTGTTACATGAAGGTTTCAAGTCGTTAATATAATAACTACAGGGACAGATCACTACGCCAAACAACGGTCAGTGCACATAGTGTTACATGAAGGTTTCAAGTCGTTAATATAATAACTACAGGGACAGATCACTACGCCAAACAACGGTCAGTGCACATAGTGTTACATGAAGGTTTCAAGTCGTTAATATAATAACTACAGGGACAGATCACTACGCCACACAGCGGTCAGTGCACATAGTGTTACATGAAGGTTTCAAGTCGTTAATATAATAACTACAGAGACAGATCACTACGCCAAACAACGGTCAGTGCACATAGTGTTACATGAAGGTTTCAAGTCGTTAATATAATAACTACAGGGACAGATCACTACGCCAAACAACGGTCAGTGCACATAGTGTTACATGAAGGTTTCAAGTCGTTAATATAATAACTACAGGGACAGATCACTACGCCAAACAACGGTCAGTGCACATAGTGTTACATGAAGGTTTCAAGTCGTCAATATAATAACTACAGAGACGGATCACTACGCCAAACAACGGTCAGTGCACATAGTGTTACATGAAGGTTTCAAGTCGTTAATATAATAACTACAGGGACAGATCACTACGCCACACAGCGGTCAGTGCACATAGTGTTACATGAAGGTTTCAAGTCGTTAATATAATAACTACAGGGACAGATCACTACGCCAAACAACGGTCAGTGCACATAGTGTTACATGAAGGTTTCAAGTCGTTAATATAATAACTACAGAGACAGATCACTACGCCAAACAACGGTCAGTGCACATAGTGTTACATGAAGGTTTCAAGTCGTTAATATAATAACTACAGGGACAGATCACTACGCCAAACAACGGTCAGTGCACATAGTGTTACATGAAGGTTTCAAGTCGTCAATATAATAACTACAGAGACGGATCACTACGCCAAACAACGGTCAGTGCACATAGTGTTACATGAAGGTTTCAAGTCGTTAATATAATAACTACAGGGACAGATCACTACGCCACACAGCGGTCAGTGCACATAGTGTTACATGAAGGTTTCAAGTCGTTAATATAATAACTACAGGGACAGATCACTACGCCAAACAACGGTCAGTGCACATAGTGTTACATGAAGGTTTCAAGTCGTTAATATAATAACTACAGGGACAGATCACTACGCCAAACAACGGTCAGTGCACATAGTGTTACATGAAGGTTTCAAGTCGTTAATATAATAACTACAGGGACAGATCACTACGCCAAACAACGGTCAGTGCACATAGTGTTACATGAAGGTTTCAAGTCGTTAATATAATAACTACAGGGACAGATCACTACGCCAAACAACGGTCAGTGCACATAGTGTTACATGAAGGTTTCAAGTCGTTAATATAATAACTACAGGGACAGATCACTACGCCAAACAACGGTCAGTGCACATAGTGTTACATGAAGGTTTCAAGTCGTTAATATAATAACTACAGGGACAGATCACTACGCCACACAGCGGTCAGTGCACATAGTGTTACATGAAGGTTTCAAGTCGTTAATATAATAACTACAGGGACAGATCACTACGCCACACAGCGGTCAGTGCACATAGTGTTACATGAAGGTTTCAAGTCGTTAATATAATAACTACAGGGACAGATCACTACGCCACACAGCGGTCAGTGCACATAGTGTTACATGAAGGTTTCAAGTCGTTAATATAATAACTACAGGGACAGATCACTACGCCAAACAACGGTCAGTGCACATAGTGTTACATGAAGGTTTCAAGTCGTTAATATAATAACTACAGGGACAGATCACTACGCCAAACAACGGTCAGTGCACATAGTGTTACATGAAGGTTTCAAGTCGTTAATATAATAACTACAGGGACAGATCACTACGCCACACAGCGGTCAGTGCACATAGTGTTACATGAAGGTTTCAAGTCGTTAATATAATAACTACAGGGACAGATCACTACGCCACACAGCGGTCAGTGCACATAGTGTTACATGAAGGTTTCAAGTCGTTAATATAATAACTACAGGGACAGATCACTACGCCACACAGCGGTCAGTGCACATAGTGTTACATGAAGGTTTCAAGTCGTTAATATAATAACTACAGGGACAGATCACTACGCCAAACAACGGTCAGTGCACATAGTGTTACATGAAGGTTTCAAGTCGTTAATATAATAACTACAGGGACAGATCACTACGCCGAACAACGGTCAGTGCACATAGTGTTACATGAAGGTTTCAAGTCGTTAATATAATAACTACAGGGACAGATCACTACGCCACACAGCGGTCAGTGCACATAGTGTTACATGAAGGTTTCAAGTCGTTAATATAATAACTACAGAGACAGATCACTACGCCAAACAACGGTCAGTGCACATAGTGTTACATGAAGGTTTCAAGTCGTTAATATAATAACTACAGGGACAGATCACTACGCCAAACAACGGTCAGTGCACATAGTGTTACATGAAGGTTTCAAGTCGTTAATATAATAACTACAGAGACAGATCACCACGCCAAACAACGGTCAGTGCACATAGTGTTACATGAAGGTTTCAAGTCGTCAATATAATAACTACAGAGACGGATCACTACGCCAAACAACGGTCAGTGCACATAGTGTTACATGAAGGTTTCAAGTCGTTAATATAATAACTACAGGGACAGATCACTACGCCACACAGCGGTCAGTGCACATAGTGTTACATGAAGGTTTCAAGTCGTTAATATAATAACTACAGGGACAGATCACTACGCCAAACAACGGTCAGTGCACATAGTGTTACATGAAGGTTTCAAGTCGTTAATATAATAACTACAGAGACAGATCACTACGCCAAACAACGGTCAGTGCACATAGTGTTACATGAAGGTTTCAAGTCGTTAATATAATAACTACAGGGACAGATCACTACGCCAAACAACGGTCAGTGCACATAGTGTTACATGAAGGTTTCAAGTCGTCAATATAATAACTACAGAGACGGATCACTACGCCAAACAACGGTCAGTGCACATAGTGTTACATGAAGGTTTCAAGTCGTTAATATAATAACTACAGGGACAGATCACTACGCCACACAGCGGTCAGTGCACATAGTGTTACATGAAGGTTTCAAGTCGTTAATATAATAACTACAGGGACAGATCACTACGCCGAACAACGGTCAGTGCACATAGTGTTACATGAAGGTTTCAAGTCGTTAATATAATAACTACAGGGACAGATCACTACGCCAAACAACGGTCAGTGCACATAGTGTTACATGAAGGTTTCAAGTCGTTAATATAATAACTACAGGGACAGATCACTACGCCCAACAACGGTCAGTGCACATAGTGTTACATGAAGGTTTCAAGTCGTTAATATAATAACTACAGGGACAGATCACTACGCCAAACAACGGTCAGTGCACATAGTGTTACATGAAGGTTTCAAGTCGTTAATATAATAACTACAGGGACAGATCACTACGCCGAACAACGGTCAGTGCACATAGTGTTACATGAAGGTTTCAAGTCGTTAATATAATAACTACAGAGACAGATCACTACGCCAAACAACGGTCAGTGCACATAGTGTTACATGAAGGTTTCAAGTCGTTAATATAATAACTACAGGGACAGATCACTACGCCAAACAACGGTCAGTGCACATAGTGTTACATGAAGGTTTCAAGTCGTTAATATAATAACTACAGGGACAGATCACTACGCCAAACAACGGTCAGTGCACATAGTGTTACATGAAGGTTTCAAGTCGTTAATATAATAACTACAGGGACAGATCACTACGCCAAACAACGGTCAGTGCACATAGTGTTACATGAAGGTTTCAAGTCGTTAATATAATAACTACAGAGACGGATCACTACGCCAAACAACGGTCAGTGCACATAGTGTTACATGAAGGTTTCAAGTCGTTAATATAATAACTACAGGGACAGATCACTACGCCACACAGCGGTCAGTGCACATAGTGTTACATGAAGGTTTCAAGTCGTTAATATAATAACTACAGGGACAGATCACTACGCCACACAGCGGTCAGTGCACATAGTGTTACATGAAGGTTTCAAGTCGTTAATATAATAACTACAGGGACAGATCACTACGCCACACAGCGGTCAGTGCACATAGTGTTACATGAAGGTTTCAAGTCGTTAATATAATAACTACAGGGACAGATCACTACGCCGAACAACGGTCAGTGCACATAGTGTTACATGAAGGTTTCAAGTCGTTAATATAATAACTACAGGGACAGATCACTACGCCAAACAACGGTCAGTGCACATAGTGTTACATGAAGGTTTCAAGTCGTTAATATAATAACTACAGGGACAGATCACTACGCCCAACAACGGTCAGTGCACATAGTGTTACATGAAGGTTTCAAGTCGTTAATATAATAACTACAGGGACAGATCACTACGCCAAACAACGGTCAGTGCACATAGTGTTACATGAAGGTTTCAAGTCGTTAATATAATAACTACAGGGACAGATCACTACGCCGAACAACGGTCAGTGCACATAGTGTTACATGAAGGTTTCAAGTCGTTAATATAATAACTACAGAGACAGATCACTACGCCAAACAACGGTCAGTGCACATAGTGTTACATGAAGGTTTCAAGTCGTTAATATAATAACTACAGGGACAGATCACTACGCCAAACAACGGTCAGTGCACATAGTGTTACATGAAGGTTTCAAGTCGTTAATATAATAACTACAGGGACAGATCACTACGCCAAACAACGGTCAGTGCACATAGTGTTACATGAAGGTTTCAAGTCGTTAATATAATAACTACAGGGACAGATCACTACGCCAAACAACGGTCAGTGCACATAGTGTTACATGAAGGTTTCAAGTCGTTAATATAATAACTACAGAGACGGATCACTACGCCAAACAACGGTCAGTGCACATAGTGTTACATGAAGGTTTCAAGTCGTTAATATAATAACTACAGGGACAGATCACTACGCCACACAGCGGTCAGTGCACATAGTGTTACATGAAGGTTTCAAGTCGTTAATATAATAACTACAGGGACAGATCACTACGCCAAACAACGGTCAGTGCACATAGTGTTACATGAAGGTTTCAAGTCGTTAATATAATAACTACAGGGACAGATCACTACGCCGAACAACGGTCAGTGCACATAGTGTTACATGAAGGTTTCAAGTCGTTAATATAATAACTACAGAGACAGATCACTACGCCAAACAACGGTCAGTGCACATAGTGTTACATGAAGGTTTCAAGTCGTTAATATAATAACTACAGGGACAGATCACTACGCCAAACAACGGTCAGTGCACATAGTGTTACATGAAGGTTTCAAGTCGTTAATATAATAACTACAGGGACAGATCACTACGCCAAACAACGGTCAGTGCACATAGTGTTACATGAAGGTTTCAAGTCGTTAATATAATAACTACAGGGACAGATCACTACGCCAAACAACGGTCAGTGCACATAGTGTTACATGAAGGTTTCAAGTCGTTAATATAATAACTACAGAGACGGATCACTACGCCAAACAACGGTCAGTGCACATAGTGTTACATGAAGGTTTCAAGTCGTTAATATAATAACTACAGGGACAGATCACTACGCCACACAGCGGTCAGTGCACATAGTGTTACATGAAGGTTTCAAGTCGTTAATATAATAACTACAGGGACAGATCACTACGCCACACAGCGGTCAGTGCACATAGTGTTACATGAAGGTTTCAAGTCGTTAATATAATAACTACAGGGACAGATCACTACGCCAAACAACGGTCAGTGCACATAGTGTTACATGAAGGTTTCAAGTCGTTAATATAATAACTACAGGGACAGATCACTACGCCAAACAACGGTCAGTGCACATAGTGTTACATGAAGGTTTCAAGTCGTTAATATAATAACTACAGGGACAGATCACTACGCCAAACAACGGTCAGTGCACATAGTGTTACATGAAGGTTTCAAGTCGTTAATATAATAACTACAGGGACAGATCACTACGCCGAACAACGGTCAGTGCACATAGTGTTACATGAAGGTTTCAAGTCGTTAATATAATAACTACAGGGACAGATCACTACGCCAAACAACGGTCAGTGCACATAGTGTTACATGAAGGTTTCAAGTCGTTAATATAATAACTACAGGGACAGATCACTACGCCACACAGCGGTCAGTGCACATAGTGTTACATGAAGGTTTCAAGTCGTTAATATAATAACTACAGAGACAGATCACTACGCCAAACAACGGTCAGTGCACATAGTGTTACATGAAGGTTTCAAGTCGTTAATATAATAACTACAGGGACAGATCACTACGCCAAACAACGGTCAGTGCACATAGTGTTACATGAAGGTTTCAAGTCGTTAATATAATAACTACAGGGACAGATCACTACGCCAAACAACGGTCAGTGCACATAGTGTTACATGAAGGTTTCAAGTCGTCAATATAATAACTACAGAGACGGATCACTACGCCAAACAACGGTCAGTGCACATAGTGTTACATGAAGGTTTCAAGTCGTTAATATAATAACTACAGGGACAGATCACTACGCCACACAGCGGTCAGTGCACATAGTGTTACATGAAGGTTTCAAGTCGTTAATATAATAACTACAGGGACAGATCACTACGCCAAACAACGGTCAGTGCACATAGTGTTACATGAAGGTTTCAAGTCGTTAATATAATAACTACAGAGACAGATCACTACGCCAAACAACGGTCAGTGCACATAGTGTTACATGAAGGTTTCAAGTCGTTAATATAATAACTACAGGGACAGATCACTACGCCAAACAACGGTCAGTGCACATAGTGTTACATGAAGGTTTCAAGTCGTCAATATAATAACTACAGAGACGGATCACTACGCCAAACAACGGTCAATGCACATAGTGTTACATGAAGGTTTCAAGTCGTTAATATAATAACTACAGGGACAGATCACTACGCCACACAGCGGTCAGTGCACATAGTGTTACATGAAGGTTTCAAGTCGTTAATATAATAACTACAGGGACAGATCACTACGCCAAACAACGGTTAGTGCACATAGTGTTACATGAAGGTTTCAAGTCGTTAATATAATAACTACAGGGACAGATCACTACGCCAAACAACGGTCAGTGCACATAGTGTTACATGAAGGTTTCAAGTCGTTAATATAATAACTACAGAGACAGATCACTACGCCAAACAACGGTCAGTGCACATAGTGTTACATGAAGGTTTCAAGTCGTTAATATAATAACTACAGGGACAGATCACTACGCCAAACAACGGTCAGTGCACATAGTGTTACATGAAGGTTTCAAGTCGTTAATATAATAACTACAGGGACAGATCACTACGCCAAACAACGGTCAGTGCACATAGTGTTACATGAAGGTTTCAAGTCGTTAATATAATAACTACAGGGACAGATCACTACGCCACACAGCGGTCAGTGCACATAGTGTTACATGAAGGTTTCAAGTCGTTAATATAATAACTACAGGGACAGATCACTACGCCACACAGCGGTCAGTGCACATAGTGTTACATGAAGGTTTCAAGTCGTTAATATAATAACTACAGGGACAGATCACTACGCCACACAGCGGTCAGTGCACATAGTGTTACATGAAGGTTTCAAGTCGTTAATATAATAACTACAGGGACAGATCACTACGCCAAACAACGGTCAGTGCACATAGTGTTACATGAAGGTTTCAAGTCGTTAATATAATAACTACAGGGACAGATCACTACGCCAAACAACGGTCAGTGCACATAGTGTTACATGAAGGTTTCAAGTCGTTAATATAATAACTACAGGGACAGATCACTACGCCACACAGCGGTCAGTGCACATAGTGTTACATGAAGGTTTCAAGTCGTTAATATAATAACTACAGGGACAGATCACTACGCCACACAGCGGTCAGTGCACATAGTGTTACATGAAGGTTTCAAGTCGTTAATATAATAACTACAGGGACAGATCACTACGCCACACAGCGGTCAGTGCACATAGTGTTACATGAAGGTTTCAAGTCGTTAATATAATAACTACAGGGACAGATCACTACGCCAAACAACGGTCAGTGCACATAGTGTTACATGAAGGTTTCAAGTCGTTAATATAATAACTACAGGGACAGATCACTACGCCGAACAACGGTCAGTGCACATAGTGTTACATGAAGGTTTCAAGTCGTTAATATAATAACTACAGGGACAGATCACTACGCCACACAGCGGTCAGTGCACATAGTGTTACATGAAGGTTTCAAGTCGTTAATATAATAACTACAGAGACAGATCACTACGCCAAACAACGGTCAGTGCACATAGTGTTACATGAAGGTTTCAAGTCGTTAATATAATAACTACAGGGACAGATCACTACGCCAAACAACGGTCAGTGCACATAGTGTTACATGAAGGTTTCAAGTCGTTAATATAATAACTACAGAGACAGATCACCACGCCAAACAACGGTCAGTGCACATAGTGTTACATGAAGGTTTCAAGTCGTCAATATAATAACTACAGAGACGGATCACTACGCCAAACAACGGTCAGTGCACATAGTGTTACATGAAGGTTTCAAGTCGTTAATATAATAACTACAGGGACAGATCACTACGCCACACAGCGGTCAGTGCACATAGTGTTACATGAAGGTTTCAAGTCGTTAATATAATAACTACAGGGACAGATCACTACGCCAAACAACGGTCAGTGCACATAGTGTTACATGAAGGTTTCAAGTCGTTAATATAATAACTACAGAGACAGATCACTACGCCAAACAACGGTCAGTGCACATAGTGTTACATGAAGGTTTCAAGTCGTTAATATAATAACTACAGGGACAGATCACTACGCCAAACAACGGTCAGTGCACATAGTGTTACATGAAGGTTTCAAGTCGTCAATATAATAACTACAGAGACGGATCACTACGCCAAACAACGGTCAGTGCACATAGTGTTACATGAAGGTTTCAAGTCGTTAATATAATAACTACAGGGACAGATCACTACGCCACACAGCGGTCAGTGCACATAGTGTTACATGAAGGTTTCAAGTCGTTAATATAATAACTACAGGGACAGATCACTACGCCAAACAACGGTCAGTGCACATAGTGTTACATGAAGGTTTCAAGTCGTTAATATAATAACTACAGGGACAGATCACTACGCCAAACAACGGTCAGTGCACATAGTGTTACATGAAGGTTTCAAGTCGTTAATATAATAACTACAGGGACAGATCACTACGCCACACAGCGGTCAGTGCACATAGTGTTACATGAAGGTTTCAAGTCGTTAATATAATAACTACAGGGACAGATCACTACGCCACACAGCGGTCAGTGCACATAGTGTTACATGAAGGTTTCAAGTCGTTAATATAATAACTACAGGGACAGATCACTACGCCACACAGCGGTCAGTGCACATAGTGTTACATGAAGGTTTCAAGTCGTTAATATAATAACTACAGGGACAGATCACTACGCCAAACAACGGTCAGTGCACATAGTGTTACATGAAGGTTTCAAGTCGTTAATATAATAACTACAGGGACAGATCACTACGCCACACAACGGTCAGTGCACATAGTGTTACATGAAGGTTTCAAGTCGTCAATATAATAACTACAGAGACGGATCACTACGCCAAACAACGGTCAGTGCACATAGTGTTACATGAAGGTTTCAAGTCGTTAATATAATAACTACAGGGACAGATCACTACGCCACACAGCGGTCAGTGCACATAGTGTTACATGAAGGTTTCAAGTCGTTAATATAATAACTACAGGGACAGATCACTACGCCAAACAACGGTCAGTGCACATAGTGTTACATGAAGGTTTCAAGTCGTTAATATAATAACTACAGGGACAGATCACTACGCCAAACAACGGTCAGTGCACATAGTGTTACATGAAGGTTTCAAGTCGTTAATATAATAACTACAGGGACAGATCACTACGCCACACAGCGGTCAGTGCACATAGTGTTACATGAAGGTTTCAAGTCGTTAATATAATAACTACAGGGACAGATCACTACGCCACACAGCGGTCAGTGCACATAGTGTTACATGAAGGTTTCAAGTCGTTAATATAATAACTACAGGGACAGATCACTACGCCACACAGCGGTCAGTGCACATAGTGTTACATGAAGGTTTCAAGTCGTTAATATAATAACTACAGGGACAGATCACTACGCCAAACAACGGTCAGTGCACATAGTGTTACATGAAGGTTTCAAGTCGTTAATATAATAACTACAGGGACAGATCACTACGCCACACAACGGTCAGTGCACATAGTGTTACATGAAGGTTTCAAGTCGTTAATATAATAACTACAGGGACAGATCACTACGCCAAACAACGGTCAGTGCACATAGTGTTACATGAAGGTTTCAAGTCGTTAATATAATAACTACAGGGACAGATCACTTCGCCAAACAACGGTCAGTGCACATAGTGTTACATGAAGGTTTCAAGTCGTTAATATAATAACTACAGGGACAGATCACTACGCCACACAACGGTCAGTGCACATAGTGTTACATGAAGGTTTCAAGTCGTTAATATAATAACTACAGGGACAGATCACTACGCCAAACAACGGTCAGTGCACATAGTGTTACATGAAGGTTTCAAGTCGTTAATATAATAACTACAGGGACAGATCACTACGCCAAACAACGGTCAGTGCACATAGTGTTACATGAAGGTTTCAAGTCGTTAATATAATAACTACAGGGACAGATCACTACGCCAAACAACGGTCAGTGCACATAGTGTTACATGAAGGTTTCAAGTCGTTAATATAATAACTACAGGGACAGATCACTACGCCACACAGCGGTCAGTGCACATAGTGTTACATGAAGGTTTCAAGTCGTTAATATAATAACTACAGGGACAGATCACTACGCCAAACAACGGTCAGTGCACATAGTGTTACATGAAGGTTTCAAGTCGTTAATATAATAACTACAGGGACAGATCACTACGCCAAACAACGGTCAGTGCACATAGTGTTACATGAAGGTTTCAAGTCGTTAATATAATAACTACAGGGACAGATCACTACGCCAAACAACGGTCAGTGCACATAGTGTTACATGAAGGTTTCAAGTCGTTAATATAATAACTACAGGGACAGATCACTACGCCAAACAACGGTCAGTGCACATAGTGTTACATGAAGGTTTCAAGTCGTTAATATAATAACTACAGAGACAGATCACTACGCCAAACAACGGTCAGTGCACATAGTGTTACATGAAGGTTTCAAGTCGTTAATATAATAACTACAGGGACAGATCACTACGCCACACAGCGGTCAGTGCACATAGTGTTACATGAAGGTTTCAAGTCGTTAATATAATAACTACAGGGACAGATCACTACGCCACACAGCGGTCAGTGCACATAGTGTTACATGAAGGTTTCAAGTCGTTAATATAATAACTACAGGGACAGATCACTACGCCGAACAACGGTCAGTGCACATAGTGTTACATGAAGGTTTCAAGTCGTTAATATAATAACTACAGGGACAGATCACTACGCCAAACAACGGTCAGTGCACATAGTGTTACATGAAGGTTTCAAGTCGTTAATATAATAACTACAGAGACGGATCACTACGCCAAACAACGGTCAGTGCACATAGTGTTACATGAAGGTTTCAAGTCGTTAATATAATAACTACAGGGACAGATCACTACGCCAAACAACGGTCAGTGCACATAGTGTTACATGAAGGTTTCAAGTCGTTAATATAATAACTACAGGGACAGATCACTACGCCAAACAACGGTCAGTGCACATAGTGTTACATGAAGGTTTCAAGTCGTTAATATAATAACTACAGAGACAGATCACTACGCCAAACAACGGTCAGTGCACATAGTGTTACATGAAGGTTTCAAGTCGTTAATATAATAACTACAGGGACAGATCACTACGCCAAACAACGGTCAGTGCACACAGTGTTACATGAAGGTTTCAAGTCGTTAATATAATAACTACAGGGACAGATCACTACGCCAAACAACGGTCAGTGCACATATTGTTACATGAAGGTTTCAAGTCGTTAATATAATAACTACAGAGACAGATCACTACGCCAAACAACTGTCAGTGCACATAGTGTTACATGAAGGTTTCAAGTCGTCAATATAATAACTACAGAGACGGATCACTACGCCAAACAACGGTCAGTGCACATAGTGTTACATGAAGGTTTCAAGTCGTTAATATAATAACTACAGAGACGGATCACTACGCCAAACAACGGTCAGTGCACATAGTGTTACATGAAGGTTTCAAGTCGTTAATATAATAACTACAGGGACAGATCACTACGCCAAACAACGGTCAGTGCACATAGTGTTACATGAAGGTTTCAAGTCGTCAATATAATAACTACAGAGACGGATCACTACGCCAAACAACGGTCAGTGCACATAGTGTTACATGAAGGTTTCAAGTCGTTAATATAATAACTACAGGGACAGATCACTACGCCAAACAACGGTCAGTGCACATAGTGTTACATGAAGGTTTCAAGTCGTTAATATAATAACTACAGGGACAGATCACTACGCCAAACAACGGTCAGTGCACATAGTGTTACATGAAGGTTTCAAGTCGTTAATATAATAACTACAGGGACAGATCACTACGCCAAACAACGGTCAGTGCACATAGTGTTACATGAAGGTTTCAAGTCGTTAATATAATAACTACAGGGACAGATCACTACGCCAAACAACGGTCAGTGCACATACTGTTACATGAAGGTTTCAAGTCGTTAATATAATAACTACAGGGACAGATCACTACGCCAAACAACGGTCAGTGCACATACTGTTACATGAAGGTTTCAAGTCGTTAATATAATAACTACAGGGACAGATCACTACGCCAAACAACGGTCAGTGCACATAGTGTTACATGAAGGTTTCAAGTCGTTAATATAATAACTACAGGGACAGATCCCTACGCCAAACAACGGTCAGTGCACATACTGTTACATGAAGGTTTCAAGTCGTTAATATAATAACTACAGAGACCGATCACTACGCCAGACAACGGTCAGTGCACATAGTGTTACATGAAGGTTTCAAGCCGTTAATATAATAACTACAGGGACAGATCACTACGCCAAACAACGGTCAGTGCACATAGTGTTACATGAAGGTTTCAAGTCGTTAATATAATAACTACAGGGACAGATCACTACGCCAAACAACGGTCAGTGCACATAGTGTTACATGAAGGTTTCAAGTCGTTAATATAATAACTACAGGGACAGATCACTACGCCAAACAACGGTCAGTGCACATAGTGTTACATGAAGGTTTCAAGTCGTTAATATAATAACTACAGAGACAGATCACTACGCCAAACAACGGTCAGTGCACATAGTGTTACATGAAGGTTTCAAGTCGTTAATATAATAACTACAGGGACAGATCACTACGCCAAACAACGGTCAGTGCACATACTGTTACATGAAGGTTTCAAGTCGTTAATATAATAACTACAGAGACCGATCACTACGCCAGACAACGGTCAGTGCACATAGTGTTACATGAAGGTTTCAAGTCGTTAATATACTAACTACAGGGACAGATCACTACGCCAAACAACGGTCAGTGCACATACTGTTACATGAAGGTTTCAAGTCGTTAATATAATAACTACAGAGACCGATCACTACGCCAGACAACGGTCAGTGCACATAGTGTTACATGAAGGTTTCAAGTCGTTAATATACTAACTACAGGGACAGATCACTACGCCAAACAACGGTCAGTGCACATAGTGTTACATGAAGGTTTCAAGTCGTTAATATAATAACTACAGAGACGGATCACTACGCCAAACAACGGTCAGTGCACATAGTGTTACATGAAGGTTTCAAGTCGTTAATATAATAACTACAGGGACAGATCACTACGCCAAACAACGGTCAGTGCACATAGTGTTACATGAAGGTTTCAAGTCGTTAATATAATAACTACAGAGACGGATCACTACGCCAAACAACGGTCAGTGCACATAGTGTTACATGAAGGTTTCAAGTCGTTAATATAATAACTACAGGGACAGATCACTACGCCAAACAACGGTCAGTGCACATAATGTTACATGAAGGTTTCAAGTCGTTAATATAATAACTACAGGGACAGATCACTACGCCAAACAACGGTCAGTGCACATATTGTTACATGAAGGTTTCAAGTCGTTAATATAATAACTACAGAGACGGATCACTACGCCAAACAACGGTCAGTGCACATATTGTTACATGAAGGTTTCAAGTCGTTAATATAATAACTACAGGGACAGATCACTACGCCAAACAACGGTCAGTGCACATAGTGTTACATGAAGGTTTCAAGTCGTTAATATAATAACTACAAGGACAGATCACTAGGCCAAACAACGGTCAGTGCACATAGTGTTACATGAAGGTTTCAAGTCGTTAATATAATAACTACAGGGACAGATCACTACGCCACACAGCGGTCAGTGCACATAGTGTTACATGAAGGTTTCAAGTCGTTAATATAATAACTACAGGGACAGATCACTACGCCAAACAACGGTCAGTGCACATAGTGTTACATGAAGTGCTTAATTTTATAATATAATAACTAGACAGATCACTACGCCACACAGCGGTCAGTGCACATAGTGTTACATGAAGGTTTCAAGTCGTTAATATACTAACTACAGAGACCGATCACTACGCCAAACAACGGTCAGTGCACATAGTGTTACATGAAGGTTTCAAGTCGTTAATATAATAACTACAGAGACAGATCACTACGCCAAGCAACGGTCAGTGCACATAGTGTTACATGAAGGTTTCAAGTCGTTAATATAATAACTACAGGGACAGATCACTACGCCAAACAACGGTCAGTGCACATAGTGTTACATGAAGGTTTCAAGTCGTTAATATAATAACTACAGGGACAGATCACTACGCCAAACAACGGTCAGTGCACATAGTGTTACATGAAGGTTTCAAGTCGTTAATATAATAACTACAGGGACAGATCACTACGCCACACAGCGGTCAGTGCACATACTGTTACATGAAGGTTTCAAGTCGTTAATATAATAACTACAGGGACAGATCACTACGCCAAACAACGGTCAGTGCACATAGTGTTACATGAAGGTTTCAAGTCGTTAATATAATAACTACAGGGACAGATCACTACGCCAAACAACGGTCAGTGCACATAGTGTTACATGAAGGTTTCAAGTCGTTAATATAATAACTACAGGGACAGATCACTACGCCAAACAACGGTCAGTGCACATAGTGTTACATGAAGGTTTCAAGTCGTTAATATAATAACTACAGAGACAGATCACTACGCCACACAGCGGTCAGTGCACATAGTGTTACATGAAGGTTTCAAGTCGTTAATATAATAACTACAGGGACAGATCACTACGCCAAACAACGGTCAGTGCACATACTGTTACATGAAGGTTTCAAGTCGTTAATATAATAACTACAGGGACAGATCACTACGCCAAACAACGGTCAGTGCACATAGTGTTACATGAAGGTTTCAAGTCGTTAATATAATAACTACAGGGACAGATCACTACGCCAAACAACGGTCAGTGCACATAGTGTTACATGAAGGTTTCAAGTCGTTAATATAATAACTACAGGGACAGATCACTACGCCAAACAACGGTCAGTGCACATACTGTTACATGAAGGTTTCAAGTCGTTAATATAATAACTACAGGGACAGATCACTACGCCAAACAACGGTCAGTGCACATAGTGTTACATGAAGGTTTCAAGTCGTTAATATAATAACTACAGGGACAGATCACTACGCCAAACAACGGTCAGTGCACATAGTGTTACATGAAGGTTTCAAGTCGTTAATATAATAACTACAGGGACAGATCACTACGCCAAACAACGGTCAGTGCACATAGTGTTACATGAAGGTTTCAAGTCGTTAATATAATAACTACAGAGACAGATCACTACGCCACACAGCGGTCAGTGCACATAGTGTTACATGAAGGTTTCAAGTCGTTAATATAATAACTACAGAGACAGATCACTACGCCAAACAACGGTCAGTGCACATACTGTTACATGAAGGTTTCAAGTCGTTAATATAATAACTACAGGGACAGATCACCACGCCACACAGCGGTCAGTGCACATAGTGTTACATGAAGGTTTCAAGTCGTTAATATAATAACTACAGGGACAGATCACTACGCCAAACAACGGTCAGTGCACATAGTGTTACATGAAGGTTTCAAGTCGTTAATATAATAACTACAGGGACAGATCACTACGCCAAACAACGGTCAGTGCACATAGTGTTACATGAAGGTTTCAAGTCGTTAATATAATAACTACAGGGACAGATCACTACGCCAAACAACGGTCAGTGCACATACTGTTACATGAAGGTTTCAAGTCGTTAATATAATAACTACAGGGACAGATCACTACGCCAAACAACGGTCAGTGCACATAGTGTTACATGAAGGTTTCAAGTCGTTAATATAATAACTACAGGGACAGATCACTACGCCAAACAACGGTCAGTGCACATAGTGTTACATGAAGGTTTCAAGTCGTTAATATAATAACTACAGGGACAGATCACTACGCCAAACAACGGTCAGTGCACATAGTGTTACATGAAGGTTTCAAGTCGTTAATATAATAACTACAGGGACAGATCACTACGCCAAACAACGGTCAGTGCACATAGTGTTACATGAAGGTTTCAAGTCGTTAATATAATAACTACAGGGACAGATCACTAGGCCAAACAACGGTCAGTGCACATAGTGTTACATGAAGGTTTCAAGTCGTTAATATAATAACTACAGGGACAGATCACTACGCCACACAGCGGTCAGTGCACATAGTGTTACATGAAGGTTTCAAGTCGTTAATATAATAACTACAGGGACAGATCACTACGCCAAACAACGGTCAGTGCACATAGTGTTACATGAAGTGCTTAATTTTATAATATAATAACTAGACAGATCACTACGCCACACAGCGGTCAGTGCACATAGTGTTACATGAAGGTTTCAAGTCGTTAATATACTAACTACAGAGACCGATCACTACGCCAAACAACGGTCAGTGCACATAGTGTTACATGAAGGTTTCAAGTCGTTAATATAATAACTACAGAGACAGATCACTACGCCAAGCAACGGTCAGTGCACATAGTGTTACATGAAGGTTTCAAGTCGTTAATATAATAACTACAGGGACAGATCACTACGCCAAACAACGGTCAGTGCACATAGTGTTACATGAAGGTTTCAAGTCGTTAATATAATAACTACAGGGACAGATCACTACGCCAAACAACGGTCAGTGCACATACTGTTACATGAAGGTTTCAAGTCGTTAATATAATAACTACAGGGACAGATCACTACGCCAAACAACGGTCAGTGCACATAGTGTTACATGAAGGTTTCAAGTCGTTAATATAATAACTACAGGGACAGATCACTACGCCAAACAACGGTCAGTGCACATAGTGTTACATGAAGGTTTCAAGTCGTTAATATAATAACTACAGGGACAGATCACTACGCCAAACAACGGTCAGTGCACATAGTGTTACATGAAGGTTTCAAGTCGTTAATATAATAACTACAGAGACAGATCACTACGCCACACAGCGGTCAGTGCACATAGTGTTACATGAAGGTTTCAAGTCGTTAATATAATAACTACAGAGACAGATCACTACGCCAAACAACGGTCAGTGCACATACTGTTACATGAAGGTTTCAAGTCGTTAATATAATAACTACAGGGACAGATCACCACGCCACACAGCGGTCAGTGCACATAGTGTTACATGAAGGTTTCAAGTCGTTAATATAATAACTACAGGGACAGATCACTACGCCAAACAACGGTCAGTGCGCATAGTGTTACATGAAGGTTTCAAGTCGTTAATATAATAACTACAGGGACAGATCACTACGCCAAACAACGGTCAGTGCACATAGTGTTACATGAAGGTTTCAAGTCGTTAATATAATAACTACAGGGACAGATCACTACGCCAAACAACGGTCAGTGCACATACTGTTACATGAAGGTTTCAAGTCGTTAATATAATAACTACAGGGACAGATCACTACGCCAAACAACGGTCAGTGCACATAGTGTTACATGAAGGTTTCAAGTCGTTAATATAATAACTACAGGGACAGATCACTACGCCAAACAACGGTCAGTGCACATAGTGTTACATGAAGGTTTCAAGTCGTTAATATAATAACTACAGGGACAGATCACTACGCCACACAGCGGTCAGTGCACATAGTGTTACATGAAGGTTTCAAGTCGTTAATATAATAACTACAGAGACAGATCACTACGCCAAACAACGGTCAGTGCACATAGTGTTACATGAAGGTTTCAAGTCGTTAATATAATAAATACAGGGACAGATCACCACGCCACACAGCGGTCAGTGCACATAGTGTTACATGAAGGTTTCAAGTCGTTAATATAATAACTACAGGGACAGATCACTACGCCAAACAACGGTCAGTGCACATAGTGTTACATGAAGGTTTCAAGTCGTTAATATAATAACTACAGGGACAGATCACTACGCCAAACAACGGTCAGTGCACATAGTGTTACATAAAGGTTTCAAGTCGTTAATATAATAACTACAGAGACAGATCACTACGCCAAACAACGGTCAGTGCACATAGTGTTACATGAAGGTTTCAAGTCGTTAATATAATAACTACAGGGACAGATCACTACGCCAAACAACGGTCAGTGCACATAGTGTTACATGAAGGTTTCAAGTCGTTAATATAATAACTACAGAGACAGATCACTACGCCAAACAACGGTCAGTGCACATAGTGTTACATGAAGGTTTCAAGTCGTTAATATAATAACTACAGGGACAGATCACTACGCCACACAGCGGTCAGTGCACATAGTGTTACATGAAGGTTTCAAGTCGTTAATATAATAACTACAGGGACAGATCACTACGCCACACCGCGGTCAGTGCACATAGTGTTACATGAAGGTTTCAAGTCGTTAATATAATAACTACAGGGACAGATCACTACGCCAAACAACGGTCAGTGCACATACTGTTACATGAAGGTTTCAAGTCGTTAATATAATAACTACAGGGACAGATCACTACGCCAAACAACGGTCAGTGCACATAGTGTTACATGAAGGTTTCAAGTCGTTAATATAATAACTACAGGGACAGATCACTACGCCAAACAACGGTCAGTGCACATAGTGTTACATGAAGGTTTCAAGTCGTTAATATAATAACTACAGAGACAGATCACTACGCCAAACAACGGTCAGTGCACATAGTGTTACATGAAGGTTTCAAGTCGTTAATATAATAACTACAGGGACAGATCACTACGCCAAACAACGGTCAGTGCACATAGTGTTACATGAAGGTTTCAAGTCGTTAGAATAATAACTACAGGGACAGATCACTACGCCAAACAACGGTCAGTGCACATAGTGTTACATGAAGGTTTCAAGTCGTTAATATAATAACTACAGGGACAGATCACTACGCCACACAGCGGTCAGTGCACATAGTGTTACATGAAGGTTTCAAGTCGTTAATATAATAACTACAGAGACAGATCACTACGCCAAACAACGGTCAGTGCACATAGTGTTACATGAAGGTTTCAAGTCGTTAATATAATAACTACAGGGACAGATCACTACGCCACACAGCGGTCAGTGCACATAGTGTTACATGAAGGTTTCAAGTCGTTAATATAATAACTACAGAGACAGATCACTACGCAAAACAACGGTCAGTGCACATAGTGTTACATGAAGGTTTCAAGTCGTTAATATAATAACTACAGGGACAGATCACTACGCCACACAGCGGTCAGTGCACATAGTGTTACATGAAGGTTTCAAGTCGTTAATATAATAACTACAGAGACGGATCACTACGCCAAACAACGGTCAGTGCACATAGTGTTACATGAAGGTTTCAAGTCGTTAATATAATAACTACAGGGACAGATCACTACGCCAAACAACGGTCAGTGCACATAGTGTTACATGAAGGTTTCAAGTCGTTAATATAATAACTACAGGGACAGATCACTACGCCACACAGCGGTCAGTGCACATAGTGTTACATGAAGGTTTCAAGTCGTTAATATAATAACTACAGGGACAGATCACTACGCCACACAGCGGTCAGTGCACATAGTGTTACATGAAGGTTTCAAGTCGTTAATATAATAACTACAGAGACAGATCACTACGCCACACAGCGGTCAGTGCACATAGTGTTACATGAAGGTTTCAAGTCGTTAATATAATAACTACAGGGACAGATCACTACGCCAAACAACGGTCAGTGCACATAGTGTTACATGAAGGTTTCAAGTCGTTAATATAATAACTACAGAGACAGATCACTACGCCACACAGCGGTCAGTGCACATAGTGTTACATGAAGGTTTCAAGTCGTTAATATAATAACTACAGGGACAGATCACTACGCCAAACAACGGTCAGTGCACATAGTGTTACATGAAGGTTTCAAGTCGTTAATATAATAACTACAGGGACAGATCACTACGCCACACAGCGGTCAGTGCACATAGTGTTACATGAAGGTTTCAAGTCGTTAATATAATAACTACAGGGACAGATCACTACGCCGAACAACGGTCAGTGCACATAGTGTTACATGAAGGTTTCAAGTCGTTAATATAATAACTACAGGGACAGATCACTACGCCAAGCAACGGTCAGTGCACATACTGTTACATGAAGGTTTCAAGTCGTTAATATAATAACTACAGGGACAGATCACTACGCCAAACAACGGTCAGTGCACATACTGTTACATGAAGGTTTCAAGTCGTTAATATAATAACTACAGGGACAGATCACTACGCCAAACAACGGTCAGTGCACATACTGTTACATGAAGGTTTCAAGTCGTTAATATAATAACTACAGAGACAGATCACTACGCCAAACAACGGTCAGTGCACATAGTGTTACATGAAGGTTTCAAGTCGTTAATATAATAACTACAGAGACGGATCACTACGCCAAACAACGGTCAGTGCACATAGTGTTACATGAAGGTTTCAAGTCGTTAATATAATAACTACAGGGACAGATCACTACGCCAAACAACGGTCAGTGCACATAGTGTTACATGAAGGTTTCAAGTCGTTAATATAATAACTACAGGGACAGATCACTACGCCACACAGCGGTCAGTGCACATAGTGTTACATGAAGGTTTCAAGTCGTTAATATAATAACTACAGGGACAGATCACTACGCCACACAGCGGTCAGTGCACATAGTGTTACATGAAGGTTTCAAGTCGTTAATATAATAACTACAGGGACAGATCACTACGCCACACAGCGGTCAGTGCACATAGTGTTACATGAAGGTTTCAAGTCGTTAATATAATAACTACAGGGACAGATCACTACGCCAAACAACGGTCAGTGCACATAGTGTTACATGAAGGTTTCAAGTCGTTAATATAATAACTACAGAGACAGATCACTACGCCACACAGCGGTCAGTGCACATAGTGTTACATGAAGGTTTCAAGTCGTTAATATAATAACTACAGGGACAGATCACTACGCCAAACAACGGTCAGTGCACATAGTGTTACATGAAGGTTTCAAGTCGTTAATATAATAACTACAGGGACAGATCACTACGCCACACAGCGGTCAGTGCACATAGTGTTACATGAAGGTTTCAAGTCGTTAATATAATAACTACAGGGACAGATCACTACGCCAAACAACGGTCAGTGCACATAGTGTTACATGAAGGTTTCAAGTCGTTAATATAATAACTACAGAGACAGATCACTACGCCAAACAACGGTCAGTGCACATAGTGTTACATGAAGGTTTCAAGTCGTTAATATAATAACTACAGGGACAGATCACTACGCCAAACAACGGTCAGTGCACATAGTGTTACATGAAGGTTTCAAGTCGTTAATATAATAACTACAGAGACAGATCACTACGCCAAACAACGGTCAGTGCACATAGTGTTACATGAAGGTTTCAAGTCGTTAATATAATAACTACAGGGACAGATCACTACGCCAAACAACGGTCAGTGCACATAGTGTTACATGAAGGTTTCAAGTCGTTAATATAATAACTACAGGGACAGATCCCTACGCCAAACAACGGTCAGTGCACATAGTGTTACATGAAGGTTTCAAGTCGTTAATATAATAACTACAGGGACAGATCCCTACGCCAAACAACGGTCAGTGCACATAGTGTTACATGAAGGTTTCAAGTCGTTAATATAATAACTACAGGGACAGATCACTACGCCAAACAACGGTCAGTGCACATAGTGTTACATGAAGGTTTCAAGTCGTTAATATAATAACTACAGAGACAGATCACTACGCCAAACAACGGTCAGTGCACATAGTGTTGTTACATGAAGGTTTCAAGTCGTTAATATAATAACTACAGGGACAGATCACTACGCCAAACAACGGTCAGTGCACATACTGTTACATGAAGGTTTCAAGTCGTTAATATAATAACTACAGGGACAGATCACTACGCCACACAGCGGTCACTGCACATAGTGTTACATGAAGGTTTCAAGTCGTTAATATAATAACTACAGGGACAGATCACTACGCCAAACAACGGTCAGTGCACATAGTGTTACATGAAGGTTTCAAGTCGTTAATATAATAACTACAGAGACAGATCACTACGCCAAACAACGGTCAGTGCACATAGTGTTACATGAAGGTTTCAAGTCGTTAAGATAATAACTACAGAGACCGATCACTACGCCAGACAACGGTCAGTGCACATAGTGTTACATGAAGGTTTCAAGTCGTTAATATAATAACTACAGGGACAGATCACTACGCCAAACAACGGTCAGTGCACATAGTGTTACATGAAGGTTTCAAGTCGTTAATATAATAACTACAGGGACAGATCACTACGCCAAACAACGGTCAGTGCACATAGTGTTACATGAAGGTTTCAAGTCGTTAATATAATAACTACAGGGACAGATCACTACGCCAAACAACGGTCAGTGCACATAGTGTTACATGAAGGTTTCAAGTCGTTAATATAATAACTACAGGGACAGATCACTACGCCAAACAACGGTCAGTGCACATAGTGTTACATGAAGGTTTCAAGTCGTTAATATAATAACTACAGGGACAGATCACTACGCCACACAGCGGTCAGTGCACATAGTGTTACATGAAGGTTTCAAGTCGTTAATATAATAACTACAGGGACAGATCACCACGCCACACAGCGGTCAGTGCACATAGTGTTACATGAAGGTTTCAAGTCGTTAATATAATAACTACAGGGACAGATCACTACGCCAAACAACGGTCAGTGCACATAGTGTTACATGAAGGTTTCAAGTCGTTAATATAATAACTACAGGGACAGATCACTACGCCACACAGCGGTCAGTGCACATAGTGTTACATGAAGGTTTCAAGTCGTTAATATAATAACTACAGGGACAGATCACTACGCCAAACAACGGTCAGTGCACATAGTGTTACATGAAGGTTTCAAGTCGTTAATATAATAACTACAGGGACAGATCACTACGCCAAACAACGGTCAGTGCACATAGTGTTACATGAAGGTTTCAAGTCGTTAATATAATAACTACAGGGACAGATCACCACGCCAAACAACGGTCAGTGCACATAGTGTTACATGAAGGTTTCAAGTCGTTAATATAATAACTACAGGGACAGATCACTACGCCAAACAACGGTCAGTGCACATAGTGTTACATGAAGGTTTCAAGTCGTTAATATAATAACTACAGGGACAGATCACTACGCCAAACAACGGTCAGTGCACATAGTGTTACATGAAGGTTTCAAGTCGTTAATATAATAACTACAGGGACAGATCACTACGCCACACAGCGGTCAGTGCACATAGTGTTACATGAAGGTTTCAAGTCGTTAATATAATAACTACAGGGACAGATCACTAGGCCAAACAACGGTCAGTGCACATAGTGTTACATGAAGGTTTCAAGTCGTTAATATAATAACTACAGAGACAGATCACTACGCCAAACAACGGTCAGTGCACATAGTGTTACATGAAGGTTTCAAGTCGTTAATATAATAACTACAGGGACAGATCACTACGCCAAACAACGGTCAGTGCACATAGTGTTACATGAAGGTTTCAAGTCGTTAATATAATAACTACAGAGACCGATCACTACGCCAAACAACGGTCAGTGCACATAGTGTTACATGAAGGTTTCAAGTCGTTAATATAATAACTACAGGGACAGATCACTACGCCAAACAACGGTCAGTGCACATAGTGTTACATGAAGGTTTCAAGTCGTTAATATAATAACTACAGGGACAGATCACTACGCCCAACAACGGTCAGTGCACATAGTGTTACATGAAGGTTTCAAGTCGTTAATATAATAACTACAGAGACAGATCACTACGCCAAACAACGGTCAGTGCACATAGTGTTACATGAAGGTTTCAAGTCGTTAATATAATAACTACAGGGACAGATCACTACGCCAAACAACGGTCAGTGCACATAGTGTTACATGAAGGTTTCAAGTCGTTAATATAATAACTACAGGGACAGATCACTACGCCACACAGCGGTCAGTGCACATAGTGTTACATGAAGGTTTCAAGTCGTTAATATAATAACTACAGGGACAGATCACTACGCCAAACAACGGTCAGTGCACATAGTGTTACATGAAGGTTTCAAGTCGTTAATATAATAACTACAGAGACGGATCACTACGCCAAACAACGGTCAGTGCACATAGTGTTACATGAAGGTTTCAAGTCGTTAATATAATAACTACAGGGACAGATCACTACGCCAAACAACGGTCAGTGCACATAGTGTTACATGAAGGTTTCAATTCTCTCAGTAGCGGCACCAGGTCGAGCCCCCCACCGGACTCTGCAGTGAATAAATGCGCCGTGTTGATTGGCTCCCATGCAGGTTCGCTGGCCAACGTGTGTCCCGCTGGCAGCTACTGTCCCCAGGGTACAGATGAACCCATTGAGTGTCCCGAGGGTACCTACAACCCGGCCACTGGCAGGATGGCTCTGGCAGAGTGCCTCAACTGTACCGGGGGGTACTACTGTAACCAGACCGGTAGGTCCACTGCCACACGCCAATTTCGTGGACTCTTATCACTGTATTCCATGGACTCGTATCACTGTACATAACATAGCCTTGTAGACTCCAGCTTTACCTTTGTCGTCGGTTTTAGTTTTTTATGGACTAATATCACTCCAAGCATCATTTCGTGTTTAATACTTATATATACAGAACTTATATATAGGTCTTATGCTAGGTCAGATTGTTGAATAAACTGTCACAAGCGGTATAATTCTTCGATTCTTCCTGCTTATCCCAAAAAATGCCTTGACATGGTCTAGCCCATGTGTGCATGAAATTGGCCCAAGACACAAAATCATTATTGATACATTCCCAGGCTGCCATCTTAATAATTACTTAATAATCACTTAATAAGATAAAAAGGCCATGGGTCTGTCGATTTACAAACAATATATAGATATATTATAAATCATTATCACAATAATGGTATGTATAAATTAAAAAAAAAAAATCCTTCCCCATGGTCATGGGTCTGCCGTCCACTCAGAGCCCTTGGTTTACCATTGTCTGCCCCTACAGGGCTGGAGGCCGTGGCGGGACCCTGTGACCCCGGCTACTACTGCCCCGTGGGGTCGCGGCGCAGGGACGAGATCCTGTGCCCCATGGGGTCCTACTGCGGCCCCGCCACCCAGGACCCCGCCCAATGCCCCAACGGCACCTTCGCCAACGAGACTGGCACCGCGGGGGTGTCCCAGTGCCGCCCCTGCACTCAGGGCATGTACTGCGACGGGTACGGGCTGGTCGAACCCACTGGACTCTGCAGCCCAGGTGAGCTAGATCGCGCGCAACGCCACTGTGAAGGTCAAGGTCATTGGCGTGCAAATCACTTCACGTGACCGGTGCTATGTATCTGAAAAGTCAGCAGCGTAATCCATAATATGCATTAGAAATAGTCAATATTAATTGTTATTAAATTTTTCATAATTTATTTTAAATTACGGACCCTTTATGCAAGGTGTTTCTAATCCACAAGTCAAGGAGGCATCCGACGTTATATATAACGAGCGAAGACAACGCAGTTGATTCACAGTTTAAACAATTTCCTACACGAATACTTAACTTCATCTTCTACTCTTCGCCATTGTTACGGTGCCATAACATTGCATCAAGCTTACATGATTGCTATGGCAGCTTCTGAAGAAAAAAAACAAGCTTTATCCAGCAAGTACCTGTTGCATACTGTGACCCTGTAATGACGTGTCGATGCAAGTGTAACCCCACCCCACCCCCCTCTCACCCACCAACAGGTTACTACTGCCCGGGGGGGTCCAGCGTGGCCACCCAAGTGATCTGCCCGGTGGGCGTTCACTGCCCCGAGGGCAGCCCCCAGCCCCTGGACTGTCTGCCCGGGTCGTACACCGACTACGAGGGGGCTGCCGAGTGCATCGAATGCCCAGCAGGTATGAGCAGCCACCCATAGCCCTGTCTGTCCCTATCTCTCTCTCTCACTGAGGGGGCCATAGCCCTGTCTGTCTCCATCTCTCTCTCTCACTGAGGGGGCCATAGCCCTGTCTGTCCCTATCTCTCTCTCACTGAGGGGGCCATAGTCCTGTCTGTCCCTACCTCTCTCTCTCACTGAGGGGGCCATAGCCCTGTCTGTCCCTATCTCTCTCTCTCTCTCACTGAGGGGGCCATAGCCCTGTCTGTTCCTATCTCTCTCACTGAGGGGGCCATAGCCCTGTCTGTCCCTATCTCTCTCTCACTGAGGGGGCCATAGCCCTGTCTGTTCCTATCTCTCTCACTGAGGGGGCCATAGCCCTGTCTGTCCCTATCTCTCTCTCACTGAGGGGGCCATAGCCCTGTCTGTCCCTATCTCTCTCTCACTGAGGGGGCCATAGCCCTGTCTGTCCCTGTCTCTCTCTCACTGAGGGGGCCATAGCCCTGTCTGTCTCTATCTCTCTCACTGAGGGGGCCATAGCCCTGTCTGTCCCTATCTCTCTCACTGAGGGGGCCATAGCCCTGTCTGTCCCTGTCTCTCTCTCACTGAGGGGCCCATAGCCCTGTCTGTCCCTATCTCTTTCTCACTGAGGGGCCCATAGCCCTGTCTGTCCCTATCTCTCTCTCACTGAGGGGGCCATAGCCCTGTCTGTCTCTATCTCTCTCACTGAGGGGGCCATAGCCCTGTCTGTCCCTATCTCTCTCACTGAGGGGGCCATAGCCCTGTCTGTCTCTCTCTCTCTCACTGAGGGGGCCATAGCCCTGTCTGTCCCTATCTCTATCTCACTGAGGGGGCCATAGGCCTATCAGTCCCTGTCTCTCTCTCACTGAGGGGGCCATAGCCCTGTCTGTCCCTATCTCTATCTCACTGAGGGGGCCATAGGCCTATCAGTCCCTGTCTCTCTCTCACTGAGGGGGCCATAGCCCTGTCTGTCCCTATCTCTATCTCACTGAGGGGGCCATAGCCCTGTCTGTCCCTATCTCTATCTCACTGAGGGGGCCATAGTCCTGTCTGTCCCTATCTCTCTCTCACTGAGGGGGCCATAGCCCTGTCTGTCCCTATCTCTCTCTCACTGAGGGGGCCATGGTCCTGCTGTCCCTATCTCTCTCTCACTGAGGGGGCCATAGTCCTGTCTGTCCCTATCTCTCTCTCACTGAGGGGGCCATAGCCCTGTCTGTCCCTATCTCTCTCTCACTGAGGGGGCCATAGCCCTGTCTGTCCCTATCTCTCTCTCACTGAGGGGGCCATAGCCCTGTCTGTCCCTGTCTCTCTCACTGAGGGGGCCATAGCCCTGTCTGTCCCTGTCTCTCTCTCACTGAGGGGGCCATAGCCCTGTCTGTCTCTATCTCTCTCACTGAGGGGGCCATAGCCCTGTCTGTCCCTATCTCTCTCACTGAGGGGGCCATAGCCCTGTCTGTCCCTGTCTCTCTCTCACTGAGGGGCCCATAGCCCTGTCTGTCCCTATCTCTTTCTCACTGAGGGGCCCATAGCCCTGTCTGTCCCTATCTCTCTCTCACTGAGGGGGCCATAGCCCTGTCTGTCTCTATCTCTCTCACTGAGGGGGCCATAGCCCTGTCTGTCCCTATCTCTCTCTCACTGAGGGGGCCATAGCCCTGTCTGTCTCTCTCTCTCTCACTGAGGGGGCCATAGCCCTGTCTGTCCCTATCTCTATCTCACTGAGGGGGCCATAGGCCTATCAGTCCCTGTCTCTCTCTCACTGAGGGGGCCATAGCCCTGTCTGTCCCTATCTCTATCTCACTGAGGGGGCCATAGGCCTATCAGTCCCTGTCTCTCTCTCACTGAGGGGGCCATAGTCCTGCTGTCCCTATCTCTCTCTCACTGAGGGGGCCATAGTCCTGTCTGTCCCTATCTCTCTCTCACTGAGGGGGCCATAGCCCTGTCTGTCCCTGTCTCTCTCTCACTGAGGGGGCCATAGGCCTGTCTGTCCGTATCTTCCTCTAACTTATAGGAAAGTAATTTTACAATTAATTTTGCGGTATCTTTTTTGGTTGTAATATTTTATTATATTTGCTATGTAATTTTAGTTATTTTAATTTTTTAATTCTTACCTTATATTTACCTATATGTTATTTACACATATGGGCTGGAAGCTAATAGTCACAAAGTTATGTTCTATTGGGTATATATTACAAATACGTCAGTTGTAAAAGAAATAACAGAAATCGAAAAAGGAATACATTCTTATAGCACCTTCAATGTAGATACATGAACCTCTAAATATATCAGTTATATAGCGCGAAACATTTCGTACTGCCAAGAAATGAAGATCAAGACATTATTTGTTGGTGGTTATCATTTTTCCAGGGTATTACTGTCTTCCGGATCTCGTTGTGGCTGGGGACATATCCAGCGTCCTGCGACCGTGCCCGGAAGGTTTCTACTGCCCCAACGGCACTCACTACGACTGGCAGGCCTGTCCGCACGGCACCTACAGCAGCGCCACCTTGCTGAAGAATGCGACCGAGTGTACGCCGTGCGATGCCAGAAAGTACTGCAGCGGTAAGAACCAGAACTATCTGTGGAGGTCATATCGGTCCTTCTATTGCGGGGAATGGGGCACGAAAGTGTTGCTTTCAAGACAAGATTGCGCACTCATAGGGGTTGTGTTATTAGCAATAAGTCATGAATAACATATTACTGACTAGAAGCAAAGCCTGCTCGTCATTTGGAACAATTCAGAAAGCAAATGATGGCATTCGCTTTAGGCATAACATTTTCTTCGCTGTCTTTGAGCAAGCATTCTATCAAATGGTTATTGGAAAGAGAAGATCATATCACAACACAAACTCCATGAAAGTCATGAAATATATCTCCAACGTAAAGACACAATGTTTTAGTACAACCTTACTTCACTCAAAGAGTATCTGATTTCCTTTTTTACCTCTATCGTCCCTACTTAGGGGAATGATGTAAGGAGAGAGATAGCTCGCTTATAGTTTGCTATTTGTGACGAATCTCGGACGACATGCAAGATTATCTAATTAACATTGAATTAAATGCAGTTATGATCTTATTTCTTGTGCTGCAATTTTTTGACTAAATTAGCTATATTGTTATATTGCTATTGCTCCATTGGAAATAGCGATATTGTGCCGCTCTCTGGCTGCCGTATCTGATGTATGACCCCAACTCCACCCTCCCTCTGTCTGTCTGCAGGCACCAACCTGACCTCCCCCACCGGCCTCTGCCAGGCGGGTCACTACTGCGTGTCGGGTGCCGACCGCCCCAACCCCCTCCTCGTCAACGGGTCCCAGTGTCCCACCGACACCGTGCACCCCATCCTGGGGGGTGTCTGCCCCCCGGGCCACTTCTGCCCCCAGGGTGCTGACTACCCGGAGCCCTGCCCGGCGGGCTACTACCAGGACGAGGAGGGGCGTGCGGACTGCAAGGACTGCCCCCAGGGGCACTACTGCCCCGCTAATACGTCCGATTTCTTGCCCAACGTGTGTCCCGCGGGGTACGTCTGTCCGCTGAACACGGAGGGGCCCTTCCAGCACCCCTGCTGGCCCGGTAGCCATAACAACCTGACCCAGCAGCATGGGAACGACTCGTGCCTTGCCTGCACCCCCGGGATGTACTGTCCGGGATACGGATTGGAGTTCCCCACAGGATTTTGTGATCCCGGCTGGTACTGCATCAATGGATCCGACACCGCCACGGTGAGTGCCCGCCTATAGAGTGCCCGCCTATAGAGTGCACGCCTATAGAGTGTCCGCCAATAGAGTGCCCACCTATAGAGTGCCCACCTATAAAGTGTCCGCCAATTGAGTGCCCACCTATAGAGTGCCCGCCTATAGAGTGTCCGCCTATAGTGTCCGCCTATAGAGTGCCCGCCTATAGAGTGCCCGCCTATAGAGTACCCGCCTATAGAGTGCCCGCCTATAGAGTGCCCACCTATAGAGTGCCCGCCTATAGAGTGCCCGCCTATAGAGTGTCCGCCTATTGAGCGCCCACCTATAGAGTGCCTGCCAATAGAGTGCCCACCTATAGAGTGCCCGCATATAGAGTGCCCACCTATAGAGTGTCCGCCAATAGAGTGCCCACCTATAGAGTGCCCACCTATAAAGTGTCCGCCAATAGAGTGCCCACCTATAGAGTGCACGCCTATAGAGTGTCCGCCTATAGAGTGTCCGCCTATAGAGTGCCCGCCTATAGAGTGCCCGCCTATAGAGTACCCGCCTATAGAGTGCCCGCCTATAGAGTGCCCACCTATAGAGTGCCCGCCTATAGAGTGTCCGCCTATAGAGTGCCCACCTATAGAGTGCCTGCCAATAGAGTGCCCACCTATAGAGTGCCCGCATATAGAGTGCCCGCATATAGAGTGCCCACCTATAGAGTGTCCGCCAATAGAGTGCCCACCTATAGAGTGCCCACCTATAGTGTCCGCCAATAGAGTGCACGCCTATAGAGTGTCCGCCTATAGAGTGTCCGCCTATAGAGTGCCCGCCTATAGAGTGCCCGCCTATAGAGTACCCGCCTATAGAGTGCCCGCCTATAGAGTGCCCACCTATAGAGTGCCCGCCTATAGAGTGTCCGCCTATAGAGTGCCCACCTATAGAGTGCCTGCCAATAGAGTGCCCACCTATAGAGTGCCCGCCTATAGAGTGCCCGCCTATAGAGTGCACGCCTATAGAGTGTCCGCCAATAGAGTGCCCACCTATAGAGTGCCCACCTATAAAGTGTCCGCCAATTGAGTGCCCACCTATAGAGTGCCCGCCTATAGAGTGTCCGCCTATAGAGTGCCCGCCTATAGAGTGCCCGCCTATAGAGTACCCGCCTATAGAGTGCCCGCCTATAGAGTGCCCACCTATAGAGTGCCCGCCTATAGAGTGCCCGCCTATAGTGTCCGCCTATTGAGCGCCCACCTATAGAGTGCCTGCCAATAGAGTGCCCACTATAGAGTGCCCGCATATAGAGTGCCCACCTATAGAGTGTCCGCCAATAGAGTGCCCACCTATAGAGTGCCCACCTATAGAGTGTCCGCCAATAGAGTGCCCACCTATAGAGTGCACGCCTATAGAGTGTCCGCCTATAGAGTGTCCGCCTATAGAGTGCCCGCCTATAGAGTGCCCGCCTATAGAGTACCCGCCTATAGAGTGCCCGCCTATAGAGTGCCCACCTATAGAGTGCCCGCCTATAGAGTGTCCGCCTATAGAGTGCCCACCTATAGAGTGCCTGCCAATAGAGTGCCCACCTGAAGAGTGCCCGCATATAGAGTGCCCACCTATAGAGTGCCTGCCAATAGAGTGTCCGCCTATAGAGTGCCCGCCTATAGAGTGCCCGCCTATAGACTGCCCGCCTATAGAGTGCCCACCTATAGAGTGCCTGCCAATAGAGTGTCCGCCTATAGAGTGCCCGCCTATAGAGTGCCCGCCTATTGAGTGCCCGCCAATAGAGTGTCCGCCTATAGAGTGCACGCCTATTGAGTGCCCGCCTATAGAGTGCCTGCCAATAGAGTGTCCGCCTATAGAGTGCACGCCTATTGAGTGCCCGCCTATAGAGTGCCCACCTATAGAGTGCCTGCCAATAGAGTGTCTGCCTATAGAGTGCACGCCTATTGAGTGTCCGCCTATAGAGTGCCTGGCAATAGAGTGTCCGCCTATAGAGTGCCCGCCTATAGAGTGCTCACCTGTAGAGTGCCTGCCAATAGAGTGCCCACCTATAGAGTGCCCACCTATAGAGTGCCTGCCAATAGAGTGTCCGCCTATAGAGTGCACGCCTATTGAGTGCCCGCCAATAGAGTGTCCGCCTATAGAGTGCACGCCTATTGAGTGCCCGCCTATAGAGTGCCCACCTATAGAGTGCCTGCCAATAGAGTGTCCGCCTATAGAGTGCACGCCTATTGAGTGCCCGCCTATAGAGTGCCCACCTATAGAGTGCCTGCCAATAGAGTGTCCGCCTATAGAGTGCACGCCTATTGAGTGCCCGCCAATAGAGTGTCCGCCTATAGAGTGCACGCCTATTGAGTGCCCGCCTATAGAGTGCCCGCCTATAGAGTGCCTGCCAATAGAGTGTCCGCCTATAGAGTGCCCGCCAATAGAGTGTCCGCCTATAGAGTGCACGCCTATTGAGTGCCCGCCTATAGAGTGCCCGCCTATTGAGTGCCCGCCTATAGAGTGCCCGCCTATAGAGTGCCCACCTATAGAGTGCCCGCCTATAGAGTGCCCGCCAATAGAGTGCCCGCCTATAGAGTGCCCGCCTATAGAGTGCCCGCCTATAGAGTGCCTGCCAATAGAGTGCCCGCCTATAGAGTGCCCGCCTATAGAGTGCCCGCCTATAGAGTGCCCGCCTATAGAGTGCCCACCTATAGAGTGCACGCCTATTGAGTGCCCGCCTATAGAGTGCCCGCCAATAGAGTGCCCGCCTATAGAGTGTCCGCCTATAGAGTGCCCGCCTATAGAGTGCCCGCCAATAGAGTGCCCGCCTATAGAGTGCCCACCTATAGAGTGCCCGCCTATAGAGTGCCCACCCGCCAATAGAGTGCCCGCCTATAGAGTGCCCACCTATAGCGTGCCCGCCAATAGAGTGCCCGCCTATAGAGTGCCCACCCGCCAATAGAGTGTCCGCCTATAGAGTGCCCGCCTATAGAGTGCCCGCCTATAGAGTACCCGCCTATAGAGTGCCCGCCTATAGAGTGCCCACCTATAGAGTGCCCGCCTATAGAGTGCCCGCCTATAGAGTGTCCGCCTATTGAGCGCCCACCTATAGAGTGCCTGCCAATAGAGTGCCCACCTATAGAGTGCCCGCATATAGAGTGCCCACCTATAGAGTGTCCGCCAATAGAGTGCCCACCTATAGAGTGCCCACCTATAGAGTGTCCGCCAATAGAGTGCCCACCTATAGAGTGCCCGCCTATAGAGTGTCCGCCTATAGAGTGTCCGCCTATAGAGTGCCCGCCTATAGAGTGCCCGCCTATAGAGTACCCGCCTATAGAGTGCCCGCCTATAGAGTGCCCACCTATAGAGTGCCCGCCTATAGAGTGTCCGCCTATAGAATGCCCACCTATAGAGTGCCTGCCAATAGAGTGCCTACCTATAGAGTGCCCGCATATAGAGTGCCCACCTATAGAGTGCCTGCCAATAGAGTGTCCGCCTATAGAGTGCCCGCCTATAGACTGCCCGCCTATAGAGTGCCCGCCAATAGAGTGCCTGCCAATAGAGTGTCCGCCTATAGAGTGCCCGCCTATAGAGTGTCCGCCTATAGAGTGCACGCCTATTGAGTGCCCGCCTATAGAGTGCTCACCTATAGAGTGCCTGCCAATAGAGTGCCCACCTATAGAGTGCCCACCTATAGAGTGCCTGCCAATAGAGTGTCCGCCTATAGAGTGCACGCCTATTGAGTGCCCGCCAATAGAGTGTCCGCCTATAGAGTGCACGCCTATTGAGTGCCCGCCTATAGAGTGCCCACCTATAGAGTGCCTGCCAATAGAGTGTCCGCCTATAGAGTGCACGCCTATTGAGTGCCCACCTATAGAGTGCCCACCTATAGAGTGCCTGCCAATAGAGTGTCCGCCTATAGAGTGCACGCCTATTGAGTGCCCGCCAATAGAGTGTCCGCCTATAGAGTGCACGCCTATTGAGTGCCCGCCTATAGAGTGCCCACCTATAGAGTGCCTGCCAATAGAGTGTCCGCCTATAGAGTGCACGCCTATTGAGTGCCCGCCTATAGAGTGCCCACCTATAGAGTGCCTGCCAATAGAGTGTTCGCCTATAGAGTGCACGCCTATTGAGTGCCCGCCAATAGAGTGTCCGCCTATAGAGTGCACACCTATTGAGTGCCCGCCTATAGAGTGCCCGCCTATAGAGTGCCTGCCAATAGAGTGTCCGCCTATAGAGTGCCCGCCAATAGAGTGTCCGCCTATAGAGTGCACGTCTATAGAGTGCCCGCCTATAGAGTGCCCGCCTATAGAGTGCCCGCCTATGGAGTGCCCGCCTATAGAGTGCCCACCTATAGAGTGCCCGCCTATAGAGTGCCCGCCAATAGAGTGCCCGCCTATAGAGTGCCCGCCTATAGAGTGCCCGCCTATAGAGTGCCTGCCAATAGAGTGCCCGCCTATAGAGTGCCCGCCTATAGAGTGCCCGCCTATAAAGTGCCCGCCTATAGAGTGCCCACCTATAGAATGCACGCCTATTGAGTGCCCGCCTATAGAGTGCCCGCCAATAGAGTGCCCGCCTATAGAGTGTCCGCCTATAGAGGGCCCGCCTATAGAGTACCCGCCAATAGAGTGCCCGCCTATAGAGTGCCCACCTATAGAGTGCCCGCTTATAGAGTGCCCGCCTATAGAGTGCCCACCCGCCAATAGAGTGCCCGCCTATAGAGTGCCCACCTATAGCGTGCCCGCCAATAGAGTGCCCGCCTATAGAGTGCCCGCCTATAGAGTGCCCACCCGCCAATAGAGTGCCCGCCTATAGAGTGCCCGCCTATAGAGTGCCCGCCAATAGAGTGCCCGCCTATAGAGTGCCCGCCTATAGAGTGCCCACCCGCCAATAGAGTGCCCGCCTTTAGAGTGCCCGCTTATAGAGTGCCCGCCTATAGAGTTCCCGCCTATAGAGTGCCCGCCTATAGAGTGCCCACCCGCCAATAGAGTGCCCGCCTTTAGAGTGCCCGCTTATAGAGTGCTCGCCTATAGAGTGCCCGCCTATAGAGTGCCCGCCAATAGCGTGCCCGCCAATAGAGGGCCCGCCTGTAGAGTGCCCGCCTATAGAGTGCCCGCCTATAGAGTGTCCTTCTATAGAGTGCCCGCTTATAGAGTGCCCGCCTATAGAGTGCCCTTCTATAGAGTGCCCTTCTATAGAGGGCCCGCCTATAGAGTGTCCGCCTATAGAGTGTCCTCCTATGGAGTGCCCGCCTATATAGTGCCCGCCTATAGAGTGCCCGCCTATAGAGTGCCCTTCTATAGAGTGCCCTTCTATAGAGTGCCCGCCTATAGAGTGCCCGCCTATAGAGTGCCCGCCTATGGAGTGTCCTCCTATAGAGTGCCCGCTTATAGAGTGCCCACCTATAGAGTGCCCGCCCGCAGGTCAGGAAGTTGACATCAATTAATTATCGGTAATATATAGTAAACTATTTATTTAAAATTATATAGATAACAATAGAAAACGATGTAATTAAATTTAGATACAATAAATGACATAGTTAAATTTAGAGTTAGTTGTATATAGTTTAATCTACATATTATCAGTTAAGGATAAAGTTAAAGATATATAGTTATCGATATGATTAAAGTTATATAGTTATCGATATGGTTAAAGATATATATTTATCGATATGACTAAAGATATATAGTTATCGATATGGTTAACAATATCGTTAATTTAAACGTTAATAACTGATAATAAATGATATTACCACCACATCTTTCGGCATATCGATAAACACACCATTTGCGTTATAACCATGTTGTTTGTTTAATCCCTCCCTCCCCCCCCCCCCTGCCCCCCCCCCTCCAGCCCACGGACGCGGCCGTGGGCGGAGAATGTCAGCCGGGGTACCAGTGCCCTCAGGGGTCGGCCGCCCCGGACCTCTGTGACGAGGCTTGGTACTGCGACCTCCCGGGCCTGGCTGCCCCGGTGGCCCTGTGCGACCCCGGCTGGTACTGCCCCTGCGGGTCGGCCTCCGCCCAGCAACTGGTCTGTCCCCAGGGGTACTACTGCCCCCTCGGCAGCCCGCGCCCCGTGCCCTGTGGCAACGGTACCTATGGCGACAGCGACAACCTGGCGGCGGCGGTGGACTGCCGGCTCTGTGACCCGGGCAACTACTGCAACGACACGGCGGCCGTGGCCGTGTCCGGGCCCTGCCAGGAAGGTCAGTCACTCCTACCGCGCTCAAGGTCATGTCGGTCATATTGCATTATCATGTTAGTTATAATGCATTATCCCGTCAGTCATGTTGCATTATCACGTCACTCACGTTGCATTACCACGTCACTCACGTTGCATTATTAGGTCAGGTCAATCATATTGCATTATCAGGTCAGGGGATCATTTCACTAAGATCTCGTAACTTTTGATCGTAAAATTTAAAAATTGGATTGCTGGCCCGAAGAGAAATAAAATTTGTTGAATTCATCATAAATATATGGCGAACATAATTTTGAATAATATTCGGGGAAAACAAAGTGCACGAAGACAGCTGCACCCCAATAATCGCAGTATAAAGCTGATTTCAGTCGCTCGTAAAATTACGATCCGTCGTTAAATTAGCATGTAGAAGATAGGGTTACGAGCTCGTAACTCTTAGTGAAACGATCCCCAGGTCAGTCATATCGCATTATCAGGTCCGGTCAATCATGTTGCATTATTAGGTTACTCATATTGCACTATATCAGGTTACTCATATCTCACTTTATCAGGTTTGCATATCTTATTTTATCAGGTTTTCATATCTCACTTTATCAGGGTTTCAGATCTCACTTTATCAGGGTTTCAGATCTCACTTTATCAGGTTAATCATATACCAGGTTACTCAAATTAACGCCGATTAATAGTTTCCTCTCTTGTCGCCAAGGTGTCTCCCGCGTTCAATTGGTAGGCGGTCTAAGCTGCAGACCCACAGGTCGTGGGTTCGAACCCTGGTGTCTGGGCCAATGTTCATCCAACCCCATTCAATTGTCATAGAAGGTTTATCAACCCAATTTAGCCTTCATATGCACACAAATCGCTTGAAATACCCGCATTTCATGTATTTCCATGTGAACCTCCCTGCTGTTGTGGTTCCAAACGTCCAGGGTTTAGATCTTGCCCAGGGCGCCTAGTCTGGTCAATGTTTCGTCCATTCATCCTTAATCGTCACGGGAGGTGCCTTGGCCCAGTTAGCCTTTGTGTGCACAAAAGTGTTATTAAATATAATTTTATTTCCATTTTCCTTTCTCTCCTGTCGCCAGGTTACTTCTGCCCTGCGGGTCAGACCACCCCCACCCCTTACGACTACCTGTGCTGGGTGGGGCACTTCTGTGGGGTCGCCACCTCTGTACCCACACGCTGCCCCGACGGCCAGTACCAACCCCAGCAGGGTCAGACGGCCTGCCTCACGTGTCCGGCAGGTCAGTGTGGGGCACCCCCCCCCCCTCCCTCTATCACGGTCACCCCGACACTGACCTGGGTACCGCAGAAAGCGCTTTTTATCAACCCACTACTGTTTATCATGCCATGATGTGCTGTTTTTAAGTCGTCATACTGCCAGAACTCTGTGCACTGACCATTAACCATAATACGGGATGGTTAACCCAATACATTCAAATTGTGAATGTGTGAGACTGAATCCTTCGCGGTATCGGGAATGGCCATATAATTAAGCCAATTTCGCCTTAAAGCTTTTTTTTTCATTTAACAATACTAAACGAATTTATGATTTCATTGAGAATTGCTCTGCGCATGAAACTGAACCAATGATTCTTTGGAATAGTGAATGTGTTTTTTTCTATGGGAATTTTGTGTGTAAGAAGATGTGAAAATCATGTCGTCGCTACCGGAAATCGAACCCAAGACTATCGTGTGTGTAGGAGTAGCAAGGTTAATTTCGTCGCTGAATTAAATGGATGTTACAAGTTTGATCTTGGCATTGTCACCTGGTGAAGTTTATCCTTGTCTCCCAGCCGTTATATTGTTGTTGTTTGTTTATATATATTATTTACATTTATTTATATCTGTTATATTACCCATTGTCGGCAGGTTATTATTGTGACAATGGTCCGGCGGCCGTGGGCAACCTAACGGGGTACGAGTGTCCCCCCGGCTCTTACTGCCCTCTGGCGACGGAGAGTGCCACGCAGCACCTCTGTCCGCCCGGGACCTACAACATCCTGGATCAGCGCCAGACAGCCACGGATTGCCAGGAGTGTCCGCCTGGATACTACTGCCAGAACTATGGACTGACCGCTCCGGAAGGCCTCTGTATGGCCGGGTGAGTTTTCTATAAACCGGCCAGGGTAATACTACCGGAACTATGGACTGACCGCTCCGGAAGTCCTCTGTATGGCCGGTGACTGTTCTATAAACCGGCCAGGGTACTACTGCCAAAACTATGAACTGACCGCTCGGGAAGGCGTTTGTATGGTCGGGTGACTGTTCTATAACCCGGCCAGGGTACTACTGACAGAACTATAGACTGACCTCTCCGAAACACCTCAGTATGGGATTTTCAGTTACTACTACAATGAGATATAAAAAAAACTTGACTATGAAAGAAATTGACATGTAATTCGAATTTCTTTTCTACATGGTAGGCCTACCATTTATTATGTTTAGAGCTACTACTGCAATGAGACATAAAAAACTTTACCATGAAAGAAATTCGGATTTCTCTTCTAAATGTTACCATTGTTTGTCTTTACAGTTTTTATTGCAATGGGAGCACTGTGGAGCCCAACCCCGCTGACGCCCTGTGTCCCATCGGAAACTATTGCCCCGAGGGGAGCCACAGCCCTGAGCCGTGCGGCCCGGGCACCATCGCACCCAGCATGGGCAACACCAACGAGACTGACTGCACCCCGTGCCCCGTCAGCCGCTACTGCACCCCCCAGAGCTCCCAGAACGGTACGTCCACACACCCCCACCTCCCCGCGTGCCCCGTCAGCCGCTACTGCACCCCCAGAGCTCCCAGAATGGTACGTCCACCCTCCCACCCCCACGTAACTCATCAGCTGCTACTGCACCCCCCCCCCTCCCACCCGCCAGAGCTCCCAGAACGGTACCTCCACCCACCACCCACCACGTGCCCCGTCAGCCGCTACCAGAGCTCCATGAACGGTACGTCAACCCCCCCTCACCCCCACCCCCCAACGCTTGCAGAACGGTACGTCCACCCCCCTCCACCCCCCATCCCCTAGAGCTCACAGAGCGGTACGCCCCCCCCCCGTGTCAAATCGTTATTTGCCGAATTACAGATTAGGAACCACAAAGATTTGAAGACAGTGGGAACTATTTGTTCAAAGAAAATAGGGGTTGTTGCCATCCGTAGATCGCAAATTTCCCGTCAAATTTCTATTAAAAAAATAGGACATAAATATATTTGGCTTTGGCTGACTTTGCTATTTGCAGGGAACACGCTGCCGTGTGACGAGGGGTATGTGTGCACTGGGGGGTCAGACACCCCCGCCCCCGGCAGCCCCATGGGGTACATCTGCCCCACGGGTCACTTCTGTCGCCAGGCGGCCTTCACCCACGAGCCCTGCACGGAGGGGTACTACGCTCCCATCCAAGGTCTCGGTAAGTCGCGGAGTTTCGCGAGATCGAAGCGCTACAAGCAAGCTGGTACCGCCGGTCCTGTAGGAACAAGTGACAGAGCCCGCCGAAACTACGATAACTAAGCTATAGAGATACCAGACTAAAATATAGTTCTTAGCTGTTTTTTGTGTTTGAATAATCTGTGGTAATAACTTACACTATAATACATAACAAGACGTTTAGATGCAAACTTCTGAAACTTAACCTTCTTAAAGAAGACAGAATTGCTGTTTGTGCTTAATTTAGCTTCCATCGCTAAATTTTGACGAGAACAGTTTGAAGCATTTGGATCCTTGTTTCTGGACGACCTTGATCATCGGACGCTTTGACCTTAACATTGACCTTGACCTTGCAGCTGCCTGCTGGGTTTGTCCCGCTGGGACCACCTGTCCCACGCCGGGAATGAACAACACAGTGGACTGTCCGGCCGGATTCTACTGTCACAACGCCACCTACAATGATGGAGAGCCCTGTCCCGTCGGTGAGTGCGGCGGAATCTCCGTATGGTGTCGCCACAGTACATGGCTGCCATTTGGTAGTATTGTGATGTGAAGAAAACATTGAAACAAATCTAAGAGACCATTATAAATATATCGATTATTTAATTAAACTGCGTAACGGCGATCTTATTTGAAGTAATTATCTGCTGCGGCCATTTAAATGTATATATATATATGACTGCAATGATATCCTTTGAAACTATTATGGTCTGATCTAGTCACACATGGCCATTACAAGCAAGCTGTTGCAGGCTTTGTGTACTTCATGGTCATGCGTGGCTAGATCTTATCTTTTTAGTTTTAAGATTCTTAAAACAATATATAATGATCACGTTAGGTCCTTATGACATGAGGTCCGTATGAATAAGGTATTTGTCCTTCTGTGACTCTAAATACTTGTTTGCTAATTGGGTCCACATCCCATGTTCAGCGACATTATATTCGGGGATGAGTTATAATGTGTGTGTCATACGATATTGGTTCTTTCCCAAATAAATGAGATTGGATCTTGAACCATGTTTTATATACATATATGTCTCTATGTTTGTGTGTGTACAGGGACGTACAACCCTAACATAGGCCAGGACGATGTCCTGGACTGCCTGCCCTGTCCGCCCGGCGTGTACTGCGACACCACCGGGTTGGCCGCCCCCACCGCCGACTGCTCGGCCGGCTACCTGTGTCTGTCAGGGGCCGAGGTGGCCGGACCCAACGACGGGGTCAACGGGCCCTGCCCCGTGGGTCACCATTGTCCGCAGGGTAAGTAGTGCCCACCCGCACCCACCTTATGTCGGGCGATAATAAGGGATATTGTGTTGTTTAACTTCTGCTTCCCGACAGTGTCCCGACAAGCGTGAGATTCATATTTTTATATAAATTGTATTTATTTTACAAGGTTCACAACAGCGAATTCACATATGAATGATCACTTCTTGAAATATATATCAGAATATATATTCTACACAACGCCATTCGCAACATTGATAGTATATAAATAATGTGCAGATTCGTTCTTTTGTATAGGATATTGTCGAGCGTTAACTATATAATCTAGTTCTATAGTCGGCACGGAAACTATTTGCCGCCTCGTTTTCTAATTTGACACAAAATATTTCATTGACAAGCCTAAAATCAGTTTATGTTTGTCAACTTGAACCAAAGCCCTAACAGAATTTGGAGTACTCACATTCCTGTTGTCGAAACTTGAAAGAATTCACATGATGCCAACATTATGGGTTTCTCGCAAACAAAGCAGACAAGTTTCGCTATGGCCGTCGCTCTGTTTACCTTGTCATCTGTCATGTCTGTGGGCGATAAAACGTATTGCTGGTATTTTGGGCAGGGGGGTTAGGTTGTGTCAATGTCAAGCCGTAACTTGAATTAAGCTTACATGCGTTTATAGTTCCTCTCATATATATGAACATTGAAGCTACAAACATTCCTTTTGCATTGCTTTTGCTTTGAGACGCTAAAATTACTGTTAATATAGAAACTTTGCATGGGCACATAATGCTCTGGCCCCTTGTCTAGTGCCTGATATTAGACTTTTCCGTGGGCTTACTTCTTTTAACCAATGAAAACACAGTAATATGACCTTCACCTTACGACGTCATAAAAAGGCGGCAGTCAACACACCTTCGTCTGCTATACTTTATGCTAGAAACTATCGTGTTGTGCTGTTATTAAACAAGATACACTTTCAAGTAAGTTAAAATCACACGGGTCTCGTGTATTGGAGCAAATAAATACATAAATCGTGGCTGCAAATTGTGCACGAACAAACATATTTACGAAAGCGAGGCGGCAGACTATAGTGATCATGTCTGGCCGTGCATATTGGGGCCAAAGCGACCTTCACCAAATCCAACATGGCGCATGACCGTCCAAGGAACCATCAAACTTGAGCATGCGCTCTGGCTAGACCATGGTACCGGAAACAGGTCACTGTGGCTGCACCAGAGTGAATTTTTGCCGCTATGTTAAGACATAAGACTCAATAGCGATGTTCCTGTATGGGTCTTCAGTCTTATTGGTTACAACTGTGATAATGGAATAACTGTGTACATGCTGATATAATAACTACTGTCTTTATAAATACTGATCACACCAATGTGTTGTTTAAGTTGATCACTGATATCGTTCTGACAGGTTCGACCAACGCCACGGCCTGCCCCATCGGCACCTACCGCCACCTGGAGGGCGGCACTGACGTCACTTCCTGTCTGCCATGCCCGGGGGGTTACTACTGCTCCTCGGAGGGTCTGACGGCCCCCACCGGGCTGTGTCACGAGCGCTACTACTGCCCCGACTGGGCGGCCGTCGCCACCCCCAACCCCTCGGCCTTTGTCTGCCCCGAGGGGTTCTTTTGCGGAAACGGGACGGCCACCCCCCGCGCCTGCCCCCCCGGCACCTACCAGCCCGCCCAGGCCGAGGTAGACTGCGACCTGTGCCCGGCGGGGTACTACTGCATGACCAACAGCAGCGTCCCCACCGTGTGCCCCCCCTACGGTTACTGCCCGCTGGGCTCCATCGAACCCTCACCCTGCCCCAACGGCACCCACACCCTGCCCGGGGTGACGGGCCTCCTGAACCCCACCCAGTGCGCGGCCTGCCCCACCGGTAAGACCCACCCGCCCTGCACGTGGTTACCACGTAGCCGGATACACTCTCACGCTAGGGGTCGCGGCCGTCGTGCGCATCTCGCGGTGGAGAATTTGCATTTACTGCATAATTTCTGATATTCATATTCAGAGCATACGATAATATAGATAATATGGGAATAATTTCTTAAATGCTAAGTTTAAAAAAAATTAAAAATGTATTTGTCAAATATCTCCCTCTTCTCTAGCAGAAAGAAAATGAAATGTATAAATTGTAACAGCCAACCTCATAGAAAAGATGAAATAAATGAGATAAACGACATAAAAAGGGAGAAACATTGTCTGATACTTGAAAGGCGTCTCTCATAATATAGGTAGAGCTTTATATAAAGATAACGCCAAATTTCATTATTTTTACCAGAACATTTCGTTGCTTAATTAATGTTTATGTACGCAATGGTAATCTGAAGCACTGACCCTGCCCGTTATGCCGCTGTGTACTGTGGTGACGTGGTGATTTCTCTGCGTGGTGTAGGCAAGTACTGCGTGGACGGTCGGGAGACTGCAGACTGTGCGGCCGGCTTCTGGTGCAAGGCGGGCAACCCCTCACCCACGCCCTTCGCCAACGAGACTGACCCCGACGTGGGGAGCCCCTGTCCCTGGGGGTTCTACTGTCCCGCAGGTAGGTCAGAGTGACCATGTCAGGGTGACAGTGCCAGGGTGACCGTGTCAGGGTGACCGTGTCAGGGTGACAGTGTCAGGGTGACCGTGTCAGGGTGACAGTCAGGGTGACCGTGTCAGGATGGGCACACGGAGATGTATTTGAATCAAAGTGATGTTTCTGCCGCAAATGACGCTAAATGTTTGTTTTTTGTTTTGGTAAAGGTGGCTTACCTACTAGCTTTTGTCCAGCCGTCTCAATGAAGTCTCCGAGGTCAAGCAACCCTTGCTGGTCTTCTTTTGTCTCACACCACTTTTTAGGGTTTTATTTCTTGCTCTGTTATGAATGCTTGACCGAATAAACATCCTGATTTTGATTTTGATTTTGATTTTGATTTCTGATTTTGACAGGGACCCTCGTGCCCCTGCAGTGTCCCCTTGGTTACGTCATCACGTTCAGCGGGGCGGCCCACGTGGGGGAGTGCTCGGTGTGCCCCGCGGGCTATGAGTGCCCCGTCAACTCGATGCCCGAGCTGTGCCGCCCGGGGTACTACTGCCCCTACAACGCCGCCATGGAGCCCTGCCCCCAGGCCTCCTACAACGACCGGGAGGGGGGCCAGAACCTAACGGACTGCAAGCCCTGCCCACCAGGGTACTACTGCCACACGGAGGGCATGGCCAACTTCACCGTCAACCCCTGCCCGCCAGGGTACTTCTGCCCCGTGGCCACGTGGAGCCCCATCCCCTGCCCCGCCGGCTCCTTCAGGTGGGGCGCACTCTACTGGAGATTATAACCGTTAAACATTATTATCATAAATATTTGTAAAAATGACATATTAGTAATATTTAATAGTAATTATGTAAAACAACGATATAAATAATTATATGAAAAAATTATATATAAATAACTATTTGAAAAAAATATATATAAATAACATAATATGGTTTGCCAAATTTGTCCGCTTCCCATTTAATGTAGAATTGTGAACCAATGGTGAATCGATTAATAATTTCTTGATAATTATAATGATATAAATAATTAAATAATGATGGCTAACGTAGATACCTCTGTAGGATTCACCCTAACGCGTGGTTGGAACCGTTCCCATTGTATACCATGGGTCATGTATTCCACAATGCAGGACGTCACGGCGTTAAGCCACGTGGTTCTGTCTAGTCATTGTGCAAATATAATGCACGTATTACTCATGTCTATCATTTCCGACAAAAATCGAGAACTTATCCTAGCCCAATATAGCCCATACACCAAATATGCCTACCCCTCCCCCTCCCTTACAAATGACCCATGCACTGACCCTTTACCCCACCCCCCACCCCCCACTACCCAGGAGCGAGGAGGCTGGCGGCAACGTGACTGAGTGCACCCTCTGCCCCGCCGGGTCCTTCTGCCCCGACACCAACGCCACGGTGGCCGGCACCCAGTGTCTCAGCGGCAACTACTGCCCGGAGGGGTCGCAGAATGAACGCGTCTGTCAGGCCGGGTACTACTGCAACCTGTCCCGGACCGAGGTCATCTGTCCCCCGGGCTTCTACTGCCCCGAGGCCTCCGAGACCCCCCAGCCCTGCCCCTTCGGACACTACTGCCCCGTCCTGGAGGTGGGCGGGGTCCTAGTCGGTAAGGCCCAGTCGTCAGGAGTGTGCATTGTGGTCGCCTATATTATAATACATGTACATCATGGACGGCGTTAGTGTTACGGGTAGTGTTATTTATAGTGTGGGTAGTGTTAAATAAGTGTGGATAGTGTTAAATAAGTATGGATAGTGTTAATTAAGTGTATTGTGGGGAGTTTTATGTATGTTATGGGCAGTGTTAAATATAATATGGATAGTGTTAAGTATCTTATGGGTAGTGTTGAATATAATATGGATAGTGTTAAATATACTATGGATAGTGTTAAATATAGTGTGGATAGTGTTAAGCATATTATGGTTAGAGATAATAGAGAGTGTTAAGTGTATTATGGATAGTTATAAATATACTATAAATAATGTTAAGTAGACTATGGATAGTGTTAAATATAGTGTGCATAGTGTTCAGCATATCATGGCTAGGGATAATAGATAGTGTTAACTGTATTATGGGTAGTTTCAAATCTACTATGACTAGTGTTAAATATACTAGGGATAGTGTTAAGTATATTATGGATAGAGCTAACTATACTATGGGTAGTGCTAACTATACTATGGGTAGTGTTAAATATATTATGGATAGTTTTAAGTACATGTTTATTATCTATAGTTCAAAGTATATCATGTCAAGCGTTATGTATATAAACATATATACATATAGTAAGTATAGATAGTTTTAAGCATATTATTTCAGTGTCGTCTAGTGTTAAGTATATTACGGTTAGTGTTAAAAGTGTGATGTCTTGTGTAAGTATATTAGGGATAGTGTTTACTATGTTTGGGGTAATTTACGTAACACTACCATAAGTAGCTTATGGTACTAAGTACTAAGCATATTATGTTTAGTGTTCACTATATATAAATAATGGCGCTTGAAGCTATCTATGCTCTAGTCTAACAATGATATGTATGGACTACTCATCAAGTGTCCCCTGGGTTATAACAATGGTAAATGGTAAAATGTTTATTAAGTACTTTAGGCACAACGCCCATGGTACATATATGCAATTTTCAATACAATATTCATATAGATAACGTACTTGTCTATCAGCTATAGCGATGCTAAAAATGACTCTTAAGTTGAATGCTTCGTAAACAAAAAATGGCTAAATTCATGACAATGTTTTCATTTTTACTGCTAAAGAGTCTGTTAAAATTTTCGGAAGTGGGGTAACGTGTATATACTTTTGACAGTCTCTTATCCCGACTGGAGGCATATAATGCGCACCCCAGAGTAAAATGATATTCGTCTCTCACAAGATATTCCCCATGTTTGAAACAGAATTTGCAATACCTATCTTGTGGCTCTATATTACAATGCCTACCCCTTTCAATTTCTAAGCAATGAGCCGATCACCTCAACCTGGCTAGTGCCCTTCTGTGGCTGATAACGTTAACACACCTCAAATAAAATTCAAGTAAAAACTTAAATTGAGCTAGTGTTCTAAGTTTGCTGGAGCTATCCATATCAGATTGCCATTCTTGTTGGGAAGTGTCTCTTAACCTCTGTTTTACTTCATTCATGAAGACATTTACATTTCCAACATTTTGAGATATCCAACAAATACTAAATAGTTATAACATTGGTATCTATGGACTTTTTAGCAAGTGTTCCCTTGGTTATAACAATGGTATCTATGCACTGCTCGTCAAGTGTTTACTGGGTTATAACAATGGTATCTATGGACTACACACCAAGTGTTCCCTTGGTTATAACAATGTTACCTATGGATTGCTCGTCAAGTGTCCCCTGTGTTATAACAATGGTATCTATGGACTACTCACCAAGTGTTCCCTGTGTTATAACAATGGTATCTATGGACTACTCACCAAGTGTTCCCTGTGTTATAAGAATGGTATCTATGGACTACTCACCCATGTTCCCTGTGTTATAACAATGGTATCTATGGACTACTCACCAAGTGTTCCCTTGGTCATAACAATGGTATCCATGGACTACTGACCAAGTGTTCCCTGTGTTGTAACAATGGTATCCATGGACTACTCACCAAGTGTTCCCTTGGTTATAACAATGGTATCCATGGACTACTCACCAAGTGTTACCTTGGTTATAATAATGGTATCTATGGACTACTCACCAATGTTCCCTGTGTTATAACAATGGTATCTATGGACTATTGACCAAGTGTTCCCTGTCTTATAACAATGGTATCCATGGACTACTCACCAAGTGTTCCCTTGGTTATAACAATGACATCTATGGACTACTCACCAAGTGTTCCCTTGGTTATAACAATGGTATCTATGGACTACTCACCAAGTGTTCCCTTGGCTATAACAATGGTATCTATGGACTGCTCGTCAAGTGTTCCTTGGGTTATAAGAATGGTATCTATGGACTACTCACCCATGTTCCCTGTGTTATAACAATGGTATCTATGGACTACTCACCAAGTGTTCCCTTGGTCATAACAATGGTATCCATGGACTACTGACCAAGTGTTCCCTGTGTTGTAACAATGGTATCCATGGACTACTCACCAAGTGTTCCCTTGGTTATAACAATGGTATCCATGGACTACTCACCAAGTGTTACCTTGGTTATAACAATGGTATCTATGGACTACTCACCAAGTGTTCCCTTGGTCATAACAATGGTATCCATGGACTACTGACCAAGTGTTCCCTGTGTTGTAACAATGGTATCCATGGACTACTCACCAAGTGTTCCCTTGGTTATAACAATGGTATCCATGGACTACTCACCAAGTGTTACCTTGGTTATAATAATGGTATCTATGGACTACTCACCAATGTTCCCTGTGTTATAACAATGGTATCTATGGACTATTGACCAAGTGTTCCCTGTCTTATAACAATGGTATCCATGGACTACTCACCAAGTGTTCCCTTGGTTATAACAATGACATCTATGGACTACTCACCAAGTGTTCCCTTGGTTATAACAATGGTATCTATGGACTACTCACCAAGTGTTCCCTTGGCTATAACAATGGTATCTATGGACTGCTCGTCAAGTGTTCCTTGGGTTATAACAATGGTATCTATGGACTACTCACCAAGTGTTCTCTTGGTTATAACAATGGTATCTATGGACTACTCACCAAGTGTTCCCTTGGTTATAACAATGGTATCTATGGACTACTGACCAAGTGTTTCCTTTGTTATAACAATGGTATCTATGGACTACTGACCAAGTGTTCCCTTCGTTATAACAATGGTATCCATGGACCACTGACCAAGTGTTCCCTTTGTTATAACAATGGTACCGTTTCGCCATTCTTCACTTTCATGGTTTTAAGACAATCTACTCAATCATTTTACTTGATATCTTCAGGGTTTTATTAAACTATCAATCGATTCCACAAAGACTGCATTCATGGTTTTATTCATAACACATGTATTGATTTTCTGGGTTTTAATATTGACTAATATTGACCAGTATGGCACGATATAGCCTTCCAGGCTGAAAGTGCCGTTAAGCCCCAATCAAATCAAATCAATGTTATAACAATGGTATCTATGGACTGCTCGTCAAGTGTTCCCTTGGCTATAACAATGGTATCTATGGACTACTCACCAAGTGTTACCTGGGTTATAACAATGGTATCTATGGACTATTCCCAGGTGCCATCGAGCCCATCAAGTGCCCACGCGGGTACCGGATGTACGACGGCTCCAACCAAACCACGTTTGAGGACACGTGCGAGATCTGCCGCCCTGGTTGGTATGGCAACCACGTGGACCGGGCGGACTGCATCCCGTGCCGTCCTGGAGTCGTGTGCCATATGGGAGCGACGTCCGACCAGCCGCTAGCCAACGGCACCGACCACTTCAGCTATGAGGACACGCGCTCCTACAGCTGTCCGCTAGGTAAGGCTGTTTAGTGAGACAGCTTTCCGCCAGGTGAGGCTGTTTAGTGAGACAGCTGTCCGCCAGGTGAGGCTCTTTGGAGAGACATCTGTCCGCCAGGTGAGGTTTAGTGAGACATCTGTCCGCCAGGTGAGATTTAGTGAGACGTCTGTCCGCCAGGTGAGGTTTAGTGAGACATCTGTCCCCCAGGTGTGGTGGTTTACTGAGACATCTGTCCACAAGGTGAGGTTGTTTAGTGAGACAGCTGTCGTCCAGGTGAGGTTGTTTAGTGAGACAGCTGTCCGCCAGGTGAGACTGTTTGGTGAAACATCTGTCCACCAGGTGAGGTTGTTTAGTGAGACATCTGTCCGCCAGGTGAGGCTGTTTAGTAAGCAGCTGTCCGCCAGGTGAGGCTGTTTAGTGAGACATCTGTCCGCCAGGTGAGATTTAGTGAGACATCTGTCCGCCAGGTGAGACTTAGTGAAACATCTGTCCCCCAGGTGAGTTTGTTTAGTGAGACATCTGTCCGCCAGGTGAGGCTGTTTAGTGAGACATCTGTCCGCCAGGTGTGGCTGTTTAGTGAGACATCTGTCGGCCAGGTGAGGTTTAGTGAGACATCTGTCCCACAGGTGAGGCTCTTAAGTGAGACATCTGTCAGCTAGGTGAGGCTGTTTGGCGAGACATCTGTCCACCAGGTAAGGTTGTGTATTGAGACATCTGTCCGCCAGGTGAGGCTGTTTAGTGAGACATGTCCGCCATGTGAGGCTGTTTAGTAATTCATCTGTCCGCAATGTGAGGCTGTTTAGTGAGACATCTGTCCACCAGGTGAGGTTGTTTAGTGAGACATCTGTCCGCCAGGTGAGGCTGTTCAGAGAGAAATCTGTCTGCCAGGTGAGGCTGTTTAGGGAGACATCTGTCCGCCAGGTGAGGCTGTTTAGTGAGACATCTGTCCGCCAGGTGAGAGAGTTTAGTAAGACATCTGTCCGCCAGGTGAGGCTGTCAGGTGAGACGTCTGTCCGCCAGGTGAGAGAGTTTAGGGAGACATTTGTCCGCCAGGTGAGGCAGTTTGGTGAGATATCTGTCCGCCAGGTGAGAGAGTTTAGTAAGACATCTGTCCGCCAGGTGAGGCTGTCAGGTGAGACATCTGTCCGCTTGGTGAGACTGTCAGGTGAGACATCTGTCCGCTTGGTGAGGCTGTTTAGTGAGACATCTGCCCGCCAGGCTAGGCCGTTTGGTGAGACATGTGTCCGCCAGGTGAGGCTGCTAGGTGAGATATTTGTCCGCCATGTTAGGCTTATCTATCAATGGATCGATAAAACGATCCTACTGCTTTAAACACTACCAAGAAGACACGATGTCATGCATGTCATGCAAGACTGGCGTATGACAAACATTTGATCAATGGGATGCAATATTAGTGTAACGATGATTGCCATACGGCTTTCGTTCTGCTCAATTGACCGTCAATCGTCGAAGCGTGCGGTGCCTTGTAACGACTAAAGCGACCCTCTGGTTGCCATGGTTGCAGGTTACTACTGTCCCCAAAACAGTTCCATACCGACCCCGTGCCCGGTGGGTACCTACAACAGTGAGTCGGCTTCCGGTCGCCGGGAGGACTGTCTCCCCTGTGACGTCAATCACTTCAACCACCTGACGGGCCAGACTGGGTGCTTCCCCTGCGGCGGCCAGGCCCAGCAGCCCCTTCGCGGTCAGGACGGGTGCACGTGTACCGGCACGGGGCGACACTTCCAGGTATATTACTGTGCTGCCAAGGCTGACCATGATGATTGGCGTCTAGAGGTAGAGCTCGCCCTTTCACAAACTTAACCTAAAACCACCAAGTCATTTATAAACTTACTCGGCTATGTTCTCTTATTTTGGGGAAAAAAAACAAGATGGCTTAATTATTAGTTTAGTTGTGAAATTACATGCTTCTTAAATATGCCTTTTGTCCGATCACTCTGCCGTGAGAGCGCCAACCATTTTTTCCTTATTACTCGGGCAGTACAAGCTATTATTTCTGTATAGCTCATGAACAGTGAGGTTAAATTGGGTTAAAAGGTCACGAAAGGTGGGATGAATAGACAATGGTGTCGTATAACGTTATGTGGGATGATTTTTTGAACGCCGAATGCCGCGGACACCCCGTGAAACAGTTGGACCAGGGGCGAATCTAGGAATTTAGAAAGGGGGTTTGCGGTTACAGTCGGGGGAGAAGGGGGGGGGGGGTGGAACAATTTACGACTTTGACGGTCCTTAAGAGCCCCTGGCTTGAGTGGGGTGGGTTTAACCACCGCCCCCACCCCGCCCCTAGAATCCGCTTCTGGGGATGTATTTTGTCGGAATGCTCGACTTTTAAAGTGCATCCTCAAGTTCCCCCTAACCCCCCCCCCCCCCCGCCCCCTAGATCCCCCACTGGGAAATATTTAGTGAAGGAATCACCGACGTAAAATATATTAAATCTGCCTTATGCGCGTGACATGGGACGCCTTGGCCAGTAAGGACGTTTTATAGTGGAAGGCTATTGGTTGCCTTCTTATATCAGAGCGCGTGACTTGAGGCGGTGTTGCTATTGGTTACCTTGCAGCCTAGCGACCGGCACTGTCCGTGTGCTCATGGATACCGGGCTACGGATGACAACCGTCGGGACTGCATCCCCTTCGTGTACGGATTGTGTCCGGAGAACTACATCCGATCTGAGACCGGACTTTGCTGGGACCTGGATCAGTGGGATGCCTACTGTATCAAGGTGAGTTATCCTTCATCTGGATCAGTGGGATGCCTACTGTATCAAGGTGAGTTATCCTTCATCTGGATCAGTGGGACGCCTACTGTATCAAGGTGAGTTATCCTTCATCTGGATCAGTGGGACGCCTACTGTATCAAGATGAGTTATCCTTCATCTGGATCAGTGGGATGCCTACTGTATCAAGGTGAGTTATCCTTCATCTGGATCAGTGGGACGCCTACTGTATCAAGGTGAGTTATCCTTCATCTGGATCAGTGGGACGCCTACTGTATCAAGGTGAGTTTTAAATTACGCTCGCATTTTTTAGCTAGCACCTATCCATATTATGGTGTTACGGTATTACGGTATTATTATGGTGTTATTATGGTATTATTATTATTTTATCAATATGGTATTATTATGATATTATTATGGTTTTATTATGGTATGATGGTATATGTAATTTAATGTGCAATGTTTAATTTCATCATGCATCATTATAGAGAGCTACATATAATGTTGGGAGTAAAACGTTTCCATGACCCCCTTAAAAAAAGAACAAAGTTTATCAATATGTAACGTACCCATGTTAAAAAAATCTCCACGGCCTTGTCCTTGGCCTCTGTAGCGCTGTGGCGGGGTGGACCGCTTCCTGAACCTGCAGCGGACGCTGGGCATGTGTCGCTGCCGCGTGGACGACAAGGAACAGATCTGCGACGAGGAGTGCATCTCTCAGAACAAGGACCGAGTGCAGCTGCACTGCCCGGAGGAGCCCATGACCCCCTTTGTCCGGGTCACCGGGCGACCGAACGCAGCCGGCAACAAGAACACAGAGGTCAGTTTGACGTCACGTCCTCTCGTTGCCATTGAAACAATAACTGGAATAAACGATAAAGAGCATCGTATTGAGCTCATTTTATATGAATAGCAGCGTTGTTATAAAAGGGAAGAAAATTATATTGAATAATGGCGTATTAAATAGCTTTGAAATGGCATTGTCCCAAATAGCTTTGTGTTAAATAAACTTGTATTAAATAACTTTGTATTAAATAACTTTGTATTAAATAACTTTGTATTAAATAACTTTGTATTCAAATAGCATTGTATCAAGTAGCATTATATTAAGCAGCATTGCATTAAATAACATTGTATTAAATGACATTGTATTAAATAACATTGTATTAAATAACATTGTATTAAATAACATTGTATTAAATAACATTGTATTAAATAACATTGTATTAAATAACATTATATCGATTAGTATTGTATCGAAAATATTGCATTGAAGAGCTGTAACATTGAATAAAATTGTGCTTAATTTAGAATCCAGAATACTGCGAGCTCAGTGAGAACTGCCTGGCAGAAGGCCGCGGTCACAGCTAGCTGTGGGACGGTGGGCCGGGGTGGGGGGTGGCTATGTGCCTCGTGTCGATGGCACAGCGCCGCAGACGTAGATCGACAAGTATCATTCATTATTTTCTCACCTATTTGTTACTATTATTGTCTATTTATTTGACCGCTATGAACTTCAGATCGAGATCCCGGTGGCCAACCTGGGCAAGGTGATCAACTCTCGGAACTCGATCAGCGCCGACCGCTGTCAGTCCCGGGGTGACGCCCCCCGCAACATCCACGTCATGGAGTGCAGCTCTCGGGGCTTCATGGGGGTCTACAACGGTGACCCCACCCAGGTGGGTGTACTCACGGGGGGGGGGGCGGACTTCATGGGGGTCTACAACGGTGACCCCACCCAGGTGGGTGTACTCACGGGGGGGGCTTCATGGGGGTCAACAACGGTGACCCCACCCAGGTGGGTGTACTCACGGGGGGGGGGCGGACTTCATGGGGGTCTACAACGGTGACCCCACCCAGGGGGGTGCGCTCACAGGGGTGGGGGGGGGGGTTGATGAGGGTCTACAACGGTGACCCCACCCAGGTGGGTGCGCTCGCGTCACCGGGGCGTCCCAGTGGACGGGGGGGGGGGGGAGCAAATGGTCTGGTTGGCAGCGCGATAGGCCTTGTCGAGTGCGATGTGGAGGTATGGTTAGTTGTTTGCGCCCCATTGAGGGAATGGTCTATGGTCTATATTGGTCCAGTCTACAGATACCATGCCATTCGATAAGAGTAGGGGGATAAACCCCCGGGATATGGCTCCTTTCTACTCTTGATCCTCCCCTTTGGCGCGGTTTGACCTTGATATCTTAAGATGTCCTTCTAACGCCAACCGTTTTTAGTGACTAAAAGATCGTCACCTTGCTGATTAGCGCGAAAAAAATGCTTTTAATTTAGTCGAACATTACTAACATTAATTTCAGTGACATATGCCAGAAACTTATGTAATCAAGCGTACTGCTGTTAATTACTCGTAAAGGTTAAGACAGAATGGCCGTTTAAAGAAACGGCTTGTCTATGGATATGTCGACCTCGTCATCCACAAATGTGACCTATAACCTCTCTAATTTCGGTGAAGAATCGATGTTGCTTCTTCATTAGTCTAGTTGTAAAATTATTGTGACATGCTTCTTGTGTCTACTATCCCTTTACTTTTTCGTGAGCGCCTACAATTATTTCCGTACAGCTCAGGTTAATTTGCGCAGTACAAACCATTATTTTCCTATAGCTCCTGTATTACTCTTTCCGTGCCTGTACCACATAACCCAGTTCGGAGAATCACGCGCACGATGGATTTTCCCCCCTTGGAGCGTGAATGTGCATCTATTCCTATTATCGCCCAACTTACGGCCTTGTCCTATGTTCTCAGCTCGTCGATCTTCTGACGGACAACTCCAAGGGAACCTTCAGCGGCAACGTGACGGAGGGCGATACATACGGGTACCCGTACAAGCGGCGCCGCCTGCTGGCGACCAGCGGAGTCACGGGCTCGGTCTTCACTGGGATCGACAACCCGGTGGTGTGTCTGCAGTTCGGCGAAATCATGTTCTGGGTCGTCAGCCCGGACTTCTACCCCGTCTACGACAAGTGAGTGTAGACAAACCGATCCACGCTGTCAATCATTCACTGAGTAGACGTCACTGTGGCTTTTATCCAATCATGGGGCGAAAAAGACATTCCGCGTGCGTTATGTCAGTTTCTGAGATGAGCACTTCTCACTCGTAACTAACAACAGCTACGATTGTCAATTTCATACACACGACAAACGAGAAAGGACTCAAGTGTGGGCGGGGCTTAGCTCGGAGTGTGGGACGGTGTATTGTCAATTTTATACGTACGATAAACGAAAAAGGACTCGATCGTGGGCGGGGCTTAGCTCGGAGTGTGGATCAGTGTATCACTGACAGTGGGTATGCAGGTCATCGCATCAGGCCTCGTGCATACACGACTTCGCAATTATACGCCATCTTGGAAAAATCGAGACTGGCGCAAAGAGTTATGGGAAATATTTTGGTGTTATCTTGACTTTTTCTATGGAGATAAATACCATATTTCCAAGTTATTGGCAAGGCATGTATAAAATTAATGAGCATATCTAACTTACATTCAGATTACGTAACTTTTCCGTTACATAGATGACACTATTTCATGTTTAAATGTCTACAAAATACGTTGTTAGGCGATGACGCCATCTTGACATCTCGCAAAGACCAAAAAAATTACCTAGAATGCATTGAACATGCAGTGGCGCCTCGCGGTGGCAAAATTGAAACTACGATTAGCGAAGTGGCCTATTAGCCCGGCACATGGCTATGTTGGGGCAGCCAGGAGGCCGGAGTTAGGGGTTCGCTGTCCTTCGTGGCCTGTGTCAGGTCATCGTTGTTAAGGAATAATGGCCTGGGCGATGATTGCATTCCGAGAAGAGAAGATCCACGGGGTTGGCAATCAGTACACTCTCTCTGGTGGTAACGGTCACTGTTGTCAGATAAATAGCAATATACAATGTACTGAAGTTACACCCAGTAGTCCGTTTCAGGACGTGCCGTGATAAATGATTACATAATGTACCCAAATATTGGTTTTATGTGTATGACTAATTCATTCGATAAAATAACAAATACTCAATGTAAGTCGTAATCCAGAACTATCAGTTATTTAAATACATATAGTTTTATATATGTACGTATAAGTTCCTTATGCTGTGCAGATAACTGCCTTCATTGGTTTTATACATTCTTCTTTAGAATAATTGAATTGAAGTGTTTTCATCTATAAATGGATATAGCTGACGTGCCATTGCTCCTGTTAACTTACCACCCCCCCCCCCCCGTCCTCTCCCTATCCTAACCTGGCGGTCTGGCACCCCCACAGGGACAACCTGTACAACACGAATGGCCAGTTTGACTACGGTGGGTTCCGGGAGCTGCTGGAAGCCATGTCCCAGGTGGTCACGTCCACCACGCTGTTCGCCTACAGCTTCTCCGACCCTGGGGTGTACACCTTCCACCTCAGCACAGACGTCAACCAGAAGACGGTGAGTCCGCCGGCCCTGAGAAAGCAGCATTGAGGGCAAGGGCTAGTTGCATATTAGTGATATTAAATTCCGTTAAAAATGGTTCAATCGGCACATAGTTGGGTCAATATCTCCTACTTCAGTTAAGGATAAAAACAGATACGGTCACCCACCTCAATTTTGTATTATGTCACTATCCGGCAGCAGCATTCTCATTCAGTATCACTGTTACTGGGGCGGATGAGGGGTGAAGGCGAGGGAGAGGAGGGGCAGGGGGGGGGGCGGAGGGGGGACAGTGAGTGGGGGGGGGGGTGTGGCGGGGTCATCTTGGGTGGCGTGTCATTATGATAAGTGTGCCCTGATATCAGCCATATGTTCTGCCGCTACCCATGTTATAACATTAAGGCGGTGGGTGGGAGGGGGAGAGATTAGGCGCCTAGCAGGGGTGGGGGGATGTCTGGAATGGCGTGTCATAGTGATAAGTATGCCCTGGTATGAGTTCTATATGCTGTTGCGTTTTCGGATTAGTGTATGTTTCGTATATACATATCAATGTTCAAACTCCGACATTTGTATTCGCTGTATATTTCACGATTCTTGGCTCAGTTTAGCCATTGTGTAATGTTCAGTAAGTCATACCATTCCTACTGGCCTATACATGGGAGCACCACTTTAGCCGACAAGGTAGAGTGGTCGATATCGGGAGGTCGTGACTGCGACTCCCAGTCCGGGACCACACCGGCAACCACCGCTACGTTACGGGATGTATGTGCCCAAAAGTGGTCTGAGACGTGTATATTTTGGTTGTTACAGTACATCCGGGTGATGCAGCAGGACGCGCAGTGCACGGAGCAGGGACCCTTCTTCCCGCAGACGCCGCGGTACGCCATCCAGAACGGCATCGCCATCGACCAGGACATCCTGAAGTCTCCGGATTGGATCGTCATCTGCGCGCTGCTGGCGGCCGTATTCCTGGTCATGGTCATCCTGGTCATCGCGCTGGTGGGTGGGGCGTACACCACACTGTACACTGGCGGGTGGGGCGTACACCACACTGTACACTTGCGGGTGGGGCGTACACCACACTGTACACTGGCGGGTGGGGCGTACACCACACTGTACACTGGCGGGTGGGGCGTACACCACACTGTACACTGGCGGGTGGGGCGTACACCACACTGTACACTGGCGGGTGGGGCGTACACCACACTGTACACTATACACTGGTGGGTGGGGCCTGCATCACATTGTACACTATACACTGGTGGGGGGGCGTACACTACACTGTACACTGGCGGGTGGCGCGTACACCACACTGTACACTGGCGGGTGGGGCGTACACCACACTGTACACTGGCGGGTGGGGCGTACACCACACTGTACACTGGCGGGTGGAGCGTACACCACACTGTACACTGGCGGGTGGGGCGTACACCACACTGTACACTGGCGGGTGGGGCGTACACCACACTGTACACTGGCGGGTGGGGCGTACACCACACTGTACACTATACACTGGTGGGTGGGGCCTGCATCACATTGTACACTATACACTGGTGGGGGGCGTACACTACACTGTACACTGGCGGGTGGGGCGTACACCACACTGTACACTGGTGGGTGGGGCGTACACTACACTGTAGACTTACACAGGTGGGTGGGGTGTACATCACACTGTACACTATACACTGGTGGGTGGGGCGTACACCACACTGTACACTATACACTGGTGGACGGGTCGTACACCACACCGTACACTGCACACTGGTGGACGGGGCGTACACCACACTGTACACTGTACACTGTATACTGTACACTGGTGGGTGGGGCGTACACCACACTGTAGACTGTACACAGGTGGGTGGGGTGTACACTGTATACTGGACACTGTACATCGGTGGGTGAGGCGTTCACTGTACAATGTACACTGTACACTGGCGGGTGGGGCTTATAATTTACTGTATAATGTATACTGTACTGTACACTGGTGGCTGGGGCGTACGCCACACTGTACAATGTATACTGTACACTGGTGGGTGAGGCGTACACTGGACACTGTACACTGTATGCTGTACACTGGTGGGTGAGGCGTTCACTGTACAATGTACACTGTATACAGGTGGGTGGGGCGTACACCACACTGTACACTGGCGGGTGGGGCGTATAATTTACTGTATAATGTATACTGTACTGTACACTGGTGGGTGGGGCGTACGCCACACTGTACAATGTATACTGTACACTGGTGGGTGAGGCGTACACTGGACACTGTACACTGTATGCTGTACACCGGTGAGTGAGGCGTCCACTACAAACACCCTTCTAATACAGCACAGAGAGTAAAAAATTAAAGCAAATACAGTACTGGTTACAAATTAATAAGCTTGCTCTGAATCTCGACAAAACTAAATTCATGGTTTTTAAATCCAAGCGAAAGAAAATTAGTATCCAGAGCAATGTCATTATTTCTAGCCAAATTGTTGTACAAACTACTACCACGAAATTTTTGGGCGTACAATTAGATTGTGACCTGTTGTGGAAACAACATATAGATTATATTAAAGGCAAATTGGCAAGGGCGCTTGGAATAATCACTTGTGCAAGGAAAATTTTAACCAGTGACACCCTCCGGATTTTATATAATTGTTTTGTATCTCCATATCTATCATATTGTATTGAAGTATGGGGAGCCTCGTGTAATAGCTATTTAGCCCCTCTTATCTTAATCCAGAAAAAAGCAGTGCGCATATTGTCTGGAGTTAATAAATGGGCCCATTCAGCACCGTTATTCGTAATGAATAAGATTCTACCGCTCACATCATTATACGAGCTCAGCGTTTTAGTATTTATATTTAAACAATACAATGGATTGCAACCTCTGATCATAAAAGATTTGTTTACAAGAAATGCTGACATACATACGTATAACACTAGAAGGTCGCAGCTATTACATGTTCCTAAACATAAGTGTCAATTGACGAAAATATCTATGTAATATAATGGGATATATATATTTAATAAATGGTTTGGTAAGTTAAACTTTCAATCATCGCTTCACCTTTTTAAGAGAAATACTAAGAATAGTTTGCTAAAGACAATCGATACGAGTGGTTCAACCAATGTTAACGTAAATTGAATGTGTAAGTAGCCATAATTTGATATGTATTGCAGCGCAACGATTGGGCCAAATCGATATACAATTTAGATTGTCGAATTACTGTTTTTATTTTTTCTTGTTGCTCCTTTGTTGTTTTTTTTTTGTTTTTTTGAGCAAATAAGCGTCGGCTTCTGCTCCTTGCCAATCTGTTCTTTATTATGTTAATTTATGTACTATCCATGGCAATAAAGATTCTATCTAAACACGGTTCCTGCCACAGTTCCAGTTTGTGAATCAATGCGTTCGTTTGCCTCCAGATCCTGTTCCGGCGGTACGGGTGGAACAAGTCCAGCTTCATCTCGCCCAGGTACCGCTACGTCACACAGAAGTTCAACTTCGACGACTACTCGAGCAAGGGGTCCGCCGTCCACCCAGTCAAGAAGTTCAACCGCGTCCTAGGGTCCCCGGATGATGCCCTTGAAGGGTCACCGGCGCAGGGGACGCCAGGCCCCCTGGCGGCCATCACAGAAGGTACGCCTCGGTCTCAGTGAACTGTTTACATTCAGGCGGCGGAGGGGGTTCCTTTAGGTTCTGGTGGTCATTTCACTAAGATGTCGTTAAGTTTTGCTCGTAAAATTAAAATATAGAAATTGCCGGCCCGAAAAGAAGTGCGAAATGGTGAAATGTTTTGAATAATATTGGCGGAAAATTATTTGCGCGAAGATGCCTGCGCTACAATATTCACAGTGAAACGCCTATTTCCCCTGGCGTCTTGCTCCCCTTCTCCTTAACACTGGCTGTCATATTTATACATTTATGTGATATAGTTTGGGGGAATACCATACCTGGGTCTGAGGTAATTTCATCCTGAGGTCTGCTTCTTCCAGGGGTTAATTCCTTGGGCACACAACTGGCCTAAAACACCCATCCGTTTATCCATGACCGGGGGAGTAGGTGGGGGGGAGGGGAGGGGGGCTGCTAAGCTCAGTTGGTAAGCAGATTAACATATCGGTACAAACCATTTCACCTGCATTTAGTGTACGTTTCGTCCCACTCCATTGCTGTGTCCCGAGGAGCTCTCCGGGCCCAGTTTATCCATCATATGCACCAAAGTGGGCTAAAACGAAGATATGCATTATCCCTCACCAGGCGGCGCGATGGAAGTCGAAGGCGACGAGTTCTGGGACTATGACCGCCAAGTTGACCTTGAGGCCTTCAACTCGCAGACGCTGTACGACATCTTGTCGCGGCAGTCTCGAGCGACGACCCGGCAGCTGGGTCGACAGAAGGAGGAGGTGAGTGACTCCTGTGTGTAGCGTCCCGTATGTAGCAAGAGCCAACACCACACAGTCTTCATCATCATGGCCGGTATTCGTCAAATGGCATAAATTACGCATGAGAAGCGCATTTTCTGTGTAGATGGTCACGCCCGTAGCGCTAGTGTTTAGAATCCCAACAATTTGTCAACTCAAATTTCGGTACTTTCCTCATAATAGAAATGCCTTTGGTGAGTGGCAGTTAGTTGTTCTTTTTACCGGGAACACTTTGTTCTACTTAGATTTTCTTAGCGGTATGTATGGGTTGTGAATACCGCCCAATGCTAATTACTGGGTAGTGTAGCAAGTTCTTCTCGCTGGCTCCTATGGCACGGTCATCATAGTCAGTGACACCACGAGGTGCAATGCCAGTGAGCGCTCGGGTGTCGACACTGTCTGTGTGTATGCACTGGAACAAATTTACTTCTGTATCCTTGTGGGATGCGTCATACGACGAACTTCATTGTGTTTACCTGTTTGACGTTGCCCAATTTAAACATTAACCGTCTAAATAAATAACCCCTTCGTTCGTGGTGTCAAATCCTGCATGTTCTCTGCAATATGTGACATGAAGTCGCTAACGTCCAGTCTGCATTATTTTCTTCAAAGTGACTTGGCCCATGTGTGCACAAGCGTGGCCAACAATACCAATCTATCAATCGTTTTTAACCCAGTGTGTCATTTCACTAAGATCTCGTAACTTCTGCTCGTAAAATTTCAAAATCGTATTCCCCTCCCAAAGATAAATGAAAAATGTTTTATTTATCATCAATATATGGAAAACACGTTTTTGAATAATATTGGCTGAAAATAATTTTCACGAAGACGGCTGCCCCCCAGTAATCGCAGTATAACGCTCATTTCCGTTGCTCGTAAAATTCGGATCTGTCGTTAAAATAGCGTGTAAAAGATAGGGTTACGAGCTCGTAACTCTTAGTGAAACGATCTTCTTACGCGACATCTCCCATATGATCCTGTCTAACGTGTTTTATTTCCTCCCATGCAGGTGAAGTCTCTTTACCAAAAGCTGAGCACCCAAGCCGAGTCCCTGAAAGGTCTGTGGGCAGCCAAACTCAATCTCAACGGCCGACCGGGCAAGGCGACGCCTAGCGACGTGGCGGCGTACGAGCGCAAGCTGAGCGACTTGGAGAGTGAGCTGGAGCGACGCAAGGAGCTGGGTCGCTGCTTCGGCGAGATGATGAACCGGACCCAGGCACTGGCTGAGCGTGATGAGGCCAGCAGGGAGGAACACCAGGTAAATGGAGATGCATGAAGCCAGTGTCAATAAGTATCGATAGGACAGATCTTCATTTGCTAACGCTATAATTGTGGCACGTGGAACAATTAATAGAAATGTGCTAATATTGAAAATAACAAGGACAGGACGTTGATATATAATGCGGTCAGCGATATCGGAGATGTTTTGCTTTTAAATTTTGCTAGCGAACAATTTGAATTTTATAATAAACGTATTTCAGCGTCAGTATACTTGCTGTGTGCATGTATGTACTATATAATCATTCTTTGTTTTTTGCACACACTGGACCAACGGCAAACTGTGCTGGATCCCCTCCGAATAGAACCCAACCTATTTGTTGGCCAGTCATGCTGATGCCGTTAATTACCACCAGGTGGCGTTCGAATCCTGCTACCGAGAGGCTTCGCGCCAACTGGCTGGGCATGCGCAGAAGCTTCAGGCGAACCAACTACGCCGCCCTAACGGCGAGTTTGACAAGGCGCGACACCAGAAAGTGGGCAGTCGCACGGCCGTCCTCATTCAGCGCATGCGCGATGAGTTGACCCGAGAGTGTGAGCGGCTGGGCGCCTGGGGTCTCCTTGGTGACGGCCTGGGGGGTCAGCTGGTTAAGCCCGGGACCCCCGAAGCCATCAACAAAGAGGAACTCATTGGTAAGTTAACACTGTGGATCCAGCATTTAGGGTCGTTTTACCTCAATACCCTCAACTCATAAATGATCGGGCGCATTTCATTTGTAACCCGGGTGTATCCCCAAGGTGGACCGAATACGCACATTACGCATCGGTATACCGCCCGACACTTTTTTCTCCCGGCCTGGTGCTCGCGCATCCATGCGGTATGCCGATATGCCCCGTTCGGACAAGCAAGGAACATTCGGGAGAAGATGGCGGTTGATTGAAAAGTGGCTGTCTAGGCTGGTTCCATTGCTCCTAAATCAACCGGACATTACCGGTGTGAACCTATCACTGACGGGCGTGGCCCAAAGAATGCACACAATAAACACTAAGAGCAAAAACCAAAAGCGGGACTCGGATACCATGCGTGTCAGATGTTTACAAGTAAAAGCCGGATAATGTGATGTGTGTCAAAGGTAGATGCAATGACAATGCTGTTCCTTATTGTGCTGCATGCACTTACAACGATCAAGTTTTTTTGGAAATCATACGCACAAGTCACGTCTTTCCTGCCAGTTTCGGACGCTAGTGATTGCCATCCAGGTCTCACTCTAGTAATACATGCCACGTGTCTCCAGCCAGGCTCGCACGCTAGTGATCGCACTCCAGGTCTCATTCTAGTAATACATGTCACGTGTTTCCTCCCAGGTTCGGACGGCAGTGTTTGCACTCCAGGTCTCACTCTAGTAATACATGCCGCGTGTCTCCTGCCAGGTTCGGACGCTAGTGATTGCACTCAAGGTCTCACTCTAGTAATACATGTCACGTGTTTCCTCCCAGGTTCGGACGCTAGATATCGCACTCCAGGTCTCACTCTAGTAATACATGCCACGTGTCTCCTGCCAGGTTCGGACGGCAGTATTTGCACTCCAGGTCTCACTCCAGTAATACATGCCACGTATCTCCTTTCAGGTTCAGACGGCAGTGTTCGCGCTGCAGGTCTCGTTCACGTGGACACCGCCACGGGACTTGTCGTGCCCAGCGCCGGAGCCCGGATGATGGTGACGGGTCAAGAGGTCAAGGACGTACCCCCGGGTTGCTTCATAAACCCCGAAACGGGCCGAGTGCTGTCACAAGAGGGCGCCCTGGTGTATGACCCCACGACCTCCAAGCTGGTAGTGGCACTGGATAACACCACAGGTTCGGGCTCGCTATTGACACCCTAGCCCTATGGTGTGATCTGTTACATTCAACTTAGGCAATTCTCTTCTTGCGTTAATTCAATAAAAAAAGTTTTGCTTTTGCCTAATAGATTTTCTTTCTTAAAGTTGCATGTCGAGTTCTTTCCCGCCAAAACTAAGCCCGGACAAAATTTGCAGAAAACTCGATTGTTTCATTCTATAAATTCAGAAACCTGATAAACATCGCCGTTTCGGCTGTGGTGTGGCAAACGTGTCTATTCCGGGACACCACAGATATCTGTCGCGGCACTGCTACTTGTAACAAAACATCGCGAAGCACACAAACTGATGACGTTTACCATTAAAATGAAAATTTGTGGGAAATTGATATCACGGGCAAGGCTAAGAGACACTATTTGGCAGTCTGGCATGGGTGGAGTATAGACAAAAGACATCTTGAATGAATCAAGGACTGATTCTTACTTGTATTTTGACCTCTTTAGTTTCGGCGGGAAAGAGCTGGACATGCAACTTTAACACGCATGTGAACATAACTAGCAGATTAATTTTGTCGATTTGCATCACACGATCTTTACTTTGCGTTATTCCAGCTGTTGTCAGTGCTTACGATGAACGTCAAACTGTATTACATATCGCATATACTTATCTCAGTGTGTATGACTTCTGAACAGACGTTAAAACAACTACTTATATAATATGATATATAATTCCACCAATGTTGTCGGAGATGTTTTGCGTTGGCGATTTGCTCGCGGAAATATACAAACGTGTTTTGGCGTAATTTGTAACAAGGTATATCTGTCGCTAATGTTTATCATACAATCATCCATTATTTCCTGCAGGAGAGGGACTGCGAGGCGAGGAACCCGCCATTCCCTTCATCCCTTACCCCACCAACCCGAGTAGTGGCGCCCCCGTGCGGACCAAGCTGAAAGCCCTGGAGAGACGCTCGGATCTGAAGCTGGGCGGAGCCATGGCGGACCCGGTCACAGGGTTGTACGTGCCCATCCTGGGGATCACCATCCACCCCCAGACCGGGGCAGTCCTCCCCGTAGGGGGGTCCCACACCGACCCTGTAACGGGACTGCCGGTTGCCATAGAGACGAACTCCCCGATGATTGACCCAGTTAGCGGTCAGCCGGTTCCCATTCTCTCCGTCAGCATCGACCCACAGACAGGTGAGCAAGGGTGCGGTCTCTTAGCAACGATGGCATGTGGGGGCTTGAGACGTTGAAGCAATATGTTCTGTAAGATTTTGTATTACCAACTTCTTCTCTTCTCTTCTTCTTCAAATAATTAAGTATATTCTGTATTGAATTTAAATCCTGAAAGCCTGTTGGCTATCCGGAGAGAAGCAAATTTGCCCGCTGGAGCAGAAGTTAGTGGCAGGCTTTCAATCCCTGCGCGCCTATTTGCTGTTTGGTATTCTGGGTGATCCCGAACGCGACTTGCTTGGACGTCCGCGCGCAATAAACTAGTCCGCGCAGTTTAATGCTGAAATTGTTGTTTTACAGACTCAACGAGATATAAAACATCAGCATCATAATTTTAAGATACTTTTAGTCTTGATTCTAAATGTAAACAAATCTAAGATGGCGCATGTAAGTACCTTTATAAAAGAAAATGTCCGTAAGTTCGTACATGCGATATTAAATCTTGTGTTACGGCATTGAATCATTCTATATATTTAAATTATTTAAATGTTGGCTGCAGGAGACGTGGTGCCGGCGGGTGTCAGCCGTTACAACGACGGCCACCCGACAGCCATCGTCATAGGGGACACCGACCAGGAGCCAATGAGCGGCAAGCCTATGCGCGTCTCCGGCGCGTACCTGTCTCGGGGAGAAGTGGCGCCATCTAGAGGTGGTGGCCAAGGCCTGCTGGACGGCGCGGTCCTCTCTAGCCAGGCGCGACTTCTCGACAGTCTACGGCAGTACCACGAGATTGTCACAGGTAGGGAACCATCGCAGCCATGGACAATATCTCTTGTTGTAGTCTATGGTAGGCACGATAGACAACAACGAGTGCACGGCGAGAGTAGTATTTCCCAGCCGCTTGCATAATGTTGTTCCGGGCGAAATATATACATGTATATATAAATATATGTGAAGTAATAAGTTATGTTATATATACATATGAACGCGTAAAATCGATAAGGAAATCTTCTTATTCCACCCTGCTGCAAACTTTGGCTAGTGTCATCGGTCTAAGAGTTGTCGCTATTTCAGGCCCCCAAGCGCCCTCTGCCGGCAAAGATTTGAACGTGCGCCATGAGGAGAGTGAACTGGAGGCCGCCGACAAGGAGCTGTCTCGCGCCAGGACCCGGATGAAGACCACGTGGCTTCGCTGGCTCCATGACATCGGAAGACGCCGTGAACGCATCTCGGTCCTGGCCGCCACGGGCGGTTGCCCCGGTAACGACATGTTTCTATGGCAACGTATTTACTCCCTACTTTTATACCAACTTTTGTATAATGTTTTTAAGCATATATAAAAAAAAATCGTGTTAGATGTTTCTGAATATTTATGGCGTGTCTTGACCTTTGACCTTTGACCTAGGTATGTACGAGTTCGAGGGGACAGGTCAGCTGCTGCCAATCCTGATCGGAACCACGATGCAGGACTCCGCGGATCCCTCCATGCAGGTCCCCATCCTGGGGGTCGGCAAGGACAAGGTCACCTCCAAACTGCGCCCTCTAGCGGGCACCATGGAGGACCCAGAAGGTCAAGGTAGGTCACATTCGAACCTCTGGATATGGCCTGTTTTTATGTTGTGGGTTATTTAGATAACGTGCAGATCCCCCCCCCCCCACCTTTTTCCACGCCAGACTCCACGACTCATATTTTGTCTACCCGTGCGTATAAGTAGTCTAAAGCTCCAACCGGCCAATGCGCTAAAGGAATATTGAGGATTAAAGGTGGGATTTATGATTTGAGTCTCGATGTCTGAAATAGAAGCCTCACTCACTCAGTTGGTCGGCAGTCAGCCTGCAAATGAACATGGGCGCACTCCCCCCCTCCCCCACCTCCCCTCATGTCACCGTCCCGGGAGGTTTCTGGGCGCAGTTTAACCACCATAAAATACTTCCGCTGGCGTGTGGTGCGGGTGGCGGTGGTAGCTCGTTATAACGAAGTCGAGTCTTGTCTCCAGGGCTGGTGGCCATCACTATCGGACGCCCGGCCCTGGACACCGTCACGGGCCAGATGGGACCCACCATCGGCGCCCGGATCAACCCGGACACGGACACCGTGGTGCCCGTCACGCAGTCCTCCAGCGGTCACCGGAAGCGGAAGCCACCGCTTGGGTCGGTGGCGCTGCTGGAGGACGAGGTGGCTGCGCGGCGCGGGTACTGGCGCCGCCAACGCGAGCGCGAGGCCGAACTCACCCTGGAAGAGTTCGCCCTCGCCCTCCGCCTGCTCCACAACGTCGAGACCGTCCAGGCCGCGAAGCTGGAGGCCGGGCTGGAGAGCCAGGCCGAGAAGGGTCACGTGATCGCGGAGGCGGCCCGGCGGGAGACGCAGCGCCGCGGCGCGGCCGAGCAGGAATACGCGGCGGTGGTGCCACCGGATGTGGTGGCCGTGCTGACGGACGGGGACGAGGCGGAGCGCAACGCCGAGACAGCGCACCACGCGGCGCATACCAAGTACCACGACGCCATCCGGAAGTTCTACCGGAAGCTGGCGGCCGAGGAGGAGCGCTACCGGGGTCGCCTGGCCGAGCTGGAGGGCGCGATGAACCCGGATGCCGAGAACACGGTGCGGCAGCGCCACCTGCAGGCCAAGGAGCGCCTCCAAGCGGAGCTCCGGGAGCACATCGTGAACAAGATGGAGGCGCTGGACGACGGTCACGCGGTCATGGAGTACGCGCGCCAGCGCAGCGAGCTCCTTACGCTGGAGGCCAAGGCCGTGCTTACCGGAAGTGCCTTCATCGCCGGCGATTACGACTGCACGCTGAGCGGCATCTACGGCGAGACGGACCTCTCCTCGGCCTCCTCCAACCAGGAGCTGATTCCCCTGCTGAAGCAGCTTCTCGCCATGCTGCAGTCCGGAGCCCCGTTCATGCTGTCGCCCCAGGCGCTCCATCTGATCCAGGGCGGAAACACGCTCAACGTGTACGGAGGCGACATCAACATGGCGGCGGCCGGAGCCGGCGGCGGCGCGGGAACCACAAGCCAGGAGGGCGCCAAGGCAGTCCCAGAAACTAAGATCGCGCGTGCGCAGCTGGTGCAGCGCGCCGCTGTCGCCGGGGGAGGAGAGGGCGGCACGAGCTCTCTGTCCGGCATGGACTTCTCATCTCTAGTGGACCCCAAGAAACTGTCCGCCGCAGGAGACATGGACGAGAGGAGACGGCGAGAGCTGATGCGAGATCTGCTGACGAAGCAAACTTTTGAAGCGGCCAAGCTGGAGAGCAACCTGTGCAACGGCGAGATGATGGAGATCGCAGACATCATCACGGACTTCGAGACCCGGAAGCAGGGCGTGGTCAACGACATCTCGGCCGGGCTCCAGCGTAAGCTTCGGGCGGCCCGGAGCGACGGGGACCGGGAGACCATCATGGTCGACTACGCCACCAACATCCAGACGCTCAACGACGCGCTGGAGAAACAGAAGCAGAAGGCCCTGGAGGCGAGGCGCAAGGACATGCTGCAGCGCCGCCGGCGGGAAAAGAAGGAACTACACCGGAAGCACATCGCGGAGGCCCAAACGCTGGGACTTCCGGCTGACGTAGTTCCGGCGGCGGCGCTGCCGAGCCACGACGAGATGGATCGGCGGCTCCGGCTCCTGGCCCAGCAACAGGAAACCCTCCTGGCCGACATGCGCATGGCCAGGGCGCAGCAGGAAAACAAGGAGCCCCCGGAGTACGACGCCCACGTGGAGCGCAGAGTCAAGGCCATGGGGCTGAAGCCCGCCACGGAAGCCGCCATCTTGGCCAAGTTGAAATCACTCTCCGCCGCCAGTCGGCGCCAGCAGCAGGCCATCAAGAAGAAGATGACGTCACGCAAGGACCGGGACGTGCCTCGCAGCGCCAAGGGTCTGGAGAACCTGAAGGAGGGGGAGAGGGAGACGGCGGTGGGCACCAAGAACACCCTGACCCAAGCCGACCGCCTCACAGAGGAGAACTCCCTCCTCGTGGCGCTCAGGAAAGTGCAAGAGGTCAGCCATCCTTGTGTTCCCTTCTTATTATTCACTGTTATCCATGCATACGTCGCTAGCATGTTAATATAATACAATTTATGATTTAAATATAACAATAGGAAACTTTGCTCTTGTTTAGCGCTCAGTACCACACACGTTTAGAAAGTGTTGCCTTTTTTTTGTTAAAAAAACCCCAGATATTTCTTACGTAAGATAAGAGAATCCTAAAAGATTGAGGAAAAGGAACCAAATTTAACCAGGCAAATTTAGTGGGATCTTATATAAATGCTCTAATGGTATTATTATAATTACGGTTCTATATATGTATCGATGTTGTCATGGAAACACATACCGGAAGAGGGTTGTTGGGGTAACTGGTTCCGGTGTTGTGGTTACCAGGACGACGAGCAGCGCGCCCAGGACGAGGCTATCCGGGCCGCGATGAAGGGGGCGTCTCAGGACGACATCCATCGGGTGGTACACCGTTACGACGACGAGCTATACGCCGCCCGCTCGGCGCTGTACGACCAGCGCGCTTCGCAGGTGGACGCCATTGTGGCCAAGCTGGCCGGCCGGAAGCGGATGAAGGAGGAAGTGACGCGGGAGGAGGCCGTCAGCCAGGAGCTGGACCGTATCACAAAGGCCCAGGTATACTGCCAGAGTCATGTGTACATCGCATAGGCCCAGGTATAGTGCCAGAGCCAAGTTTCATCACAAGAGGCCCTGGTATACTGCCAGTGACACGTATACATGACAAAGGCCCAGGTATAGTGCCAGAGCCACGTGTACATCACAAAGGCCCAGGTATAGTGCCAGAGTCATGTGTACATCGTAAAGGCCCAGGTATAGTGCCAGAGTCACGTGTACATCACAAAGGCCCTGGTATAGTGCCAGAGCCACGCGTACATCGCAAAGGCCCAGGTAAAGTGCCAGAGTCACGTGTACATCACAAAGGCCCAGGTATATTGCCAGAGTCACGTGTACATCACAAAGGCCCAGGTATAGTGCCAGAGCCACGTGTACATCACAAAGGCCCTGGTATAGTGCCAGAGCCACGCGTACATCGCAAAGGCCCAGGTAAAGTGCCAGAGTCACGTGTATATCACAAAGGCCCAGGTATATTGCCAGAGTCACGTGTACATCACAAAGGCCCAGGTATAGTGCCAGAGCCACGTGTACATCACAAAGGCCCAGGTATAGTGCCAGAGTCACGTGTACATCACAAAGGCTAGTGTTCTGTAGTAGTATATACATGTATATATATATACATATATATACTTATACTCCATGCCCGACCCCCTCCCTAACCCGATCGACTGATTAGTGCTTCAGTTCTGTCTCTTCGTCCCAGATTTAACCCTTTGTGCCTAAAGTGTGTTTCTGAAGTTCTTAAATTGGTCATGAATCTTCTTTACAAAGGACCGTAACTCTGGCTGCCATTGCTGCAAACATTTAAAATTGACAAACCATGTTCTAAGTACCTGTCGCTTAATTTTCTCCACCACTTCGTAACCGCAGGCTGCCCGTGGCAACGACGACGCTGCGGAAATCATCGGCCGCATCAGCGATCAGCTCAACCAGGGCAGCGGCACGGCCGAACAGCGCCGCCTACAGGAGACGCAGGTGACCAAGCAGGCGGACCTGGAGGCCGGACACCGCGCGGACGAGCGCAACAGCGAGCGACACCTGCTGAGTGAACTGCGAGACAAACTGAGGAGAGTGGATGAAGACAACAACCAGCAAAAGAGATTGGTGAGAAGCAGCTAATTATGGTGACATAATGTGCTGTTGAGAAACAATGTTCGACTGCGAAGGAATTTACGTTATAAGGGGTTATAAGGGATTTTGTCACGACGTTCCGTGTCGCTTTTTAGCTAAGTTCAGTGTCGTTTTTTCAAAAATCTGTGTCGATGTCGCTTTTTCAGATTCTGTCGAAATTTGTCAAATGTCGATTTTTCAAATATACCTGTGTCGCGAGTCGCCATTTACCCCTTCCACACCCCTGTTGTACGGTGAAATTAATATAACTGGCAGCATCAGATATAAGAATTATTTCGATGGCAATGAACATGATTTCCTAATAAAATGAGTTTTTAAACACGGAACATATTAATGGTTGCCGTCTTTCGCGAAATGTGCATACAATTTGTGACAATTGGACAATTTGCCAGATAGCAAAGTGAACAAACTATCACATCGTTATTGCAAATCAATATGTACGTTAAATTACTTTGCTTGCCTCGACAAAACAAGTCAACATTGTATGTGGATGTAGAGGTAGAACACGATGCAGGGGCGGATCTAGGAATTTGCCAAGAGGGAGTGGGGGTTGCGCTGAAACCTTGTGACGGGGGGTGGGGTGCTCTCTAAAAAACATGCGACCGGGGGAGGCGGGGGCGGGGGGTGCTCGGAGAAGCCGACTTTAACAGTGTATATCCAGGTACCCAAGCGTGGGGGTTAACCCCCCCCCCCTAGATCCGGCCTTGCAATGACACAGCTGGTGTTCTGCTTCAGGCCCTGGAGGAGCAGAAACACAAGTTTGACCGGGAGATGCTGCTGCACGGCAAGGAGTTGAGTGAGGAGGAGTTCCAGCGACTGTTGAGGCAGCACCAACACGAGGCCGACACCCTGGCCGGCAACTATAACAAGGAGCGCGACAGGCAGCGCAAGGCACTCATGGACAGGGTGAGTCAGAACAATATCAATAATAGTAATCACAATTATAGTTAATATGATAATGCTGAAACTATGCCTTTAATAATTATAATAATGACATCATAGTCATAGTCATCACATTAAATTTTACAGTGACAAGAATGGTATCTCTCGAATGATCAACGATCATAATATATAATTATTAAGTAACTTTCTTATAATGAAAGGCCATCGGCCCATACTACATATATGGTACAAAGGACAATAATAACAGTGACATATTATATAGAATCAATAATAAATGTTAGGCTAATTAAACAATAAGCCAACCCTAAATAAATTGAAATGCAAGCATCTAAAAAAACATTCTGATGGCTCTTCTGGTCATACATGCCCCTGTTAACTAAAATACAAACGGCTGAATGATGTGTGGCGGCCACAGATTGAGTCTCGGCGGCGTACCGAGGCGGCCATGTTGCGCGAGCAGCACGGGGTGCAGATGGCGGGGGAGCTGAACGGCCAGCAGCGCGAGCGGGACGCCCTCATCGACAAGATGGCGCGGGGCCTGGAGCAAGACGCTCTCAAGGACGCCTTCAAGGTCGTTAATGAACCACGTGTGCCACGTACTACTTCATTACTACTCTATTAAAGTTACTTATTATCGAGCTCTTTCTCGCCAAAACTAAAGAGGTGAAAATACAAATAAGAATCAGCCCTTGAATCGTGCAACATTTCTTTTGTATATATTCCACGCATGCCAGACTGCCAAATGGAGTATCTTAGCCTTGCCCGTGATATGAATTAACCACAGGTTTTCAGCTTAGTGGTAAACGTCATCTGTTGTTGCGCTTCGCGATGCTTTGTTATAAGTATCAGTGCCGCGACAGTTCGACAGTTCTGCGGTGTCCCGGGATAGACACGTTTTTGCCATATCGCAGCCGAAATGGCGATGTTTATTAGGTTTTTTGGGTTATGATGTAACAACGCTGTGGATGTTTGATAGCATTAATGTGTAGGCAGGTCACGAAATGTGTAAATAGGTCACGAAATGTGTAGAAAGGCCACAAAATGTGTAGATATGTCAGAAAATGTGTTGAAAAGTCACGAAATGTGTTGAAAAGTCACGAAATGTGTAGAAGGGTCCTGAAATGTGTAGGAAGGTCACGAAAAGTTAGACAGGTCACAAAAGGTGTAGAAGGGTCACGAAATGTGTAGAAAGGTCCAGAAAAATGTAGACAGGTCACGAAATATGTAGATAGGTCACGAAATGCGTAGAAGGGTCCCGAAATGTGTAGAAAGGTCACGAAATGTAGAGAAAATTATTAGTAAACCACAAAGTTGGTAAATTGTACATTATTTACACATACACAAGTAGCCTTATACTATGTCTGCCATGACGGCGCCCTGATTGCGCGGTTCGCCTGTTTTCGGCTTTTAGACGAAGGAGCCCGAGGAGGCTGAGCAGACGGTGCACGACGTGTTACGTCAGCGCCACATGAAGGAAGCCATTCACCTGGAGGACCAGCTCAGCCGCGAGAGTCGCGCGAGACTTGCCGCCGCACGTGCCCAGGCGGCCGCGAGACGCGCGCGCGACCGCGAGACGCTGCTCGACGCTTTCGAACAGGTAATACCTGTGGTGGATTTCACGAACACAGCTTAGCCGACTACGAGGCTTAGTAGACTAAAGTTACCATGTAAATGATGACCGATTTTAGTCGCCTAAGCCCCGCAGACGGCTAAACTATGTACGTGACATAGGCCATTGCGGAAACCAATGTACGCCTTGGGCCTTCCTACCAAATGTCCAGGGATAGGTTCGGATTTAGGATCAACAATTTCTTCCAATGATTTACGTATAAACCGTGTTTGTTTCCCTATCGATCTCGAATTTTAATAGGGCATCAACCCATTATGGGTTTGGGGGGAGGGGGGGCGTAAGGACACCTATTAGACTTGGTTGGTCTAATAGGACATTTTGACCTATGTATGTCATATCGCGACAGTGGGAAAAATATATGTAGAGAAAAGCGTGGTCTCCTGGGGTAACCCCCTTACTCTTTGCGACAACATGAGGTCCTTATCCTACCCAAGTAGTTATACAGGTTAGATGCGAACCGTTTGGGCTGACAGAGGACACTAGCGGCCGAACGCGCTACCCACTAGACCACGGGGTGGCCCCTTGAGGAACAGACAGTTGCTATCCTCGACTCCTTTCTCTCCGACTAAGTAGCTATCGTACAGGGGTCGTATTCATAATCGCCACTAAGGCTACACCACCTAAGATTTGTCGAACGATTACCGGGTTTAAAATACATAACTAGTCACGTAAGAAGTGGATTTTCTGAATTAAGAAAGTGTTAACATTATATTGAAGGGGATTTCTCAATCATGAACAAAACGAGCTGGTGGTGCTAAGACAAAATGCACTTGTCATGCATAAATTACGAGGGGAATATGGCCCCAGAAGCTAGAGCAGCACTAATACACACTGACCCTTCACCCTGCAGGAGATGGCTGACCTGGTCGGCAACTCCGGACACCTCGCCCCCAGCGAACTCCTTCAAAAGAAGGAGGAACTCCGCAGGAAGCACCAGAACCAGCTTCACGAGTTCGACGACTTGACGCGCCACCTGGTGGACGGGGCCGAGTCGGAGATTGAGCCGCACGTGGAGATGGACGCCATGGGCGGGCGTCTGCGGCTGAAGGAGAAGCAGATGTGTGAGCTGGCGCAGGCCATGGGGGACCTGGGGGCGGGCGACCAGCTCGTGCAGCAGTACCAACAGGTCAGTCTCAACGCCTGTCACTATCACTGTCGCGTGGCTCGTCTGGAAAACAGCGCAGTCAGCAGGGGCGTGTTTAAGAATCTTTGAAGGGGGGGTGGGGGCACAATAACTTGGTCTACATAAGGGGCGGATACGGGATTTTGAAAAATATTGTGAAAAGGGGTTCCTCCAAATTGTTTACGCATTTTCTGCATTGTGATATCTAAGGAGAGGCCAGGGTGTGCAGAATTTGAAAACAGGCGTCACGGATATACTTTAGGGTCTCATGGGGGGGGGGGGCACGTGCCTCCTGTGTCCTGGACACGGTCATGGTCTCCGTCCTTGTTGCCACAAATGGTTAAATTATTACCACACGAGTTAAAGGGAGGATCGAAGACCCGCTACGGTTCCATATAGACTCACGGCAAGCATAATTACATGTATTATAATATATAGGCTGCAGTGACGGTTCTAGGAGGTCCAATCCCCACCCTTTTGACCAATGATGCCCTTTTTTAATGCTGCACAACGCTCGCCATTTTAGGCGCCCCCCCCCCCCCCATGTTGTACTGGACCCTGCCTATTTATTGTGGACCCCTTCATTTTGTCTGATCCCACCACCCCCCCCAAAAAAAACCCTCTCATCCCCTCCCGGCCGTAATATTTTCACACATACCGAAAGCGAACGCCTCCACCCCCTTTTCAAAACCACAGGAGTCGTGCCTGGCTATATATATATAAATACGAAGGTGAATTGATTGTGTAGGCCAGTGCGGCTGCACTAACTACACTTCCCCAGAGGGGAATAGTAGAAGGAAATGTTAGATTCTGCAGTTTCTGTCTCGCTGCAGGAATACAAGCCATTGAAGACGAATATCAATTCATCTGTATCTGTCCCCATTACGATCATATTAGAAATGCGTTTTGCAGCAGGAGTGTTCTGTATCCATCCCGAGTACTATTTATCACAATGCTATCCTCTCAAAATTCTTCTGAACTTCGGAATATAGCTGCTTATACGTATAATGCTTTCACGTTTCGCAAATTGAGTTTGTAAATGTACCAGCACACTCATATGTACTGCACTTTGCACTGAACTGATACCATGGGCCCATGGCCTGAAAGGTATGAAATGATTATATATAATTATTAAAAACTGGTTGTTGTCGCTAGATGGCGCGCGAGGCGGCAGAGGAGGCGCGACGCTTGGAGGAGGGCGCTCTAGCCACCCTGAGGGGAGAGCTACAGACAAGGGCGTCACAAGAGAGCGAAAGGGAGGCTGAGCAGAAACGGCTGATGGCTGAGCGACTGGCGTGAGTAGGCAGTCTCGACGGGGGTTACTTAATACATTGATGTAGGTGGGGAGAGGGGTCCGCGGAAAGCCCCCCCCCCTCATTTGCACCGCCAAGATTCGCTCAGCTGGGGGGTTTTACCGCAAAAATCCGCTCGGTCGGGGCGTTTTACAGCCAAAATCCGCTCGGGCGGGGTGTTTTACGGCCAAAATCCGCTCAGAAGCAGTATATTTATGAACGCACATTTTTTAAATGTCCGCTCTATCTGTTTCATCACAAATGTCCGCTCCCTCAGGCATCAAGAGACACCCACGGCCCCCCCCCCACCAGATTCGTATAACAGTGCCCCCCTCAGGGGCAATCCCCCAGCGGACTGGACTGGCGGGTGTGTCGTACAACCATAGGCGGGGAGTTTAAAGCTACTCGAACAGTAGTTTCCCGCTATTAAAATCTTCCCAGGATCTAAAATCATTGCATTTTTAAGGCCTGATTTGTCCTAGAAATATTCATCACTTGGTTATCATTAAAATGTATTGCCTGGAGCCGGCTAAACTTCCCTACATGGCTGTAATAACCGGATGAACTACACAAAAATCTGTGACGTAGTTCACATACTTCCCTGCCGACTTACGGTTAGCTGTCAAGCAAAAAATACATTTTCTGCTAGGTTTACCATTACATTTTAAGCCAATGTTACAGTTTTGTTAAATGCAAATTGTAATCTTTCATTTCAAAATGCAGAATTTATTGTTAATTGTTGGTAAATAACTGTTAAGAGCTTTAGTTTTCACAACGATATCTGCCCCCACTTTTTTCTCGCCTATTATGTTAGCCATGTTATGTATTATGACAGTGATTATTACCGCAAATCATATAATTAACTGTAATTTGGCCTTTATTACAGTACAGTACAGGCGCCTTTCTCATTACCGAATCCTCGCACCATAAACATTCCACTCATTTTCTTTTCCATTCAGTGGCCTTGAAACTGACCTTGAGGCTGAGAGACGCCGCGAGGAGGACGCCGAGTCGCGACGCCAGGCCGAGCGCGACGCCACCTACCGGCAGCAGTTGGAGGAGCGTGACCGGCGGGGGCGGGCGGAGATAGCTGCGCGGGGCGGTGACGAGGAGGAGCGAGCGCGTCTGCTCCGCGAACACGAGGCCAACATGGCGCGCCTGCGGGCCGGGCTGGAGGCGGACGAGGCCCGCAGTCGCCAGGCCCTGCAGACCCGGCTGGCGGCCAGGCGCCGGCAGCAGGAGGCGGCCGCCCGGGCCAGGCTGCAGACCGCCGCCCTCATGGAGCGCGAGGAGGGGCTCAGGCAGCACAGGAGGCGCAGTCTCCAGACCGCACAGGGCGCCGGTAGGTGGTGTGGGCGTCTGATAAATACTGCCCTTAAAAGTGGGTGACACAGGGCCTCGGTACCTTTAATAAAAGGATAATTGTACAGTTTGTGGTCTGTAAGTTACGCAATATAAGAATAAACAGCAGCAGAAGTCGGGGGTAATCTTCGTCGTCGTCTAGTGGGGTATTTGAGTGCTTACGGTTCAAAACCCACCTGTGTATGGGGACGGTTCATCCATACATCTTCTGGTCTCCTTTAAAACGAATTAACCATTGACTAATCATTCCTCTTCAACGTTTTGAAAGTAATCGCGCGGTCGAAAAAAAACCCTTTCCGTTTAGCGGAGGAGAATTGTTGTGATGTCGGTCCTATTTGCTGCCGCAGATCGACGTGGAACGCGCGGCTCCCTCGGCACGCTAGGTAGCGCTGACGGCTCTCCTCCAGGCGGTGCTCTTCCATTCAGCATCAGCGGCCAGGCCGAGCAGGACTGGGTCAACATGCTCATGGTCTCACCGCTCTTCCAACAGATCAACGAGTTGGAGAATCTCCTGGACCGCAATGGTGGCACGGCGGGCGGGCTGGACCACGTCTTAGGTAGGCTGGACCACGTGTTGGGTAGGCTGGACCACGTGTTAGGTAGGCTGGACCACGTGTTAGGTAGGCTGGACCACGTGTTGGGTAGGCTGGACCACGTGTTGGGTAGGCTGGACCACGTGTTAGGTAGGATGGACCACGTGTTGGGTAGGCTGGACCACGTGTTGGGTAGGCTGGACCACGTGTTGGGTAGGCTGGACCACGTGTTAGGTAGGCTGGACCACATGTTAGGTAGGCTGGACCACGTGTTAGGTAGGCTGGACCACGTGTTAGATAGGCTGGATCACGTGTTAGGTAGTCTGGACCACGTGTTAGGTAGGCTGGACCACGTGTTATGCAGGCTAGACCACGTGTTGCTATGCTAAACAACGTGTTACTAGGCTAAACCACGTGTTAGGTGGGCTGGACCACGTGTTAGGTAGGCTGGACCACGTGTTAGGTAGGTTGGACCACGTGTTAGGTAGGCTGGACCACGTGTTAGGCGGGCTGGACCACGTGTTAGGTAGGCTGAAACACGTGTTAGACGGGCTGGACCAAGTGTCAGGTAGGCTGGTCCACGTGTTAGGTAGGCTGGACCACGTGTTAGGTAGGTTGGACCACGTGTTACTAGGCCAAACCACGTGTTACTAGGGTAAACCACGTGTTACTGGGCTAAGCCACGTGTTAGGCGGGCTGGACCACGTGTTGGGTAAGATGGACCACGTGTTAGGTAGGCTGGACCACGTGTTTGGTGGGCTGGACCACGTGTTACTAGGCTAAATCACGTGTTAGCCGTGCTGCACCACGTGTTAGGCAGGCTGGACCACGTGTTAGGTAGGCTGCACCACGTGTTGGGTAGGCTGGACTACGTGTTAGGTAGGCTGGACCACCTGTTAGGTACGCTGGACCACGTGTTTCTAGGCTAAACAACGTGTTAGGTAGGCTGGACCACGTGTTTCTAGGCTAAACAACGTGTTGGGTAGGCTAGACCACGTGTTAGGTAGGCTGGACCACGTGTTGGGTAGGCTGGACCACGTATTAGGTAGGCTGGACCACGTGTTAGGTGGGCTGGACCACGTGTTACTAGGCTAAATCACGTGTTAGCCGTGCTGCACCACGTGTTAGGTAGGCTGGACCACGTATTAGGTAGGCAGGACCACGTGTTAGGTAGGCTGGACCACGTGTTAGATGGGCTGGACCACGTGTTAGATAGGCTGGACCACTTGTTAGGTAGTCTGGATCACGTGTTAGGTAGTCTGGACCACGTGTTAGGTAGGCTGGACCACGTGTTATGCAGGCTAGACCACGTGTTGCTATGCTAAACAACGTGTTACTAGGCTAAACCACGTGTTAGGTGGGCTGGACCCCGTGTTAGGTAGGCTGGACCACGTGTTAGGTAGGTTGGACCACGTGTTAGGTAGGCTGGACCACGTGTTAGGCGGGCTGGACCACGTGTTAGGTAGGCTGAAACACGTGTTAGACGGGCTGGACCACGTGTTAGGTAGGCTGGACCACGTGTTAGGTAGGCTGGACCACGTGTTAGGTAGGTTGGACCACGTGTTACTAGGCCAAACCACGTGTTACCAAGATAAACCACGTGTTACTGGGCTAAGCCACGTGTTAGGCGGGCTGGACCACGTGTTGGGTAGGATGGACCACGTGTTAGGTAGGCTGGACCACGTGTTTGGTGGGCTGGACCACGTGTTACTAGGCTAAATCACGTGTTAGCCGTGCTGCACCACGTGTTAGGCAGGCTGGACCACGTGTTAGGTAGGCTGCACCAGGTGTCAGGTAGGCTGGTCCACGTGTTAGGTAGGCTGGACCACGTGTTAGGTAGGCTGGACCACGTGTTAGGTAGGCTGGACCACGTGTTAGGTAGGTTGGACCACGTGTTACTAGGCCAAACCACGTGTTACTAGGGTAAACCACGTGTTACTGGGCTAAGCCACGTGTTAGGCGGGCTGGACCACGTGTTGGGTAGGATGGACCACGTGTTAGGTAGGCTGGACCACGTGTTTGGTGGGCTGGACCACGTGTTACTAGGCTAAATCACGTGTTAGCCGTGCTGCACCACGTGTTAGGCAGGCTGGACCACGTGTTAGGTAGGCTGCACCACGTGTTGGGTAGGCTGGACCATGTGTTAGGTAGGCTGGACCACCTGTTAGGTAGGCTGGACCACGTGTTTCTAGGCTAAACAACGTGTTAGGTAGGCTGGACCACGTGTTTCTAGGCTAAACAACGTGTTGGGTAGGCTAGACCACGTGTTAGGTAGGCTGGACCACGTGTTGGGTAGGCTGCACCACGTGTTGGGTAGGCTGGACCACGTATTAGGTAGGCTGGACCACGTGTTAGGTGGGCTGGACCACGTGTTACTAGGCTAAATCACGTGTTAGCCGTGCTGCACCACGTGTTAGGTAGGCTGGACCACGTATTAGGTAGGCAGGACCACGTGTTAGGTAGGCTGGACCACCTGTTAGGTAGGCTGGACCACGTGTTTCTAGGCTAAACCACGTGTAAGGTGGGCTGGACCACGTGTTAGGCTAAATCACGTGTTAGCCGGGCTGGACCACGTGTTAGGCTAAATCACGTGTTAGCCGGGCTGGACCACGTGTTAGGCGAACTGCACCACGTGTTAGGTAGTCTGGATCACGTGTTAGGTAGTCTGGACCACATGTTAGGTAGGCTGGACCACGTGTTATGCAGGCTAGACCACGTGTTACTAAGCTAAACCACGTGTTACTAGGCTAAACCACGTGTTAGGTGGGCTGGACCACGTGTTAGGTAGGCTGGACCACGTGTTAGGTAGGTTGGACCATATGTTAGGTAGGCTGGACCAGGTGTTAGGCGGGCTGGACCACGTGTTAGGTAGGCTGGACCACGTGTTAGGTAGGCTGGACCACGTGTTAGGTAGGCTGGACCACGTGTTAGGTAGGTTGGACCACGTGTTACTAGGCTAAACCACGTGTTACTAGGGTAAACCACGTGTTACTGGGCTAAGCCACGTGTTAGGCGGGCTGGACCACTTGTTGGGTAGGATGGACCACGTGTTAGGTAGGCTGGACCACGTGTTTGGTGGGCTGGACCACGTGTTACTAGGTTAAATCACGTGTTAGCCGTGCTGCACCACGTGTTAGGCAGGCTGGACCACGTGTTAGGTAGGCTGCACCACGTGTTGGGTAGGCTGCACCACGTGTTAGGTAAGCTGGACCACCTGTTAGGTAGGCTGGGCAACGTGTTTCTAGGCTAAACCACGTGTTAGGTGGGCTGGACCACGTGTTAGGCTAAATCACGTGTTAGCCGGGCTGGACCACGTGTTAGGCGAACTGGCCCACGTGTTAGGTAGTCTGGATCACGTGTCAGGTAGTCTGGACCACGTGTTAGGTAGGCTGGACCACGTGTTATGCAGGCTAGACCACGTGTTGCTATGCTAAACCACGTGTTACTAGGCTAAACCACGTGTTAGGTGGGCTGGACCACGTGTTAGGTAGGCTGGACCACGTGTTAGGTACGTTGGACCAGGTGTTAGGTAGGCTGGACCAGGTGTTAGGCGGGCTGGACCACGTGTTAGGTAGGCTGAAGCACGTGTTAGGCGGGCTGGACCAAGTGTCAGGTAGGCTGGTCCACGTGTTAGGTAGGCTGGACCACGTGTTAGGTAGGTTGGACCACGTGTTAGGTAGGCTGGACCAGGTGTTAGGTAGGCTGGACCAGGTGTTAGGCGGGCTGGACCACGTGTTAGGTAGACTGAAGCACGTGTTAGGCGGGCTGGACCAAGTGTCAGGTAGGCTGGTCTACGTGTTAGGTAGGCTGGACCACGTGTTAGGTAGGCTGGACCACGTGTTAGGTAGGCTGGACCACGTGTTAGGTAGGTTGGATCACGTGTTACTAGGCTAAACCACGTGTTACTGGGCTAAGCCACGTGTTAGGCGGGCTGGACCACGTGTTAGGTAGGCTGGACCACGTGTTGGGTAGGCTGGACCACGTGTTAGGTAGTCTGGACCATGTGTTAGGTAGTCTAGACCACGTGTTAGATAGGCTGGACCACGTGTTAGGTAGGTTGGACCACGTGTTACTAGGCTAAACCACGTGTTAGGCGGGCTGGACCACGTGTTAGGCGGACTGGACCACGTGTTAGGTGGGTTAAACCACGTGTTAGGCGGGCTGGACCACGTGTTAGGTAGGCTGGACCACGTCTTAGGTACGCTAGACCACGTGTTAGGTAGTCTGGACCACGTGTTAGGTAGGCTGGACCACGTGTTAGGTAGGCTGGACCACGTGTTACTAGGCTTAACCACGTGTTACTAGGGTAAACCACTTGTTACTAGGCTGAACCACGTGTTAGGTAGGCTGCACCACGTGTTAGGTAGGCTGGAATGTTCCACGCTTCATCCAAATGTTCTACGCTCCATCCAAATATTCCACACTGCGCCCTAATATTCTACGCTCCATCCCAGTGTCCTAAAGTGTTCCACGCTCCGTCCCTATGTATTCCACGCTCCATCCAAGTGTTCCACGCTACATCCAAATGTTCCACACTCCGCCCTAATATTATACGCCCCATCCCAGTGTCCCACGCTCCGTCCCAAAGTGTTCCACGCTCCGTCCCTATGTGTTCCACCCCACGTCTCTCCCTTTAGGCGGGGACTACAGTCGAGCGTACATCGACGTGAAGGACGCGCAGTGGGTGTGTCGCGGCGATCTCGTCCCCGTGGACACCGACACCATCACCCCGCGCCAGTTCGTCATCTACCGCTTCGGCGTCTTCGTGACGCGCTACCTGGCCCAGACGGCCAAGGTCCCGGATGTTACCCTGCTTCTCGCCTCCAACCTGCCGCCCAACAACTACGACCGCAACTGCTTCCGGAACTCCTTCTTCTACGAACATGCGCGGAAGATCCTGTTCGTGCGGCACGAGCGCGTGGACTCTGTGGGCGACTTCCTGTTGGTCGTCGTCCACTGCCTCGCCCACATCAGTGTGGGCGATCTCAAGGATGACAGCCACCCGCTCTTCCTTAGGCAGTTCTATAAGGTGCGCTGGCGGTGCACATGTCACTATTGTTGTGGTTCAATTCAACTGAAATTTATGATTGAAACAAATCATAACTACAGTTATTACTATTATAATAATATAGTAAGATTAGTATTTATTTGGTGCGAATAAATTATAAATTATTAGATAATAAATAAATAGATAAATAGTATGCTTATCTCCTGTTAATTATAATTATTTTACTATGAGTAAAGTAATTAAGTAAGTACAATATTACAGTGGTATCATAATACAGGTGGTCAGTAGGTTGATGTAAGTTCTGGTTTTCCCGTCTCAAGGCGCTCAAGATGGTCTGTCAAGATATGTTCTTCGCGCGTTCGCGGTCAACTCTGACCGCGCAAAGCCTGCTGGGAGCGGCGGTGGCGCCGTCTGGCGGGCGCGCGGCGCTGGAGTCGGCGTTCCGAGTGCACAAGACAGACGACCTGAAGACTAGCGTGGTGGAGGAACTGGTGGCCACCAAGGTGTCTGACCCTGTGGACAGTCAGTTCAGCGCCCAGGTAACCGTTGCCTTGACAACGTTGGGGGGTCTACTATGTATAGCGCGTTCGGGTATTGTCGAACGAGCTCTGCTGGGCCAGCCCAAGCGGCCGGTGCGTGGCTCGAATGCCACATGTCTGTGTTTGTGCTGGATAAAGATTATATGTCTTTCTGCGCAAAGAGTGTGGGTTACCCCAGGAGACATGGCTAAACTCTGACATGACTCTTGCCATTGTCACGCTGTAATCATACAGGGGTTACTAAAGCATCCAGCGTACAACCGAATATTGTGACTAATAATTTAATTAATTTGATGCTTGATAGACTGCCCATTTGAAACTCAAACTTTAGTTATGTTAAATATGCAATGCAAAGCCGCTAAAGGCCGTCGTTTCCTGGAACGGTATAAATATTCTTCATTAGCTTTACTGTAAAATGGCCTTTATTATTATTTTTATTATTATTTTATAGGCCAAGGATCTACATTGTTTCTTTTTTAGACAAAGCGTCATCATAGTATTTTATTAACATAATATAACACCGTCGAGGGTGTTAACAGGTGCAGCCATTACGCATGCTTTCACTCTCCCCCCCCCCCCCCCCCCAGTCTGTGAGGGGCCGTCTCCGTGGTTACGAACACTTCGCGACGAGCGCGCGCCTCCGTCAGCGCCTGGCGTCCCAGGGAGGAATCAACGCGGCCCAGGACTTCGTGGCCGGCCGTATGGCGGAGCTAAAGGGTCTGCCGCCATCGACCAGCAGGTCAGTCAGTGACAAGTTCCTCGCACGCTGGCGCTACGCAAACTCCGCGTTTACCGCTGCTTTCGGCCGGGGTCAAATTTCAAGATTCTTGAGAAACGGTCAAATAAGCTGTAATTTCTTGCAACATTATATTTTTCAAGAATAAAACGTAAAAGTAACGAGGTGTGTGTATTTAATACAACCAAACACATCTTGTTCCCTTTCGAAAAAGTTATAATTGTGACAGAACCCTTTCTTTTCATCACCTGATACCGTGTGTTATAAGGCCTAAGCTGGGTCTCCGGTACTAAATTGTAGAAATGCGCGGCGCATTTTCCCCATCAATTTGCGCAGCGCCGCCCTGGCGAGCGAGGGTGAAAATGTATTGAGGAAGTAGGCGACAACAGAGATATAATGGAGACTCGCGGGGGGAGTCGAAAGCAGAGAGTAAGTCAGCGAGCGCTCGCATTGAGTGCTCTGGTCGTCTGAGAGCCTAACGGCACATGGATCGATGGTTCGAGCCCCGCTGTGGCCATGTGTGGACGCTGGATAAAGATTCCATGTCCTTCTTCGCAAAGAGTAGGGGGTTACCCCCGGGGACATGGCTCCACTCTCTCTTCATTCTCCCATTGACGCGATATCAGTATATCAGTTTGGATCTAAGTGTCGTTTAGGGATAGATTATTTGATTATCAAGAGGTCTGGATAAGGGAGAGGGGGGGGGGTGGATGTTTGTAAACTATTCTTATTGGCAAACTTCAGGGCTAAAGTTTGTTTAAAGCTTTTTTGAAACACATTTCCAATTGCCAATAAAATATGTTTAAACTAACGAATCAAAACTCGACCGATGTTTTCTTAGAACTACACCATTACTCCATTTGAGACCATGATCATTTTTGCAGCGCCCCCTCTCGTGAGCCTACGCCTGTCCACGTGCCTTCTCCGCGTGACGTCATTCACTCCCAACTCGCCGACATGCAGGGCAAGTGCGACGATCTCAACTCTGAGCTGACTCAGGTAACACAACCGTATTCGGCTCTATAATTCTGTAATGTGTAAAGCACATTTTTAATATACTAAACTGGCGATGTGACATTTAGCCAAGCCACAATAATAATAATATTATTATGCCCTGGTAAAAATAGTGCTATAATAATAATATGAATCAGAAAAACGCTGCTTTTGTATGTTTAATAGGACGATGTGGATGATTTGTACAATATGACGTTAATTGATATTTCCAGCTCATAGTACCAGTTATCGTACTCTCTTCGGTAAACTAACACCAATTTGGTCTTCATGTGCATGAAAGTGGCCTAAAACACCGTAGCGTCGAATCTCTTGGTTATACGCGACCAGAAGTGATACGATTAACGAGAAAGGACTCAAGCATGGGTGGGGCTTAGCTCAGAGTGTGGAACGGTGTATTGTACAGTATGATAAAATAGCCAATCGCTATACGACTTGGAATGGGTTGACCCAGTGTACATGCCCCGCGTTAATAGACCGATCCATACTCCGACACCAAGTCCCGCCTACGCTTGAGTTCGTTTTCGTCCATCGTGTGTATGAAATTGACAATCATAGCTGATGGTAGGTACAAGTGAGAAGTACTCATCTGTGAAATTGACAACAAAGTGACATGCTGCATGCTTTGTTTGTCGGACTTGTTTGTCGGACATAACGCATGTGGAAGACCTTTTTCCCCACGTGATTGGATAAAGCAACAATGACATCAGTGAATGATTGACAGCCTGGATCGGTCCATTGTGTTTCCACAGCTCATGAAGACAGAATCCGAGCTCCGTGAAGGCGTCCGAACACTGAGCTCCAGCGGCGCCCCCGATGGGGAGCGGCTGACACTATCCCGAGAGCACCTGCGCGAGGTTGAGATGAGGAGGGAGACGCTCCTCAAGCAGATCTCACATCTGGAAGGTGACATCGCCGCCAAGAGCAAACAGGCCTCCAAAACCAAGTGAAGCATTCACTCTCACCACCGTGAAGCGACGCCAAGTACGCAAAATTTAGTAAATACCAAACGCTAGGGCGGATCCGGGGGGGGGGGTGGCGTATCTCCCCGGTCGAAAGTTTTCAGTCCCCGCCCCCCCGGTCGTGAACCAAACGGTCGAAATTTCCTTCAGAGCCCCCACCCCCGGTCGCAAGTTTCAATGGAGTCCCCCTCCTTTTTCAAATCCCTGGATCCGCCCCTGCAAACGGGCCTCTCAGTGTTTATTAACAATTATGTTAGGGATCTGAACTTCCATAATCACTTACATACATGATGTCTCTGTCGTGAATATTCACGTACTATTTGTCATTATAGCTACAGTTTTGGGACTGAACAATTTAAGTAAATCGATAGAGGATTTGTCTTTGAATTAATTTCATTTTTCTGTCGCGGCCTAATTAATTGACCTTGCTTGCTATGGAAAATTTAATTGGCTCCAACAGGTTGACATTTGATGTGATGTTGATACGTTTCCGGTGATAATCACGCTTAGGACGGTATATCAGTAATTGTTTGGGGAAAAAATAAAAAAAAGGTAATGTTAATAGTCTTATAGTGGGTGATCCACATAGACCTGAAGTCTGGAAAGGCTCACAAGGTGTACCACTGGACAATACAGCCTTCAACAGGGACTGCTGTGCGACGTACTGACAACAGTAAACCCGTCAAGTAACCTTCTGATCCAAGGGAAATTTGAGCGTATCAAATTTCACTCTTCGTCCATGTTAAGCGAATCTGTGATAAGTGTATTATAAAGTGTAGATTAGGCGTTGAATAATTTATCCAGGGGTTGCTGTTTGTCTGAATGTACTTTTACATTCCATCTGTATTCTGCATGTGGGCTGTGATCCCAGACAATCAATTGTTTATATATAGTTTTGGAATTAATTGTATCAATCATAGACGTATATGAAACAGGAGAGGCCAATATATTTTCGTTATCTTTACACATTTGACACGTCCCGGTTTGGACAGCATGAACAATAAATATTTTATAATGTGGGTAAATTAAGACAACAGATAAAACGATAATTATATGTATCAGTGTATGATAATGTGTTTTAATAAAATGTGCATATATTATTTATTGTATCGATTTAGCACTATATAAAAATGTTAATAATATAAACATATATATTTATTCGATTGCCGAAAACCATGTGTGTAATGAATAGATATATATATGTCTTGATTGCTCTCTATATATACTTTATATTGAATACCAAAATGGTGACCTGACGGGAGTTTTTTTTTAAAGAAGGTTAAGAAGTTGAGAACAAAGATTTACTTGAAAGGGGGCATTTATTTATAGTATCAATATTGTAGATGATAGGTCATTATTATTATGTTTTTTTTAATGCGGCTGGCCTGCATCGTATGTACAGGAGTGATATTGTCTGTTCGCTTTGGTTTGCTTTTACTAACATTCTCTTTTCCGCATTCGTAAAACAATAAAGCGCTTGATTGCACAATGGTGTTTATGTTGTCTGTGAAAGTTATAAGGTTAAGTTGTATATTCAGGACGCTTTAGTCAATTCTGTTCGTATCGCGTCAATGGGAGAAGAAAGGGACGAGCGGAGCCATGTCCCCGGGGGTAACCCCCTACTCTTTGCGAAGGACATAGGATCTTTATCATGCGACCACACATACATGGCCACAGCGGGGCTCGAACCACCGATTCACGTGCCGTTAGGCTCGCAGGTGCCGGAGCACTCAATGGGAGCGCTCCAGCCTACTGAGCTGTCGGGGCGGCCCTATAAGGTTTGTTAAGTGAATCCCGTTACACTTACAAACTGTCGCTCTGGATAAATCGTGCAGGATGGCTGGAGATTTCCACGTGGGTTATAAAAACACATGGATTTGGCGCATGATCAGACATTTTAGGTTCTCAATGATCTTCCCAGTCCTGCTCTTTTTAATCGAAAATGTTCAATTGCTATTTAAGTTCACGTCATTAACAGATGTAAGGAATCCATCAGGACAATATGTATAACACTACTAATGTATATACTAATGTATATCATATTCAATAGGTCAACAAAAGAAAAAGAAAATGCCACCTGAATAGCTGTGGGAGGTGTCCGGAACCCGAACAAGACTTCTAGGGGTCTGGAAGGGGTAAATGGCGACACGTGACACGGGCATATTTAAAAACTCGACATTTGACATAAGACTCCCAAATTCCGACACTAGGGATCTGAAAAAGCGACATCGACACAGATTTCTAAAAAACCGACACTGAACGTAGCCAAAAAGCGACACGAAACGTCGTGAAATATCGACATTCGGCACTGAGAATTTAGAAAAATTGACACTGGATATTGGACCCCGCATAAGCCAATGGCCGGATAATAATCCCTTACAGCAAGTATATTGGGCGATTTACTCCGCATTATAGTCGGTATACTCAATGACCGCATACAAAAAAATCAGATCCAATATTTCTCGTGTTTATTCAATAAAACTGCAGGCTATGTGTGGATACCCAAGTTGACGAACACTCTCTGGCATTACTACTGTGCTTGTCACAGTTAAGACATACTTTAAAAAAAAAATGTATCACGGTTACAGTAACATTGATTAACAGTTAACAGAAGACCGAACGATCTGCCAAAATAAAAGAAATGCTAAAATATAATCATCTGCAGACAAAATATTTCTCGACAACACTAAAGAAAGCATTTTTGTACACCGTGAACTTGTCTATGTACATGATACTATTTCTATAACAGACGGTTTTGATAATATCATATCGTGCGTTGCACCGGTTACCACGATCTACATATATCGACCTATCCGCCATTTTCTCCTACACAGAACCCTACCGCAAAGAGATAAAAGGTCACAGAATATGTCGCGCAACTCGCAGCTTGAATCGGTCATTAACATATGCCCGAAACGGGCACCAAACAAACTAACAGCATAAACCAACATAATAGGAGGTCGACGAAACTCCTAAACCTGAGCGATGGACCAGCCAAACCACTTCACTGCAGCATTACCGTTCGCGCAAAAGAGACCAAACGAACCACTGAATAACAAACTTTCGTATCAAAACAAAAATCACAAACTGTCTCATCAAAACAAGACATATAATTGTTGAATCAAAACAAGACAGATAATTGTTGAATCAAAACAAGACAGATAATTGTTAAATCAAAACACAAGTAAAATGCAAATTTAGTTCATTATAAAGAGCAATATGGTTTAAGTATGTATGGGTCATCAGATAAAAAAAAACGTCCAGCAAAGCTCGGATGTCTTGGCACAAGTTTCAAGTCCGTGCGGAAGCCCCATTCACGAATATTCTCAGTCATATGTATGGCACAATGCACTGGTTTCAAATATGTACACCAAAAGACGTATTTCTGCTATAGTAAGGCATTGTTGCGACACATATACGACCACGTTGATTGAGAAGGACAGTTTAACCTATTTAGATCTTAGAGTCAACCTCGATTTGTTTTTTAATACATCTGTTTCCGTGCGCGAAGTGATAATTAAGAGCCAGGTACGACGGCGGGCTGAGCACAGCTCGTGCAAACAGTTTTCACGCACTCCAACGTATTTACAAAGTTTACCCGTACCGACCAATCCAATTCTCCAGTTTTTGTTCACCTACATTGCTACATTAAACCAATATCCTACAATTGTATTTCACTCACCCGAGAAGGTTACATGCAGATAAACCCTGTACGACATTATTATCATATTTCCCAGTTTACTTTTCCGTACGTTTAAGTTTACGGTACACGCAGGTTATGAGACAACAGCACAAGGCCCATCATGACACACACGCTGCGATCATGCTGGCAATGCACATTTCACGGAAGGGCAAAACCAACGGAGAAAAGCTGTCTAAACCTAGAATGATTGATTGATTGTATATATTCAGGTTGGTTGGTTATTCGGGACTTTTGGGTCATATCGCGTCAATGGGAGAAGGAAGGGAGAGTGGAGCCATGTCCCCGGGGGTAACCCCCTACTCTTTACGAAGAAAGACATGGGATTTTATCCTGCGACCACACAGACATGGCCACAGCGGGGCGCGAACCACCGATCCACTCCAAACCTAGAAAGTCTTACTGAAGATAGGGATACTTCATATATGACCAACAGATCCCCTTGAACACAGCGGAGGCATCACTGGAGTTATAGCTTGTGAACACCAGGCTTTCCGGATACAAATGAAAGCTAATACAGAAAATGCACAGGCGAAGTAATCACATTCGATTAGTACTTCAAGACGTTTCAGCACTGGCGGCTGCACTTGCTCTGATGCAGTGGCAGCTCAGCATTCAAGTCAACAGAAGACAGTCTCGCCTGAAAGGCAACTTCGGTCTTTTCTAAGGCATACTGGCAATTGTGGAATTTTTCCTTGAGCCGTCGCCGGCTCATGGCCCTCTCCTGGGGTTGGTTCTCCATCGAGGCCTCTCGCCGATTCTTTGCCGGACTCTTTCTCGGACTCGAGAGCTTTCGCTTCACTCCGGACGCCTCAGGGTGATACTTGGAGGACGAGGTCGCTTCTGTATCGCCGGCGTCCTTCTTGTGCGGTGACGTCACCAGGAGACTGTCCAGGGCGCGACCCTCCTCTTCCGTGGCGGCCGCCATCGGCTCCTGGCAACCGTTGCCATGGTCCCCGCCGGCGCCTTGGGAACGGCTGTAGAGGATGATGGCGGCCTGTATGGACAGCACGCGTTCGTGGTTCTTGATCCCGGCAAAGAGGTCCCAGTAGACTGAGTGCTCCCACAGGTGCTTGGTCAGGCACACCTTGCTCTTGTACAGCTTGCCTGTCGATAATACCAAGAGGTACATTATCGTAAGCAGTCAGGTAGATGGAGTATACAGGCTCACATAACTCAGGCACAGATAACAGAGTTCATACATATAACAAAGTTTATACAAGCACATATAGGTCATAGACGTAATATATATCACACATATAGGTCATAGACGTAATATACATCACACATATAGGTCATAGACGTAATATACATCCACATATAGGTCATGGACGTAATATACATCACACATATAGGTCATAGACGTAATATACATCCACATATAGGTCATGGACGTAATATACATCACACATATAGGTCATAGACGTAATATACATCACACATATAGGTCATACACGTAATATACATCACACATATAGGTCATAGACGTAATATACATCCACATATAGGTCATGGACGTAATATACATACACATATAGGTCACAGACGTAATATACATCCACATATAGGTCATAGACGTAATATACATACACATATAGGTCACAGACGTAATATACATACACATATAGGTCACAGACGTAATATACATACACATATAGGTCACAGACGTAATATACATCCACATATAGGTCATAGACGTAATATACATCCACATATAGGTCACAGACCTAATATACATCCACATATAGGTCATAGACGTAATATAAATGCACCTATAGGTCATAGACGCCGGCCACGTAACCAGTAGGAGTTTTATGTTAAATTCATAATATGGAGTATTTAACAGAAGAAATAGTGTGACAGTGCACCAGCCCTTTAAGGGAACCTACATTTATGTCACAAAATGTTCATCTCTAATAGTGGTCCAGAATAAAATTAAAAGGCATTCTATTTTGATGACATAATATATTGGAATAAATATCTTGAAAGTCCTTTTGGACCTAGGAGTTTTTGACAACTGAAAAAGAGTGAACAATCAAATGATCTCTACAAAGCAATCTCAAATTTGTAACACATATAGCAAAATGTGGTATGAGTAAGTTTAAGAGATCAAGTGTACAGATTTGTATCCCAATCTTCTCCGCACACTTTCCAGTGTTGTTGAAGGTATCTTTTTTTTTCTAATTATTTGCATCAATCCAGAGTACATGGGTTCAGAAATCTCCATAGGTGATGAATACAAGAATATCCATTCATACAATCACAGCACTTTTTGGTGCTTTGAAGGTATATCTTCTGTTTATGCTGCATAGCCTGCCTCCTCCACCCACTCTGCAGTCCATATCACAAACTAAACTGACCAGGTAACATATCAGTATAAAATAATATCAGAAGCTGGTTATTATCTTCCCCAAACCTACATTTATAATACCAATAACCATGCTTCAGACCAAAGTGGAGGCATAAGTTTTAAATTGACTGGCACAAGGTCCACAGCCAACAAAAAGTGGTTAGACAGACACTGGCACAAGGTCCACAGCCAACAAACGGTGGCTAGATAGACAGACAAAGCATGTACAGTCAAAACTCCACTCCAGCTAATATTTATGTTCTGTTAACATTACCGTACTTAAAGGTAATTTTTTAGTTTCTATTATAGCATAACCTTCTAGAAACGCTTTTGGAGTGTTCAATAATGTTAGGCTTACCATGTAACCATCTATCAACCCTTTGGCAACATTAGGGTTATGATATAATGTTTCAGAAATGTTATAGGAATGTTCCTTGAAAGTTATAAGAACATTTACATAACATGAACAAATATTCCCCCCATAACATCCTCTGAACCTTTTCTTTCCAGGAATATTATTTTGTCAGCTGGGAGTCTCCATCATTGCAGTCTTGATATCTAAAAAAATCTTGCTCTGGAAAGATTAAATTATTTAACAATGCTAAGTTTATAAACTTTTCAATCAGCTGGTATGTAATTATTTATTAGGTATGTGAGTAGAACATACATGTATATAGTTGGCCCACTTTTCAATATGTAATGACTTTCATTTAAGTTATGCATGAGGGTAACAGGCCCCATTCTATGCATATATTCTGATTTAAAATAAGTAAAAACAGACCTCAAAGCAGACTCCTGTAAATTTTTTATATTGCGCATATTTTTCATATGAAATAATAGTTACACAAGACAATAATTAAAATGTGAAAGGGTGAAAGAATACATGGCCACACCACCTTCTTATACAAAGATGTCTTACATACACATTATTTATATTTTGTCTTTGCAGCTACTATATGTCTGAATTAGACAAATTATGCACTGCAGAGGGGGCTGGAAGGGGTAAATACACTGACACTGAGGATCTGAAAAATGGACATGAACACAACATTGTAGAAAAAATGACATTAAAGTTAGCCAAAACGTGAAATAGAACATTGTGAAAACATAGACTTTTGACACCGCTAATTTTTAAAACTTGACACTGGACACCAAACCCTACCTTCCATATCACTTATAAGAACCCAGGTCTAAACGTGAAGAAAAGCAACGACATTGTACACAACGTTTGACAGGTAAGAAAATATAAACAGGAGAGATCCATACCCCTCCCCCTCTCTACATATGGCACTTCTTACAACTACAATGAAGTTCAGAGCTTGATATTAATAAGTGTCCACTTGCAGGGTTCCCACAGGAAACACCAAAACGAATTCCCTGATTTTTCCCTGAGCCCATTGAAAGTTTCCCCGAGTAACTAAAAAACATGTGGCCTTCACCCTCCCCCTGTAGCCGCACAGACCAAATAATAGCCCTTAATTACTGGGCAGCACTCTTATACAATTCTGGTGGGGGGGTTCTGCGGATGGCCCTTGATGCCTGAGGGAGCGGACATTTATGTTAAATAAGATACATATATAAGATAGAATGGTTATTTGAAAACTTGCGACCGGGGATGGGATGGGGTGGGGGTGGGGGTGGGGGTGCGCTCAAAATGATATGCGTTCATAGAGCAGGGGCTTGCCACGAACAAATACCCTTTCATGTAGATTTTGGCTGTGAAATGCCCAAACAGAGCTGATATTTAGGCAGCAAAACCTCTACAGTTGGAGCATTTTATCGCCCAAAGCCACTCAGGCTTTGGGCGGTAAAATGCTCCAACCACGCAGTTTTTTGGGGGCAAAAAACCTCGACTGAGTGTATTTTGGCAGTAAAGCGCCCAGACCGAACGGATTTTGGCGGTAAAGCATCCCGACCGAGCGGATTTTGGCGGTAAAGCACTCCGACCGAGTTGATTTTGGCGGTAAAGCGCCCCGACCGAGCAGATTTTGGCGGTAAAGCACCCCGACCGAGTGGATTTTGGTGGTGAAAAAAGGGTGCTTTACCGCGGAACCTCCCTGCCCACAGCAACATATTAAGTACCCTCCCCCCACCCCCGAATTACAATCATCATGCAGCGAAGGACGTGAAGTCTTTCGGGATTATATCAAGGATTATGTATTTCACAAATGGTGCACACATTTCGATATAGAAATAGCCAGATTAATTAAAATTCCTCAAGGCAAGGTTCAAGTGACAACTTTGTTGAAGGAGGCATGCGACGTTCTACTTGGGAACAAGTTTGTTTCCCACAAATCACCCACAGCAGTGCAATGCGAGGAACATTTCTTGACCTGGCACACAATTCTAACTACAGCCTTACAACTCACAAGACAATGAATTCCCCGCTTTTACTCATCTTTTGCATCCTCTTAAAATATAACTGTTTGCTAAATATCTTATTTGCAGCCAAATAGTGAAATATATAAATTAACGAAACAGTGAAAACATTGCTCAGATATTGAATCAGTAATTAATGCCCGACCGTTTTTACTGATATTGTTTTTAACTGCACATCTATTTTGCATAAAAACATGGTAATTTAAAAAAAAACTACTTGCTAACCGTGACAACTTCTATATTTTGGGTTGTATGTAAACCCACCAGTAGTAAATTAAGGTAGATGCATAGATTACATTTTTTTCAGACAAACTTCTTGACATTTTTTCAACTGATAGTAATGTGTATCCAAAACGATAAAATAACATAAAAAAGATATGTCTTCTACCTACTTTTCTGTCAAAATGACGTTGAATAGGTAGGGGGTCACATCTAATTTGATAATGATTTTTTGAATTTTGACAGGAAATATTCAACAGGAAAAAAATGGCTCAGACAAAGTTACTAAAAATTTGTCTGTAACAAGCTTGCTCCTTGTTTGTTCAAATAAGAGAAAAAAATATATGGGTCTTCTACCTCGTTTTTTCGTAAAATGACTCTGAACATGGAAATTGTGCCCGTAATTCTGAGGGTCGTAATGGGTGCCATGCTGAACTAGAGATACGACAAGTACTCACAAGATTGAATAAAATACTTGGTGTTATCAAATTTACATGAAAACATTTAAGCAACCAAACCTGTAAGCATATAGAACTACGACGATGTGGGGGATCCCTACACCCCCCCCCCTCCCCCCGTCCCGCCTCTCCCGCTGATTTACTGTGCCTGTGTGGTCAACGCTTTGTAATTTGCCAGCTTGTTTCTATTGTCAATTCATTCAAAGATATATTTATACATCCCAATAAGTTCTTTAGTTTGCTTGGACTTGCGTGTGTCTATCAATTTCCCTTTACAGCGCATCAGTTTCGCGACTTTGTTACATAAACAAGAAATAAACGATGACGCGCTGCAGACAATAGAGCATTCGCCAGATTAGCCTGGTTCCGCGGCCCAACTTCGCTCGATCGCTCACTTACAAGTATGAGTATGAGCGGCGGTAACAGCTTATCGCCAGATCGCAGCGGCATAGTTCACCAGATGGCGCCACAGTAATGCCGAGAACCTCAAGTAAAAATTTCTTTCGAAACAAAGCGAACAACGAATTGGAAACGTTTACAGCCTATAAATCATGTCTCAATGCAGATTCTAAGAGTATGAACTTCTTAAGTTATAGCAAGAGCACTTATGTCATACATGGCGCCATTGCATAAGTATACAAGATCATACCCATAATCATTTACATATTAGAATATAATTAACCATTTACATGTTAGAATATTAATAACCATTTAGATATTAGAATATTAATAACCATTTACATACTAGAATATTAATAACCATTTACATATTATGATATTAATAACCATGTAAGGCAAGGAATTCTTAATCTTCCAGATATTAGTAATGTGAAGTTACCAAAATGTGATCTAGGCTTCTGAAATATTCCCCTGATTTTATCTTGAAAATGAAATTCCCTGATTTTTCCCTGCAGGGAATTTTTTTTCCCCATTTTCCCTGTTTTCCCTCACCTGTGGGAACCCTGACTTGTCTGGGACAAACGATTTTCCCTGTTGAAAGTATAAACATTTCCTTGTAAATGTAAGTTTCTGTCAGACAATTGGTTTGGAAATCGCTAGAAGCAGACATGGCCTGAATCGTTTAACTTGCTTCCATAAAAAAACCAGAATTTCCATTTAGGCCAGAACTAACTTAAAGCGGGTGTCCAACCTAATTTAATCGTGATCTGTACCCAAAAGTTTACATCTTAAAATTAAATTGGGGAGTGTGGATGCTTCGTTTCGGCCGACTGGTAGGGAGAAAAAAATTAAGGCAACACGCCCCCTCTTGTTTTGCTCACACAATAGGCGCAATTTCCGGTTAGAATAAATCAGAGCATCGCCTTCTGATTGGTCAATCGCGGACACACCTCCAAAAAGGGCTGCCGCCCGGGCAGGCAGCGAAATCGTGCCTGGCGGTCACTTCTAAATTTTATTGTGAGCAACAGACAAAAAATTATGTAATTTAGAGGATAGACAATTGGGTATTTATTATATGAATCGGTAAAGCAGCGTTAGAGGCCAGGCTAGCGGTAGCCCTGGTACATGCCTCTCTGTCCACGCCCGTAAACGGAGAGGGCTAGGCTAGCAGTTCCCTTTAAGCTGATCAGAATTATTCCAACTGAGCCAGCTGTTAAGTATTGTATTGTAGAACTGTTTTGATCTACTTAACTTCTTAAGTCTTAATTAGGAGAAAACTGTGTAAGAATAAATCCAATTAAGCCTATAATTATCATTATTAAAATGCAGAAAGATTGAATTCCACAGGATTCCGATATGGCCGCGCCATGTGGGTATTCCTATTTGGCGCAGCACCATATGAGAAATATTTCCACATAAGCTAGCACGGATCAGCGGATCACGACACAGACCATGGGTGCGTTCGATTGAGCGCGATATCTGGTTCTAGAACTAGAGCAGTCAGTTCTGCGCGTTCGATTTGGCACCGGCACCAGTTCCAGAACTTCGGAACCGGTTCTCATTTTTCGCCAGATATGGGTCGCAAAGCGCATGCGCGAAGATCAAATTAAGATGGCTGAAAGTTAGGTTTTGTACGCTTGACAATTTTAAAGTCACATGCTGTTCGTAAACCAGCTCAAATGTAATTGTGAAGTGTATTATTCGCTACCTAAAACCGATTTTAGACAAAATCTAAACAAACAAACCGGCGGAGTCGCGTGAACACCTAGTTCCGACCTCAAAACCACGAACAAAGTGGTTGCCACTGATGTCGGAGATTGGAAGGGGCAGGGTGGTGGGGGGGGGGGGGGGGGAGTCGTGTTCCCAAATCACGAAGAATAAATTTCTTTATTCCCAGGAAACGACGAATTAAATGGAGAACTCACCGCATACAAAGGAAGTGCGGATGCACCATAGAAATTTACGCCTTCCCAATTCACGGTTGTTTAGTATTAAAATTTTCAGTTCACTATTAATGAAAATCATTGATCACGACGGTCGGCCAATATCTCATTCCCAGCTCACGAAGAATAAATTTCTTTATTCCCAGGAAACGACGAATTAAATGGAGAACTCACCGCATACAAAGGAAGGGCGGATGCACCATACAAATTTGCGCCTTCCCAATTCACGGTTGTTTAGTATTAAAACTTTTAGTTCACTATTAATGAAAATTATTGATCACGACGGTCGGCCAATATCTCATTCCCAGTTCACGAAGAATTAGTTTGCTGATTCCCAAGTCACGGTGAAATGGAAAGCTTGTTCCCGACTAACGGCGATACCCACTTCCTCCCGACTAACGGCGATACCAACTTGCCCCCCCCCCCCCCCCAGCCAACCCCCCTTGGAAGGGTCCCATCAGAAAAAAGTAGGCCCTATGTATACAAATCTGGTGCAGGGGAGGTTCTAGGACAACTCCCCCCCGGAAAATTCCCCCCGGACAACTCCCCCCCCCGACAATTCCCCCCGGACAATTCCCCCCTAGGACAAGTGCCCCCGGACAACTCCCTCCTCCGGGGACAACTCCCCCCTCCCCGGACAATTCCCCCCTAGGACAATTCCCCCCGGACAAGTCCCCCCGGACAATTCCCCCGGACAATTGCCCCACAGTCAGTTCCCCCCCGACAACCCCCCCCCCCCCCCTCCCCACTACAATCCCCCGCCTGGAAAATGTTCCCCTTGGGCCAGTCCCCCCCCCGGCAAGTTGCCCCAGACAATACCCCCCCTGGACGATAACCCCCCCCCCCCCCCCGGAAACACACGCCCACAAACGGACAAGCCCCCCCCCCCCCCTTCTCCTTCCGACACGTAGGAATACTTCGGGAGGGATAGACACTGGCATTCATGGCAAATTTTATGGTGGTTCATTATTTGAACACTATCGACATGAACTGGAATATATAGTCAATAGCTGCAATTAAAAAAAATACTTCAGTCTCAGATGGGCACATCGAGAGAAATTCCAGATTTCTGCTCCGGGGATTGAGAGAAAAATGGCGAAAAAAGGGGTCATTTGGGCGACACATATGTATATACCAAAATACATCTAGTGTCCCCCCCCCCACCTTCCCCGCCAATGGGGTGCGAGTGTTGAATGAGAAAGTATGTATTTCCTTCCACCTTGCACGCCATGTGCGCAGCCATGAGTGAGGTAACACCCATATAAAAAATTATAGGCTTCTGCCCACGTTGTGACAAAAAGTCATATAAGTCAAATTTACTTCCGTCCAAACCAAACTGTATTCTATGTAACACATTTACTTACTAAAGTACCTAAGGTGCATTTGGTCAACAAAAGTTACTTTCGTCTTGACGACTAAGCGACTGCCGAGGCGAAGGGGGGGGTGCGGGGCACTATGTATAGCTAGGTAAACAAATACGTATCACACAAATAACACCTTTTTTCACCTTCTCTTCTTTCACTGGAGCAGAAACCTGCATTTTCCCTCGATGTCGTATGTACCAATTATATCTCTATCGTCAAAAAAAGAAAAGAATGCCGGTGTCTAGTTGGATGCCTTCTTAACCAAACATTTCTCTCGCGATGACAACACAATGGCGTATTTTATATTCTCTGGGGGGGGGGGGGGGGGTGCATGCTTCTCTTCGAAGCGCCATCGCGCCAAACACAATGCATACACCATAATTGGTCTTAGCAGGACAGATTCGCATGCGAATTTCATTTTGTCCGCTTTTACAGGCGCTCGGAGGTCTCGAGTATCAATACCCAGCAAGTTATGACCACTCAAAACCCGACATGCGAGTTAACGCACATTCAAAGCAGTCCAAATTTCCCCAGTGGGGAATTGTCGGGGGGCAAGCAATTGTCCGAAGGGTGGAGTGGGGTGTCGGGGTGAACGAGCGGGGAAGAATTGTCCTAGGTGGGGGGGGGTATTGTCTGGGCGGGGGGGGGTCTTCCTGCTCTCCGGCAAATTTTTTCTCTCCTGACAACAGGAGCAAGACAACCCCCCACCCCCACGCCACCCCCGGACAATGCCCCCCCAGACAATCGAGGACTGCTCGACCCTGGAAACCCCCGACGCCCTTCCCCACCAGACAGGCCTAAGTATCCAAAGTACCCAGACCGGCACAGGAGTATGAATTATTTAGATATATTTGGCTTTGAATGGTCACAACGTTTTCGGTATTGATACTCGAAAACTCTGGGAGCCTGAAAAATCCCTGACAAACTTAATTTCGCCCGCGAATCCGTCCTATAGGAGAGTTTGTGTGACCGCGATAACATAGGCGTACACCCCCCGCCCCACCCCTTCATAGCCGCAGAGTCTCTCTAATACGTCTGCCGCCATTGATGTAGTTCCAAATTCTAATGTTACAGAAGGCCCAGGGCTTATTGAGACAGAACTTCTCAGTGTACATGGAAATATAATATAAAACCTGCACATCCACAATGCAACCTAACGGGTGTCATAGAGCAGACAGCCCCATACTCCTTCACATGCACGACATACAGTGTTTGTGGTCCTGAGTTGGGGTTTGACCGGTGGGGATGGGCGGGAGGAGGGGGGCGTCTCCGTTTGGGATGATGTGGGTGACAGTGTCCAAGATATTGTCTCGGGGGGGGGGGGGGGTGTCTGGGGAATTGTCCTAGGGGGGAATTGTCCGGGGAAGAATTGTCCAAGGGGACTTGTATGGGTAGAGTTGTCCAGGGGGAAGTAGTCCTGCGGGGAATTGTCCTAGGGGGAATTGTCCGGGGGGAAATTATCGGGGGGAGGGAGGGGGGGTGGGGTTGACTGGGGGGAATTATCTGGGGGGAAACTGACCGGGGGGGAATTTTCTGGGGGGGGTAGTTGTCCTGCTCCCGCAGGGGATCCACGGTGCCTTGATGCCTGAGAGAGCGCATATGTGTGATGAAAAAGATACTCCTATAAAGCGGATATTTAAAACCTTGCGACCCAGGAGGGGGGTGGGGGGTGTGCTCTGAAAGTGTGCATTCATTCATTTCGTGTGCGGATTTGGGCGATGAAAAAAGGGGGGGGGGCTTAATGCGGAACCCCCACCCCAAACCCGGCCCAACAATGTATCAAGTACCACATCCCCCCCGCCCCTCCCCAGATGCAGACATGAAATTGGAGCTACAAGGTTTTTATTTCCAGGATGAAACAGCTACTGGGTGCAGGTAAACTGGTGTCCATATAGTCTTCAATACCAGTTTTATCTGATGCTCAAAGCATCTGTATCTGAACAGCATGAGCACAAAGCACCACACATTCTAATGTAAACCCGCCAAGACTACAATATACATGTCGACCTTGACCCTCATACCAGTTTTAGTATCGTTCGATTCGTACCGCATATTCCAGAACCAGAACCCACTGCGCAGCCTGCAATTCTGGTTCTAGAACCGAGTCAATCGAACGCACCCCATGACAATCAACAGGCGCCATTTTTAAAGCACGTGTTTACCAACAAAGCAGAATCAACAAAGCAACGAGCGTCTATTTTCTAATCAACAAAAGTACAGAACTGGGCGCATAACGGTATTGGTCAGAACTTGGGGCAGCACCCTATTATCTGATGTTAGGCTGATATTTCTTGACTCACGATTTCTGTACTCACCACAAACAGAACAGTTTATTCCGCCAGCGTAGCTGTCATAATTTTTCAGGAGTTTCAGAATGTCTTCCAATTCCAAGGTTTTTTCCTTTGCTCCAGTCCCAAAATGATGTCGATTTGTCTCATTTCGAAGTCGTTTCGGACGCCACCGACAACTGTTAAGTCTTTCAGTAAAACCTGTGGACGTGTCATGTGATGAAAACTCCATTTTAGAGGAAATATTTCAATACATAGAAGCTCTCGATAACAACGTGCTTCAAACAGCAAACCTTGGAGCAAAACAATGCTAATCTAGGTCAATCGTCACGCTTGTCCAATCAGACTTCTTCTGAAGCCTCATGAATATGCTAAACATTTCTCCAGGGCTACATTTGGCGGGAAACTAAATGAGCACTGCGCATGTCTGGCGGGAAAGTCCAAGTTCTCAGCAGAACGAAAATGGGGCAAATGAAGTGTTATTTTAAGGAGAGGTGGGGTGGGGGGTATATATTCTCAAAATAATATAGGACTATTTGGCCAAGTCTTAAGTTATATTTAGGAAGGCGAATTTAGTGCCTGATTTCCCTCACATGTGTATTTCTTTGCCTAACTGGAAAACTGTTCGATCTATCCTGTAAGGTTAGTCAGTAGTTTCTAGTCTAATCGTACGTCATTATGCACCCGTGCAGGTCTGTACCTACATATGTGCGTGTGTGTGAGGTGGGAGGTGGGGGGTGGGGGCTTGCTTTCGAGCGTATATAGTTTATATATTAGATAACCGTCGGCCGTGTAGACTACAGACCACTTTGGGTCATATTGCTTCAATGGGAGAAGGAAGGGAGGGTAACCCCCTATTCTTTGCGAACGACATGGGATCTTTATCTTGCGACCACACAGACAGCAGGGTGCAAACCTATGGAAGGGGATCGGGGCCAAAATTCTAAGTCCTTAATTCCTTGTGCTTCATTCGTAATTCTTCATTCTTAAAGCGTTATTATTAATTCTATCAGCGTTCTCCCCAATACCTTATGCTTCATTCGTAATTTTGCATTCTTAATGCGTTATTATTCATTTCATTGGTGTAGATCTAAGCTTATCTCTTTAATTAGTATTCATTCTAAAGTTTGACTTTAAAGTAAGTTCTAACAAACTTTACAAATCAAGGTGAGAAAACAGCAAAAATAAATAAGGGACATAAGTTACTAGATGTGCCACACTCCTTTTTAAATTATATATCTACGTCAACACGCTTATGTAATAAGGTTTACAACAGTTTGGTGGAGTCCTTGCAGTATACCACGAATAACGAAAGTAAGTGGTTAGAGGTGTTAGGAATAGAAATTGATGTGATATTGGTGTGATATATATACTAGAGCATCAAAGGCTACTGTAGACGAGAGGACTCGGAGTTTCCAGTTTTTAGTTTTGCAAAGAGCTATAGTAACAAATCGTTTCTTGCACAGAAGTTAGCTACTTCAGAGATGTGCGTCTTCTGCTCTGTTTCGTCAGAAACAATTGAGCACCTTCTCTTTGAATGCCCATATGTGAGACCCATTTGGCAAGAGTTAGAACGTTGGCTCGAGGCCGCATCAGCCCAGACCATATGTACCCGATTTACACTAATATCAAGTATGTTTGGAGTAGTTTGGTCCCCACATAGCGAACTTATTAATCACTTGACTTTAATTGTTAAAAAATATATATATTACTGCAAGTGGGCCAACACAGTTCCAGTTTTTCAGGCTGTGAAAAACTATATAAAGCATTGCTATAGGCTCGAAAAGAGCGCGGTAGAAAGGAAGCTGAACTTTAGTACAGATATGTTTTATAAGAAATGGAGACCACTATCAGACTCTATGTAACACTAAGCGAATAATGTCATTTTTGTTTTTTGTTTGTACTGTGTATGTTTGTTCTTCCATTCCTGCTTTGTATGATTTATAAGTGCATTATAGTGGAATAAAAAAAAAAAAAAAAAAAAAAAAAACAGCAAGAAAAAATAAGCAGAACACAGCCAGAAGTTACAAATACGAATAAAGAAGTACGCATGAAGAACTCCGAATTTAGCATAATACGATCACTGCTCTTTCAAATGCAAAATTATAACGCCAGATGGCGCCGCAACTTTGGAGATTGGGTAACGCCAACGAAAAGAGGAATGCTCCCTGAGACAATCTACGGCTAGAGGACAGCACCAGACACTGACACCAGACACGCGCACACCAGGGTACATCGTTATACCGAAACCGATCGAAACCGGCCTGAATATACCAAAACCGAGTTGCGTGGAACCGTTTAACTTCACAGAAGATCGATTTCGGTTAGGATCTGGTCACACTTATACCTATATAGAAGACTGCTGATCCGGGGAAAGCTTTGATGACGGCCGCCGCTCGAATGGCTTTCTCCTCGAGCTGTTGGCATCGCTCACAAAAGTCAATTGAATTACCTAGTGAGGTGTTGGCATCGCTCACAAAACGGGTCAATTGCTCACTTGAATTGCCTGAGGTATTGCAAGGCATTGCTCACAAACGGATTGTTCCCCGTGTGAAGATGTCCCCCGTACACGCGCATGGAAAAATCTCAATCTTATGTACAAACTCATATTAAGGAGTCTATACAAGGGGAATACTTTGGTGACTTGATAACACCAGGTAACAGCGCTACAGTTTATGCAGTTGTGTATACATAACAGGTGCTGGCAGCTGGGGGCGCCTGGTGGCCATTTGTCAACAAACAAGATGGCGCATGCATTCGCAGTTTGAGCCACTTCCGCAGACAGAAGACAGGCATATCTGCTATTACTGGCAATAAATACAATTAATATTAGACGTATTTCTATCTGTACTAATACTACATCCAGAGAATATGTATCTTTAACATGCTGGCGGCTTGGTGTTGGTTTAATTACGCCGGCTTTGATAGGTTTCGGTCAGTTTCGGTATAACGATGTACGATGTAACGATGCAGTTCCTTATGAATATTGAAACAGATAGTTGCATGCGGGCGGAAACAGTAAACGTAAACGTTTCGGCGTGTTGTTTTCGGAAATTTGCATCACCAGGTCTTTCCCAGCTAACACGTTTTTAGAACCTTTTTAAACATTTTTTTGGTTCTTATTTGGCTATAATAAATCAACGTTTTTATTACCATATAAGCTTAAATAAGTTAAAACGTAAACGGAGGTGTAATACTTTTAGACTCGTATTTCAAAACGTTTTTCTGCGGTTTAAAGAACGTTTTCTTATCTGGAAAATTCAGGTGCTAAAAAACCCGTTTTTATCGATGAAAAAAAAACTTTACAAACAAAATGATTTTTTTTTTTTCTTTTATTATTTCATTTTATCCGCAGCAGGTATCGAGTACAAATATTCCAAGGCACAGGCATACAAATATACAATAAATTATAAAACTGTTTATTCAAATATTGGTCTGAGTGGGCCCCACTTTCTATCAAATTTACACAAACTGGATCCCCCCCTTACTGTACCCAATACATCGCTCTGTGAAATAATTGGACTTTATAACCCGGAGACATACTTGGAGGTTTGGTGTCTTCCCTTTCCATTTACTTATGTAAATGTGTCTTTTTACAATAAGTATTAAGTGATTAATTAAACTACTACACTGTGTGTCGGAAAGCCCAACAATTATACTGGTTATAGACAATAAAGGTGTACTCACATGTATAAGTTATATTGTTCTAACCAATTAGCAAAAGCTATCCATACACCCTTAACATACGGACAGTCCCAGAAGAGATGGGTGATGGATTCTGGGGCCTTATTACAAAATGTACAAACATCCGTGTCTTTCACCTTACACTTTTTCAAATAGACATCCTACGTCGCGATCACCCTATGCAATATCTCAAACTGGAAACTTTTAAGCTTTTCATTTACCGTGGCGTCATATGACAATTCATAGTGACGGTGCCATTGATCAGGTGACCACGTGCATTCCAGCTCACTTTCCCATTTTCCAACATTAACATTATTCCTTTTCAGATACATAACTAATTTATTATAAATGAAATTGCACACCTTTATTTTACTTTGTAATTCCTGTAATGCACAGGTTTGTGTACTAATAAAAAGCTCCGTATCAATAGGCTTAGCATAGACAGCTTTCCACTCTCGAGGAAGCGAATGTATCAAGCTATAAAAGTCCTATATACCGATCCCTGAATTCTGACCAACCCAATAAAGTTCGGTTTTCGTCAAACAGGTCTTGTACATATATGACACCTTTCTGAATAAATTCTTTTTTTCTAACCACAAGATTATAGTTTGTAATAAAATACGAGTTCCAGATAGGGTACCCGGTAAGATCTGCATTAACGCTTCTTCTGTTTTTCTATATTCATACCACGCTTTAAACACGTCGGCCCAAAAGGGGTTAGACACACTAGAATATTTAGCCAAGGGTCCGGAAGGGGTGAATGGCGACACGCGACACAGGCATATTTGAAAAATCGACATTCGACATTGACCCTCAAATTCTGACACCGAGGATTTGAAGAAAAAAACCCATCCACACGGATAGTGGCATTTTAGAAAAAAGCGACACGGAAAAAATCGACTTTCGACATTGACCCTCAAATTCCGATACCGAAGATTTGAAGAAAAAAAACCCATCCACACGGATAGTGGCATTTTAGAAAAAAGCGATGCTTTTGACAATTGACACTGCAAATTGTGAAAAGTTGAGACTTGACACTGGACGCCCCCTGCCACAGCCCTATGGATTTAATTTAAATTGTTCTCAAGATTATTATTAAATTAATTGATTCATATAATTTGGGTGAATTACGATAAGATAACATTTTAGTTGATGAATAAAGTTGCGAAATAAACATTGTTTTATTCTTTGTTCGATTTTGTTCAAAAACTGTCATTCACCCCTTCTTTCCTGAATAAGACGGGCCTAATTAATGCATATATTGATATGTCGCTGATAAACAAAAGTATGACGGCACATCACCACACCCCTACACTGATTTACTACGGTATGTGCCCCCCCCTCCCCCCTACTGTGACTCACTGCATGTAGAGCAATGTCACATTGTGAATGTTGTTGACTAAGCCAATAATTAAGCCCCTTTCACGTTCCGCCGCCAAATTGGATTTCGCCACCTAGCGAATGAACGGGAAACTACCAGAGGGGAACACACTGACTTCCCGCGTCGCCTCTCAGCCTTGTGTTCACGGTGAAACACCGAACCACTGGGCCGAAAACTGCTACTTTTAGCACTTCTACTACAAAATGTAATTAAGAAATCTAAAATCGATGGCAAGACTGTCAGCTTGGATAATAAAATCCATTAAAATTGTGAATTAAGTATTTTTGGTCACATTTTGGCGGGTTTGCGTTCGCCGATGGTCCGGGCTGCGGCAGGTAACATAAAGCGAAAATTTGTAGTTGTTTCAGGACCAGTGCCAAACCTGGCAAGGACGGGACAGTGGAGGACCGTGGGGGGTAGGGGGTACTTAATACCATGCTGGGTTTGGGAAGGTTCCACGGTAAAGCCCCAATTTTTCACTCTAAAATCAAAATCTGTCGGAATCTGTGTTCCATTGCCGGACCGGCTGTATCGTCGCCGCTCCATGCAGACACCGCTCGATTTATTCTTTTTTCTTGGCAAACCCGCTCTATAAATGGACGATAATTTTCGCTCAAAAGGGCATCTGTTTCGTCAGAAATATCTGTTACATAGGGGTATCGTTTTCATCCATAGTCCATATGATTTTTTTTTCATGAGAAATGTCCGCTCTCTCAGGCATCACAAGGCACCCAGGGGCCCCCCGCCCAACCAGATTTTTATAATAATCCCCTCCACTCATTCTGCTCCACCTCCTCCCTCCTTGCCGCCGGATTATCAACATATTTCGCCTCCCATGTTCCTCACCGTCCACGCGGGCTGATCCAGTGTGTTGTAAAGCGGGCGACTCGAGCGGAGGGGGCGATGTTGAATGGGATGCAGAGATTTTCGACAAAGTTTGGGGAGGGAGGGCGGGGGACAGGGTATTAGCCAGAAATTATTTTTTGCCAGCCAAATATGTGTCTTTTTAAAAACAAAAGTCTTCACTGTGCACCAAAGATATTAATACACCAAGGTGTACTAATTAGAAGAGGGCACAGGAACCCATCAGGTCGCATTTTGAGCTCGCAATCCTACAAAAAATTTTTTTTCTCGATGTCATATAAAATTGTGATTGGTACGGGTAAACAGCACCTAAGTGCCCGCCAAAATCAAAGGTGGGGGTGCAATAAATGGAACAGCCTGCAGCGTCATTTGCATACATGAACCATGTTGTCAAATGAATGATAGTTCAGTTTGTAGCTCAAAGTCTTAGTCATGTTTGATGCCTGAGGGTTTATTTAATGCAGTACATTTTACCAAATAAATAGATCTAAATACACCCCACCCCCACTGTGCGTCCATTGCAACACGCGACGCTCCCAAGATGGAGTATTTGTGCAGTTAGATCTATGTCACATCAAGATTCTCCCTTCAATGTCTTGTTCATGATATTTCTAATACTTTGTCTCAAAACGTTACATTTTACGCCTATACGCCCTTGATGACAAGCCGCATACGGTCTGGGTATGCCGAGCCGTGTGTTGAGAGTCGGTACGCCAAGCCAGTTTGTTCCCCTCTGGTAGTTACGCCATCAGTCGCTAGGTGGCGCGCAGGCTGGAAGTGGCGGAACTGTAAAGTACCTTATGCAGATTACTAACAACGTAAGCTGGGTAACCTGCTTTGGGCAAGTTTGATTGAGGGTCGAAAACTCAAAAAACAACTTAATTGAACAATAGAAGCAATGAAGTGTCGCTTGCAAGCCAGTCCAGTCCTGGCTCGAGCCCAGCAGCCCAGGGCTGGCCCAGCTCTCGCTACTTTTGTTGCTGTGAGTGTGATTCACAACCAACTTCGCTGCCCGCCTGGCTGTCTCGCTTTGTCAGTCTCCGCTTTGCGCCTAGCGCATGGTCTCTAAAAGCACATTAACCTTGTTGACACCTTCAGCTTCACTGTCTGTATCACTTTCCCTTTCGGTTCTCCTGTTGCTGGTCAGATAATTCCGGACAGGGTGAAGATTCCGTCGAAGTGGCCACGCCAGTCTCTGACCAGACGTCATCTCATAGGCGGGAGTACTCCTTTTCTCATAACGTTCGATTTCAACCTCTACCGCAGCGCCTCTGTCGTCATAATTTGCGCTGATAACCATGTTATGACGACAGATGGCGCGGATTGACCCAATTGACGATTGCAGACGATTTTATCATGTCGACAGGTCTGAAGCAAGACACACTTTAGAACAAACGCCCAAAACGTGTGTCGAGCATATACTGTATTAACAATATATCACCTGGAACTAATGTTTAACGACTTGACATTTAACACTTAAAATTAAGAATTGACAAATACGCCGAACGAATTAACAATATAGCATTACCAATCAAGCATTACAAATCTAGCATAAGAAAAAAAGGATTTAGCACCAAGAAGTAAGAAATACGCAGACCCAATGAACAATAACGCATTAAGAATGAAGAATTACGAATGAAGCACAAGGAAATAAGGCCTTCCATACGAACCAGCTGTGTGTTAGCGTGCTGCGTGCTGCGTGCTGCGTGCTCCCCTCTCAGACTCTCTGCATGCAATTGCCGGGTGGGGATGACGTCTGGGTAGGGAGGAGGCAGGCCGTCGGGGTTGTCACACAAATTAATTTAATAGATGAGAGTTGAAGACGATTTGTGCTCATAATTGACTTTTTTTCAGTCAATTATGGCCAGACCATATGTAATTGACATGGTCTGTCCTTCTATGCTCGCTCTCTCCGGTCCAACAGCTGTGGGCGAACTCGCCGCCCGGTTTCCCTTCACCCTCAGGGATCTTATTTGGGTTAGTCACCACCGGGTCCCCACTAGCCCCTAACAGTAAAAATTTGGGAATCTCTATCGTTTCCCCTCTCCCCATCTCCACGACCCCCTTCGGACCTCTGGGCCCGCCTACCTGACTTGGGACAGTTTCTGGCTATGTGGCCATACTCAGCACAGTCATAGCAGTGCACCTGTAGTATTTGGGGAATTTAGACCATCATAACGGCCAGGTCATAACGCCTTTGGTTCTCCATATATATCTTTTTTCGAACCCCTAGTTCAGCATACATAAACACACAGATTCTGAATGAATACAACACAAAGAATGGGAATTAAACGAGACAAGCTAAGAGTAAATGACAATTAACTGAATTAAACGTCAACGCTGCATTGGGGGCCTATGTTATGCATAAATATTCGATAATCTCGTTCAAATTATGTACTTCAACTGGGTCAGTGGCATTCATCTTAAAGTCCATCTCTTATGTCCTATGTTACTTTGCATATATTTGATCCATTTGCACTATATTAACGAAATTCCATACGCACTGAATGTATTCGCCATGAATGTTAACAATATTAGCCATTTTATCACATACCTACCCAAAAAAGTAAAAGATAGACAAGGGCATTTTTTTCATTGATTCGTGACGTCACAAGATGAACCGGTTTTGTTGCGCAATATGGTAAACGCGTCTTTCAGCGTGGCGTCTATAGGGCTATAAAGTCTCGTTCGCCTAGACTTCCGGTTTACTCATTTTGGGGACAAACAAACGAAGCACGTATTTGGAACGAGTTTAGAATCTCTGCGCACACTGGTATCCTGACTATCTGTGACGTAGGCCTGACGTGTATGTTACGCAAAGAGAGAGACTGGGAACCAGACTACCTGCGCCAAAGCCAGGCGCTGAGGGGTGGGCCCATTGCGGAAGGCCTGGCGATATAATTAAGAATATTTAAGAAATATAGCTGCCCAAAACGGATAGACGACATATTTTTCATTCATTTGCGCCACCACAATGACTAATATCTGTTACGACGGGACAACACGGCTGAGAAACTAACGTTTTTTTGCATTTCCTACGAAAACGAGACATTATGACGTCACGCGGATTCTCCCTGAGTGACAACGTTGGCGCAACGCTTCAAACAGAAAACTTACAAAGAATGAAGAACTTTGTCTTTTCGTGATCCAAAAGTGATACGAAAACATCCTACTGGTCTTAATTTACCTTTACCATGTGGTTTAATGACGCGTCCGTGTGTTGCTACTCCATGCGCTGCACATTTTGACAGCGGAATGGTTTAGTCGATCACTTGCTCTCGCCATTTTTGTTACCGCGGAGGCACGTGAAACTCTGTGACGTCACTCGCACTTTGGAGAACTCGCGAAAGCCCGGGTGCAGGGCTAAATTTAGAACGCTATTTTTAGCTTTCGAGTGTTGTGAAGACGGGTTTTTCCTTGTATATTCCGAAAGTTCTGCGCTCCATCGCCTCCAAATATTTTAACGTCTATCTCCCATAGCCATGTTTAGTGAAATGGTACTCATTGTCTTTAGAATAAACCTGGAAAGAAATTGACTTATAGCTGCCTATAGTTCAACATGGAGCACGTGGGTTTGTTTGTCCCCAAAATTGAAATCTCGCGGCCCGATCGCGAGAACTGTATAGCCCTATAGGATGGTCAGCGTCATTACGCATCGATCGGGATGCAGCGATACGCGCACGATTATTTGGAATTAATGATAGTGAGGGTGAGAAAGAATAAGTGGAGGATTCAGGCAACCGGAGCATTCTGCCGCCGTACGTATCGCTTCGAGCCACCTCGAATGAAGGCAAATTGCTAAGCCTAGGCTAAGGGACTGTAAACGTTGAAAACCTCGAAACGCCCTACGCAAAACAGTATTTTCGGAAGAAGTGCGAACGCTTCATTCATAAAAAGTGAGGCTTATTATATCATGAGATCTAGATCAAAACCCTGCTAATATGCCTTGTAATCATATAAAGTATTAATTCGGCGACCAGCTGACACATTGGTGAAAAGCTACTTAGTTGTTTGTCCCAACCAGACACCATAACGTTCGGGTGTCCATAAGTATTACTATAAAACGTACGCGATGAAAAGTAACGCCAGATGTGCGCTGCTTGTTTCTTATGTTATAGGCCGATAAATGTCGCCCTCCCTCCCTTCTGTCAAGTTCTGATGTGCATGAACAACGTCTTTTAGTACATACATTTCATTTAACCCTGGATCTAGATTCTATGTCTACGATTCGACGGACATCCCCGCGACGGCCCGTCCACTACTGTAGCACCCTTTTCATTTTTGGGAAGAAACGTAGGCTGGCAACACTCTGGCAGTGGCACCCGGCCACTGCAGCTGTTTGCTTTCTGTCAGTGTCACACTGTCAGTGTCACGAATGTTGCGCTAACCAATAATCACACACCTATAATGTAATTGATCTAGGTCTATATACATCTACATGTGGCAAATATTCATCGTGAGTTAATGTTAATCGAAATAAACATCTGAGTTAAGAGCTTCTCTGCCGCACGTAAGCTACATTCAAACACCGCGGGCAGTCGAAGCGAGCGAGGCGCACTCAAACCGGATCATCTTGTCACAAATCTCTACTCTGGGCGGGGGTTTGGAAATAGATCGTTCGCTGCTTGAATTTATTTTGGTGACTTTAGATATTAATATTTATGGCATAAGAGACATTGTAAAATAATTGCATCTGATAAATGGCTTTAGTAACCACTGAGAAATGTATATTTGACAGTGGTTTAGAAACAAATACCCCCCCAAGAGATGGACTTTAAATTGCAGGAAGTCTAGTATCGCACTGTTTTCCGCCAGGCAGTGTAGTAACAACGACACGCCGCGTTTGAGAAGTCCCATAGCTGACTACCATAGGCAGACATACAAAATGTCTTGAAAAGATTGTATTTAATTTGGAGGGACACGTGTTTAAATTGAGCGTGAAAAACATTCACCTTTCTGATAAATGCATTTAAGCAGTGGCCGACTATAGCCTTATTCCCTGATGCACCGCCTACCAGGTTGCCTAAGTGTATGGCGGTTTGTTGTGCCTTAAATACGGTGTTCTCGAACTGGATTTGGGTTTCAGCCAGATCATCCCATAGGGGTGTCGATAGTTCATGGAACAGCCGACGCCCTTATCGGGAGGAAACGCCTGGCGTCGCCTCGGGCGTAGCCTGAAAATCAGACGTTAATGTCGTGACAGTCTGAAGGATCTACACTAACGTCCCGTTCAACGGTGCTACCCAGTAACATAACATCTATGGAGTTAACAAATACTGGATTTGGCGGTGAGTGTTGCTTAGTTTGTTTCACAGAAATGCGGTTAGACGGCAACCCAAGGCGTTCAGGGGTAAAATACGTCGATGGCTCTGTGGCTGTAGACGGGCCCTGTCAGACTTTTGCCCGTCCTACAGCCACAGAACTGGGGCTAGCTGGCCGGGGGCCGTCAGATCCAGGAAGGCAGCCGGAGACCCCGGACTCAAAGGACGGGTGATCCGTGGATCTCAATATGGAGCAACTGCCAGAAAGTAAGTGTAGGCATCACTCTGATTAGGTGAAGTCAAGACTCGGGGCCTGGGAATGGGAATACCCAGGCCCATTACTACTGGTTGAAACGGTTGTCTTTAGAATTCAGCTGTAGATGACTGGTCTATATGTATGATCATGTAACCGGTTAGAGTACATGTAAATGAACCACTAAACTGGTAATCCCGTCTTTGTCATCTCTGTGTTCCCCACGCGACCGATCGAGTGATTACCTGGGAAACCAACGAGAAGTACAATAGTATTTTCCGGGCCCGGATATTTTGTCTGAAGTAATTTACATCGGCGCCGAGGAAAAATGATGCAGGGGTGGGGGGTGCACTTCGAAGTGTTACTGGGCATTGGTCCGAGGATCCCCCTGCTACATCGGCACTACATTTTTCCTCGGCGCCGATGTAAATTACTTCAGACAAAATGTGGCTCAGACGGCATGCAGGGGTTGGGGGTGCACTTCGAAGTCAAGAGGCGGGGGAGAGGGGTGGGGGTGTTACTGGGCATTGGTCCGAGGAACCAAGTAGGACCGAGGAGAGGAGACGGGGGAGGCGTCTCGCTACCGTTTCATTTAGAAAGAAGCCATTAAGCGTGTTGTGGGCTGGGGTATCGCGTTGTTAATGAGAATGTGTCGGGGAGCGTGAACTTGTTATGTCTGAAAAAGCCGTTATGACTGGTGGCTTAAGGTCGATTGGTGTTTATAGTACGAAAGGCATGAGGGCGCGCGGCGAAGTTAATAGAAATAAAATAAAAACCTGAGCAAGTGAAAGAACAGACACAAACAACAATGTGTAAGTTAAATGAAGCATTTTATTTTGTTTTATTTTGATTAATCTTGAGCAAGCCGAACAAAAGAAATCCCTATCCATCTTAGCTTTCGTCAAGTTAACACACTTTTGAAATAACCACCTATCACATACATTACATTGCACCATGTCGCCATAGCATTGCGGCAGATGACAACAGCAATACAATGGCAACTTAATCTTCCTATGCTTAACTTTCTTACTGGGAACGTCTAATTTCGGAAAAGATCTAATACTCTTGTCCTTAATGATATCAATCAAACACGACCTCATCATATCTTGCTCAAACTCAAATGGTATCACGCCCTTCTTTAAAAGATCTGTATAGCCTCCTGAACAATACTCAATCAAATTAGCTATGGCAAATACGCCGCAATCCCATCCGTTCTGCTGTTGTTGCGCGACTGGCAGTATAACATCTAGTGAAGTTCGCCCGTGGCCGTAAATCTGGGCTAGCTGGATCTCGAGGGAGGGAGTGAGTGGCTCATGTGCCTTGTAGACGCTGTCTAATACATACACCGGCCCCCCAACTACATCTTGAAACGAAACTACCCGGTGATCCTTGCCGGTGTGATGGATCTGCCCACAAGGAGCGGGGACGCTCTGCAAGCGCAAGCTGGCGGAGGGTATCTGCCATGCTTTATCCTTCCAAATAGGTGCAGCGGGTGTTCCGGGTGTTCCATGAAGGAAACGCCATCCAAAGACGAGCATAGACTCCTGAGACCCTGATTAGTCTCCATCGCTAAGCGATTAACACGATCCAAAAACCGAAGGGAGTTAGTCGCACCGTCAAACCGATTATCCGCCCTAGGCAGAATTCCCGAAAGAATCACCCGAGAGGTCGGGCACAAAGATCGGAGAATTGCAACCAGAGTTGCATAATCATCGAGAGGAGGTTGATCACAACGGGGCAAGTCATTTGTCCCAACGTGGACAACCCACACATCCGGGACAGAATCGATCTGCAGATAACGATGCAAGCCGGCGACAGTGATCCCGGAAAACGACAAAGTCCTCACATGAGAAAGCAAATACTGATGCAGATACTTCACTATAGAATCCCCAATCACGACAACGGACAAAGGAGCCATATCGACAAGTCAAACAAGAAACGAAAAACCAAGTAAACGAGAGAGAGATGATTTTAGAAAAAAGGTACAAAATTCTGTAAATAAAAGAAATGATTAAAACAGAAGTATGAAAAGGGAAAAGCAACAAATCCTGTATACAATGGGAGAGAAATGATTAAGTCACAATCACCAAAAAATGAATACAAGTATAATCCAGTGTTTGTAAGCCTATGTCACTTGCAACATCAAAATGGTCGTAATGCCAGAAGCGATATTGGGTGTATGATAATCTTCGTACAAGCCAACCATTTTATACTAAAACGTCAAAGCTGGTGGCTTATGAAGGTTGGAAGCCAGGTCAACACCTATAAATCTATAAACCACATTAACCAACCACATTGACTGTGTGGTTCGTAACCAGTCCGCCTTCGATGACTAATTGACTCAAACACCCGAAGTCAAAAATCGGAGAAGGCGGCTATAGTTAATGGGACGAATTCAATTCCACTTGTCCGAGTGTCCCTTTGATGACTACGACGGCTAATTGCCTACAATTTGACACCCCTGCATGCCGTCTGAGCCACATTTTGTCTGAAGTAATTTACATCGGCGCCGAGGAAAAATGTAGTGCCGATGTAGCAGGGGGATTCTCGGACCAATGCCCAGTAACACTTCGAAGTGCACCCCCCACCCCTGCATCATTTTTCCTCGGCGCCGATGTAAATTACCCCCCACCCCTGCATGCCGTCTGAGCCACCCACCGTTGCACGCGACCGCACACATATGCACCCCCCCCCCCGCCACCCCCTTGGTCCGCGAGACTTCGCACCTGGCGAGATTACGGCATGCCGAGGAGGCAGCCATTTGAGCTGAGGCTGCCAACAGGAACGGTTTATACGCCATAACACACTTATTCGGATACCAAATTCATTGGACTTAACATTTTCTGTTTCTCTGAGGTAGGATCTTTGATAATAATGTGACAGATTTTTTGTGGAAGCCTCCCCCGGCTACATCGGCGTAACATTTTTTCCTCGGCGCCGATGTAATTACTTCAGACAAAATATTCGGTCCCGTATTTTCCCTTGTTGTGTGGCTTAGAACTACCACACACCGAGGCTATCCAGTCGAAAAGGGGTTGGCTGCAGCCGCGCAGTTCCACGAGCGTACTTCCACCAGAGTGACTTCTGTTACTTCCACCATGTTGCATGAAAATAGCGAGTCGTGAAAAAATAGAGCCAGCCCGACTCACTTTTTTCACGCAGTTTCTCTTCGGACGCGGCTTTTTAACGGCTACAAACGGTTGGGTAAACCATGCCGCCGACAAACACTGTCCTAGTGCAGTTGCAACGAAATTTGTCTAAAGTACAAAAACCTTAGCTGGGCGCATATGGAAATATCCAACTTTGCCTAGGGCACAGGAGGCTTGGTGGGGTTGGGATGGATGGAGGGGGGGGGGGGGGGCGGTAATGACCATTTTTATGTGTCCCTTTTTCTGACAGGTTCTGCTGCCCACCCCCCCCGGCACAGGAGTTAGTGCTGACACCCACTGGACGCGTTCGCGGCGCGGTGACGGAACTGACGCGGCGACGGAACCGAGGCGGCGCGGTTCGGTCGCGGTGGCTATAGGGCTGTACAGTCACTTCGGGATCTTATCGAGACCCCACGAGACGGGGATACCTATGCTCTGCGTCAATGCCTAGCATCAACGGCGTGTACGTGTTGCCTACCTTCCGGTTGTTTGCCTTCCCTCGCCTCACACACAAGATCGGCTAAAGCTGTCATTGGAAGCACAACTAACCACTGAAGTTCTGTGCATATCCGAATTATAACCATCCGAGTAGATTTATGTAATGTATGAGCGGTTAGGCAGTTGATAAACCAGAATGCGGTTGTCTCATGAGTGACTGTCAGCGTCAGGCGATATGATGTGCTGCGCGGGGTTTTCCATGTCGTATGACGTAATAATCATCATGATGCGCGTGTCTGCGCGCGGTATCTATGGTTACGTAACAACGCTCCTTATATGGACTGAGCAGGTGAGGACAATGGTGCTCCGTTTGTCGTAGAACTGTAAACATCGATGATTTGGCTCAAAATACAACGCTTCCGACGGTCTCATCGAACGGACCACATGCATTATAGAGAGATAAATGTCTTGTCTTTAACTATATTATGATTTTGTAGTTAACAATGCCTGGACCAAAGCAAACAAAAAATAGTTTCACACCCACTCGATTCTTTAGGCACAAACCGCGCAGCCGGCCGGTTCCCAACACTAAAACGTTGACTACAATGAGTGCGCGTCACGCAGTTGCAGCAAGGCACCAGCGTGATGCGCACTCGTTCTAAGAGCACGTGTTTTTTTGTTGGTCCCCAAAAGACCTAAACCGGAAACAGAACCCGCGAGAACTGTACAGCCCTATAGCCCACTGCACGCGGTGGTCGCGCGGTAGGGGTATATCATCTCGGATCACAGAAATAAAATTCCTAAATCCCGCAAAAGAATGTGTACGCCATGATGTGACAGTTTATGACATTGGCAGTATGACAGTTGCCACATGAATTTTCATTTATTACGAAATGGCTTAATGACAAGATTCAATAAATCTCGTTTCGCACGTGACGATGTGAATGCTTTGTTTGTCGTGAGCATGAGAGGGATTGGCAGAAGAATTAAGAATGACCGTCAGATGGCTTTGCAAACGATATGAAGGCCTTGTTTGTCGTGAGCGTGAGAGGGTTTTGGCAGACGATGTGAATTCTTAGTTTGTCATGAGCGCAAGATGGCTTGGCAGACGATGTGAAATCCTCGGGGGGGGGGCACTATTATACAAATCTGGTGGGGGGGGGGGGGGTCCGCGGGTGTCTTGATGCCTGTCAGAGCGGATAGTTGTGATAGGCAGATGCTTGGCAGATGGTGTGAATGCTTGGTTTATCATGACCAAGAGAGGCCTTGAAATACCATGTGAATGTTTGGTTTGTCATGACCACCAGAAGGCATGGCATACGGTGTGCAAATGCATGTTTTGTCGATGTGAAGGTGTGGTTTGAAAACCAAAAAACTTCGTGAGCACTTCGTATGTCATCATCGTGAAGGGAATGGGAGAATGCGGACAGGGGGTGGGGTCGAGTTAATAGAAATTTATTATCGCTTCATCTCACATTCGGGTAATACTTACACATACACAATCGTAAATAAATGAAAGGTTTGGTCTATCCCCTTTTGATTGTCCCAGGAATTTCTTGGTCTAATTTAACTTCAATGTGCGCACGGGATGCCTAAGGCACCACCATTTCTCTTCATGCGCCGCTGTCCTAGTTCCGAGTAGGTGGGGTCGATGTATGCTGAGCATCCTTAAAAAGAAAAACACTTGGGGTCTTTATGGGCGTGAGTTTATTGCGCTTCAAGTCCATCACGCCCAAAATACATATAGACATACCAGTACATATTCGTAAAACATGTGCAAGTTATCTTAGATTTACCGATGAGTTACCTTGAAACTATAAAAAGCACGAAGTCCAAGTCATTTAAACTCTAAATATTCACGTTTCAGGTGGCTATACGTGGGTAGCTTTACCAATGTCTTCTGGGAGTGGCGACTATGCTATGGATCAGTGTAAACTTCGACATAAAATCTAACGTACTTGAGTTGGTTGGCTAGTTTGAAATAGCGAGCTTCAAGTAGGTCAAGTAGCTTTGTCTAGCGGGCCAACATTGGTATACCGTCGGCCCAATAACATGAGGCCGCCAATTGACCGACGCATTGGACCACTGAACATGTTTAAAACAAAATACATCAAATCACTCATTCTTGATGACATTCTTCAGGCTTGGCGCAAGTGTCCCCAGGCAAGCCCGCTTCTCTAGGGGCACAACGGTGTCAATGTTAAAATCCTTAGACGTTGACATTTATTATTAATATGTGGGCACGTACAATCATAGTGTTTATGCATTCTATATACCTTGTTCTATCTTCTGACATCAAGAAAGTGTGTCAAAATAGCCTAAGTAACAAAGTATTGTACTCGGAGATCAACCGTGATACGGAACCCGGCCCAGGTTAATTTCATAGCAGCAAAGAAGGACCTATAAATGCCGAGAATCAGGGCAAAAAAACCCCAACGAAGTCGCATATCACAATCACGATAATAACTGTAGTGGAAATCACGATCCCAAGTGAAACGGAGGTCAGGGATCACGAAAACAATTGTTTCCAATCACACATCACGGATTTGCAGTTTTACCCAAATCACGATCACGAGAATTACTTCGATCTCGAATCACGTAAATAATTCTCCTCAGTTCCCGATCACGATAATAGCTGTCTGAATTAACGGCTTAGGCTATTTTTAGATATTGGCGGTATTTTGAAACAAATGAAAGATACATTCTTCTGATGAGGACTCACTCATGCTGTTAGCAACGGGAAGACTTCGCAGAAGGAAGAGGTATTGGATTCATCGCACTCTTCAAAGAAGACTGGCACTGGGAGAATACCACATGCTAATACAGGAGCTAAAAATGCAAACAATGAGAGGTTTCGGACCTAAATTTACTTCAGATTGACGCCAGTGCAGTTGCAGGAGTTGCTGGATGTGGTTGGGGGAGCCCTGCATCATGTCCCCACCAACTTTCGCGCGTCTTTGTGTCCGGAACAAAGGCTTTTGCCGCCATGTTGGAGAGTGTGCATCGCGCTGAATTTCATTCTTTTTTCTGATTGGCTGAAATGTCGACGGCGCGCCGACCGACGACCGAAAAATAGAACATGTCCTATCTCTCCGCGGAGCCTCGACGGTACCGCGACGGCACCGCGCCTGTGCCGTCCCGCTGACGCGTGCAGTGGGCGTTAGCCAAGCGCAACTCAACTGTCCTATTTTTCCGCGCCGCGTCAGTTCCGTCGCCGCGCCGCAAACGCGTCCAAACGCAAACGCGAGTGTACATGGTGCGAGAAGCGTGCATTTATGCACGTGTCACGGTCATTGGGTAGGGTGTCCCGGGGTTTTCACGGCAGGCAAGCCGTGCAATAAGCGAGACCGCTGCACCATGTGGTATAGAGAGAGCACGGACTCGCATTTACAACGGGGGGCGAGCGGGGATTCATTGGGTAGGGTGTCCCGGGGGTTTCACGGCCGCAGGCAAGCCGTGAAATAAGCGAGACAGCTGCTCTGCGTGGTATAGAGAGAGTACTGACTCGCCTTTACAACGGGGGGCGAGCGCAGAGAAACAGAGCAGTCATTGGGTAGGGTGTCCCGGGCTTCGCACAGCACCCCCTGCACTGTAGAGAGGGAGTTGAACTCCCCTTTTCCACGACGAGTGAGCGTGAAAGTCCCGGGCGAGACCACTACACTGTGTAGGGGGTCGTGCGTGGAGAAATAAAGCACAGTCATCGGGTAGCGTGTCCCGGCCTTTTCACGGCAGGCAAGCCATGAAATAAGCGAGACCGCTGCTCTATATGTGGTATAGACAGAGAACGGACTCGCATTTACAACGGGGGCGAGCGTGGAGAAATAAAGCATAGTCATTGGGTAGGGTGTCCCGGGCTTCGCACAGCACCCCCCTGCACTGTAGAGAGGGAGTTGAACTCGCCTTCTCCACGACGAGTGAGCGTGAAAGTCCAGGGCGAGACCACTACACTGTGTAGGGGGTCGTGCGTGGAGAAATAAAGCACAGTCATTGGGTAGCGTGTCCCGGCCTTTTCGCGACAGGCAAGCCGTGAAATAAGCGAGACCACTGCACTACCGATCCATGTGGGTTAAGGGACCTGGGGGTGGGGAAGGGGGGGTAGTCATAGGATGAAGATTTCCCCCATTTCCCATTTCCCCCATTGCTATTAGCATGAGAGAGAGCTATCCCTATGCGTGAGCGACAGGATCATCGCCATATTCAGTCTAAGACAATCTGCCCCCCCCCCTCCAACCCCCATGTCCCTAGGGGATGTCATAGGATGAAGATTTCCCCCATTTCCCATTTCCCCCATAGCTATTAGCATGAGAGAGAGCTATCCCTATGCGTAAGCGACAGGATCATCGCCATATTCAGTCTATGACAATCCCCCCCCCCCAACCCCCATCCCCATGTCCCTATGCCAAGCAGCAATGATCTCTTTCAGATTCTCTGTTCTCCGAGCAAAATTTGTACTATAGGTGTCACTGCATGGCGTGTAACGAATATGTCACTTCCGATTTCTTTATTCACAGGCGATAATATGGACTTTTGAGGCAGTGTGGGCGATAACAGATGAAGCTTCTGATTTTCACGTGAGAAACTCGGGATTTTTACGTTAAGAACTCGGGACTTTCACAAGCGGTAGCGTTGTAAGGTTAAAAAGTTGCTCCGTGGCTTCTTGATCAACACGGACATCGGAGAGGGCCACGGACAACGGGTAGGGTAACGGACAAGGAAGAGGGCCACGGGCAACGGAGAGGGGGACGGACAACGGAGAAGGCCACGCACAACGGAGTGTCTGTCCTCCAAAATACAGAATATTCCATCCCTTCAGTAGCTCACTATAAAATTTAGAAGTGACCGCCCACCGCGATTTCGCCGCTAAGCGCGGTGGCAGCCCGTTTTGAAGGTGTGTGCGATTGACCAATCAGGTTGGTTGGGTGTATATTTAGGACGCTTTAACCTCTTTTGATCATATCGCGTCAATGCGAGAAGGAAGGGAGAGTGGATCCATGTCCTCGGGGGTAACCCCCTACTCTTTGCAAAGGAAACGTGGGATTTTTACATTACCCAGACCTGGCCACAGCGGGGCGCGAAGCAACGTGCCGTTAGGCTCCTAGGTGGCCAGAGCCTCTCTAACCCACTGAGCTACCGGGCTGGCCCCTGACCAATCAGCAGGCGATACTCTAATTATATTCAAACCGGAAAGTACGCCTACTGTGTGAGCAAAACCAGAGCGCGTGATCAGTCCTAATAACAATAGTTGCGAAAAAAAATTACGAAGACAATCGAAACACGTATATCAATTTGTTTTGATGCTATTTTCCATGAAACATCAAGAGCATGTTCTACAGCGCGGTTTGGAACTGCCGCAATTCATCCTTAAATCGCGGTCCTGATCTCTCTTGTCACGAGTTTCCCCTGAAGGGTACCTCCACTGAGAAGTTCCCGCCGCGAGAGAACTTCCAGTGATAACGTAAGGCGGCGCCATATGAAGGGTCACAACATACGTCACTTGCTCGGACGGCAAACCGGCGCGCTGCTCGACATTGATGGGGCGGGTTGCCTTAATTTGTTTTTCTTCTTACCAGTCGGCCGAAACGAAGTTTGGAATGTTTTTTTGTCTGGGGTCCCTATTTTTTCCTACTTTTCTGGCACAATCAGCACCTACTTTATCTCTACTTTTTTGTAAGGGGTCAATCATACACAGGTCTGCACTCTCACCGGAATTTGTGCCACGTCGAGCTGTGTGTGAGTTATTTATGAGCAAATTGGGCTACTTAATAGATATGTGGTATAACTCACTATAATGGTAATGTGATAGATGCCAGAAAGATATTTTAGTTTCGGTCGTCTCCATGTCAATCTCGGAAAAGGTCGTCCGTTCTTCGCATAATCGCTGCCGACGTACCAGCCAGCCCAGCGGCCTTTGTCTACAACATTCTTGACGTCACGACACATCTGTTTTTCGATGCGATTTTGGAAATATTCACAAGAATCCGTTATTTTATGACCGAGCTGATGCTTCTAAAACAAACAATTAAATTAAAACAGCAGGCCCTTCAGGACTTCGATCTAAATAAACTATAATAATTAAAATATGACCGAGTGTAATAAAAGCGTGTCGGTTATTTACGCTCTTTCACAGCACAGCGAGTGTTTTAAGAGATGACTTTGGTGTCATTTAAATTAAACATTTTTTTTTCGCGAAGCAGTTCTACGGTGCCCAGTTTAGGACATCGGGATATTTTTTTTTACCAAAAAAATTAGTCGTTCCAATTCTGCTAAAGAACGACTTCGCCGCGGAACGAGTTAATTATTTTCAAAACCAAACAAGACTTGTAAGAATTTGTGCCGCAATGAAGTTTGGAATCATAGATTTCAATTTGGAAAAAAATGGATTGGGGGTTAAAAGGGGAATAAATTGGCGCGAGACGCTGCATGGAGTTCATTCTTAGACTAGTGGAACTGTACATTGTTCGGTCTAGCAAAAGAATAGATTACGGGTTTGATTATGAAAGAAAGCTGAAACGCCTGAGTTTACTTTGCTAGTATTGTGCATCATTCTGCCAAACAGATGGACATACTTGCGTGGGACGCATGAGTTTATTCTGGTAGAACGACGCCTTCTTTTGTCTATTATGCAGTTGGACTGGGGATTCGATAGTTGATAATGGGGCGTGAGGTATATTTCATTCTGGTCGAAGTGTACCCTTTTCTGTCTATTAGGTAGTTGGATTGAACTAGGAGTTCACTCAGGTGGAACTGCACCTAGTCCAGCATATTGGGTGCCTGATTGGGGGTTCAATAGGTGATAATGGGGTGTGGGGCGTATGAGTTCACTCTGGTGGAAGTGTACCCTTTTCTGCCTATTAGGTAGTTAAATTGGGCTATGAGTTCACTCTGGTCGAACTGCACCTAGTCCAGCATATTGGGTGCCTGATTGGAGGCTCGATAGGTGATAATGTGGCGTGGGACGTATGAGTTCACTCTGGTGGAAGTGTACCCTTTTCTGCCTATTAGGTAGTTATACTGGGCTATGAGTTCACCCTGATGGAACTGCACCTAATCCAGCATATTGGGTGCCTGATTGGGGGCTCGATAGGTGATAATGGGGTGTGGGGCGTATGAGTTCACTCTGGTGGAAGTGTACCCTTTTCTGCCTATTAGGTAGTTAATTTGGGATATGAGTTCACACTGGTCGAACTGCACCTAGTCCAGCATATTGGGTGCCTGATTGGGGGCTCGATAGGTGATAATGGGGTGTGGGGCGTATGAGTTCACTCTGGTGGAAGTGTACCCTTTTCTGCCTATTAGGTAGTTAATTTGGGATATGAGTTCACACTGGTCGAACTGCACCTAGTCCAGCATATTGGGTGCCTGATTGGGGGCTCGATAGGTGATAATGGGGTGTGGGGCGTATGAGTTCACTCTGGTGGAAGTGTACCTGTTTCTACCTATTAGGTAGTTAAATTGGACTATGAGTTCACTTTGGTGGAACTGCACCTATAGTCCAGCATATTGGGTGCCTGATTGGGGGTTCAATAGGTGATAATGGGGTGTGGGGCGTATGAGTTCACTCTGGTGGAAGTGTACCCTTTTCTGCCTATTAGGTAGTTAAATTGGGCTATGAGTTCACTCTGGTGGAACTGCACCTAGTCCAGCATATTGGGTGCCTGATTGGGGGTTCGATTGGTGATAATGGGGTGTGGGGCATATGAGTTCACTCTGGTGGAAGTGTACCCTTTTCTGCCTATTAGGTAGTTAAATTGGGCTTTGAGTTCACTCTGATGGAACTGCACCTAATCTAGCAAATTGGGTGCCTGATTGGGGGCTCGATAGGTGATAATGGGGTGGCGGGCATATGAGTTCACTCTGGTGGAACTGCACCTATAGTCCAGCATATTGGGTGCCTGATTGGGGGTTCGATTGGTGATAATGGGGTGTGGGGCATATGAGTTCCCTCTGGTGGAAGTGTACCCTTTTCTGCCTAGTAGGTAATTATACTGGGCTATGAGTTCACTCTGGTGGAACTGCACCTAATCCAGCATATTGGGTGCCTGATTGGGGGCTCGATAGGTGATAATGGGGTGTGGGGCGTATGAGTTCACTCTGGTGGAAGTGTACCTGTTTCTGCCTATTAGGTAGTTAAATTGGACTATGAGTTCACTCTGGTGGAACTGCACCTAGTCCAGCATATTGGGTGCCTGATTGGGGGTTCGATAGGTGATAATGGGCTGTGGGGCGTATGAGTTCACACTGGTGGAAGTGTACCGTTTTCGGCCTATTAGGTAGTTATACTGGGCTATGAGTTCACCCTGATGGAACTGCACCTAATCCAGCATATTGGGTGCCTGATTGGGGGCTCGATAGGAGATAATGGGGTGTGGGGCGTATGAGTTCACTCTGGTGGAAATGTATCCCTTTCGGCCTATTATATAGGTAGTTAAATTGGGCTATGAGTTCACTCTGGTGGAACTGCATCTAGTCCAGCATATTGGGTGCCTGATTGGGGGTTCGATAAGTGGTAATGTGGTGTGGGGCGTATGAGTTCACTCTGGTGGAAGTGTACCCTTTTCTGCCTATTAGGTAGTTATACTGGGCTATGAGTTCACCCTGATGGAACTGCACCTAATCCAGCATATTGGGTGCCTGATTGGGGGCTCGATAGGTGATAATGGGGTGTGGGGCGTATGAGTTTACTCTGGTGGAAGTGTACTTTTTTCTGCCTATTAGGTAGTTAAATTGGACTATGAGTTCACTCTGGTGGAACTGCACCTATAGTCCAGCATATTGGGTGCCTGATTGGGGGTTTCATAGGTGATAATGGGGTGTGGGGCATATGAGTTCACTCTGATGGAAGTGTACCCTCTTCTGCCTATTAGGTAGTTAAATTGGGCTATGAGTTCACTCTGGTGGAACTGCACCTATAATCCAGCATATTGGGTGCCTGATTGGGAGTTTGATAGGTGATAATGGGGTGTGGGGCATATGAGTTCACTCTGGTGGAAGTGTACCCTTTTCTGCCTATTAGGTAGTTAAATTGGGCTATGAGTTCACTCTGGTGGAACTGCACCTAGTCCAGCTTATTGGGTGCCTGATTGGGAGTTCGATTGGTGATAATGGGCTGTGGGGCGTATGAGTTCACTCTGGTGGAAGTGTACCTGTTTCTGTCTATTAGGTAGTTGAATTGGGCTATGAGTTCACTCTGGTAAAACTGCACCTAGTCCAGCATATTGGGTGCCTGATTGGGGGTTCGATAGGTGATAATGGGGTGTGGGGCGTATGAGTTCACTCTGGTGGAAGTGTACCTTTTTCTGCCTATTAGGTAGTTAAATTGGGCTATGGGTTCACTCTGGTGGAACTGCACCTATAGTCCAGCATATTGGGTGCCTGATTGGGGGTTCGATTGGTGATAATGGGGTGTGGGGCATGAGTTCACTCTGGTGGAAGTGTACCCTTTTCTACCTATTAAGTAGTTAAATTGGGCTATGAGTTCACTCTGGTGAAACTGCACCTATAGTCCAGCATATTGGGTGCCTGATTGGGAGTTCGATAGGTGATAATGGGGTGTGGGGCATATGAGTTCACTCTGATGGAAGTGTACCCTTTTCTACCTATTAGGTAGTTAAATTGGGCTATGAGTTCACTCTGGTGAAACTGCACCTATAGTCCAGCATATCGGGTGCCTGATTGGGAGTTCGATAGGTGATAATAGGGTGTGGGGCATATGAGTTCACTCTGGTGGAAGTGTACCCTTTTCTGCCTATTAGGTAGTTAAATTGGGCTATGAGTTCACTCTGGTGGAACTGCACCTAGTCCAGCATATTGTGTGCCTGATTGGGGGTTCGACAGGTGATAATGGGGTGTGGGGCGTATGAGTTCACTCTGGCGGAAGTGTACCCTTTTCTGCCTATTAGGTAGTTATACTGGGCTATGAGTTCACTCTGATGGAACTGCACCTAATCCAGCATATTGGGTGCCTGATTGGGGGCTCGATAGGTGATAATGGGGTGTGGGGCGTATGAGTTCACTCTGGTGGAAGTGTACCTGTTTCTGCCTATTAGGTAGTTAAATTGGACTATGAGTTCACTCTGGTGGAACTGCACCTAGTCCAGCATATTGGGTGCCTGATTGGGGGTTCGATAAGTGGTAATGTGGTGTGGGGCGTATGAGTTCACTCTGGTGGAAGTGTACCCTTTTCTGCCTATTAGGTAGTTATACTGGGCTATGAGTTCACCCTGATGGAACTGCACCTAATCCAGCATATTGGGTGCCTGATTGGGGGCTCGATAGGTGATAATGGGGTGTGGGGCGTATGAGTTCACTCTGGTGGAAGTGTACCTTTTTCTGCCTATTAGGTAGTTAAATTGGACTATGAGTTCACTCTGGTGGAACTGCACCTATAGTCCAGCATATTGGGTGCCTGATTGGGGGTTTGATAGGTGATAATGGGGTGTGGGGCATATGAGTTCACTCTGATGGAAGTGTACCCTTTTCTGCCTATTAGGTAGTTAAATTGGGCTATGAGTTCACTCTGGTGGAACTGCACCTATAGTCCAGCATATTGGGTGCCTGATTGGGAGTTCGATAGGTGATAATGGGGTGTGGGGCATATGAGTTCACTCTGGTGGAAGTGTACCCTTTTCTGCCTATTAGGTAGTTAAATTGGGCTATGAGTTCACTCTGGTGGAACTGCACCTAGTCCAGCTTATTGGGTGCCTGATTGGGAGTTCGATTGGTGATAATGGGCTGTGGGGCGTATGAGTTCACTCTGGTGGAAGTGTACCTGTTTCTGTCTATTAGGTAGTTGAATTGGGCTATGAGTTCACTCTGGTGAAACTGCACCTAGTCCAGCATATTGCGTGCCTGATTGGGGGTTCGATAAGTGGTAATGTGGTGTGGGACGTATGAGTTCACTCTGGTGGAAGTGTACCTTTTTCTGCCTATTAGGTTGTTAAATTGGGCTATGGGTTCACTCTGGTGGAACTGCACCTATAGTCCAGCATATTGGGTGCCTGATTGGGGGTTCGATTGGTGATAATGGGGTGTGGGGCATATGAGTTCACTCTGGTGGAAGTGTACCCTTTTCTGCCTATTAGGTAGTTAAATTGGGCTATGAGTTCACTCTGATGGAACTGCACCTAATCTAGCAAATTGGGTGCCTGATTGGGGGCTCGATAGGTGATAATGGGGTGGCGGGCATGAGTTCACTCTGGTGGAACTGCACCTATAGTCCAGCATATTGGGTGCCTGATTGGGGGTTCGATTGGTGATAATGGGGTGTGGGGCATATGAGTTCACTCTGGTGGAAGTGTACCCTTTTCTGCCTAGTAGGTAGTTATACTGGGCTATGAGTTCACTCTGGTGGAACTGCACCTAATCCAGCATATTGGGTGCCTGATTGGGGGCTCGATAGGTGATAATGGGGTGTGGGGCGTATGAGTTCACTCTGGTGGAAGTGTACCTGTTTCTGCCTATTAGGTAGTTAAATTGGACTATGAGTTCACTCTGGTGGAACTGCACCTAGTCCAGCATATTGGGTGCCTGATTGGGGGTTCGATAGGTGATAATGGGCTGTGGGGCGTATGAGTTCACACTGGTGGAAGTGTACCCTTTTCGGCCTATTAGGTAGTTATACTGGGCTATGAGTTCACCCTGATGGAACTGCACCTAATCCAGCATATTGGGTGCCTGATTGGAGGCTCGATAGGAGATAATGGGGTGTGGGGCGTATGAGTTCACTCTGGTGGAAATGTATCCTTTTCGGCCTATTATATAGGTAGTTAAATTGGGCTATGAGTTCACTCTGGTGGAACTGCATCTAGTCCAGCATATTGGGTGCCTGATTGGGGGTTCGATAAGTGGTAATGTGGTGTGGGGCGTATGAGTTCACTCTGGTGGAAGTGTACCCTTTTCTGCCCATTAGGTAGTTATACTGGGCTATGAGTTCACCCTGATGGAACTGCACCTAATCCAGCATATTGGGTGCCTGATTGGGGGCTCGATAGGTGATAATGGGGTGTGGGGCGTATGAGTTCACTCTGGTGGAAGTGTACCTTTTTCTGCCTATTAGGTAGTTAAATTGGACTATGAGTTCACTCTGGTGGAACTGCACCTATAGTCCAGCATATTGGGTGCCTGATTGGGGGTTTGATAGGTGATAATGGGGTGTGGGGCATATGAGTTCACTCTGATGGAAGTGTACCCTCTTCTGCCTATTAGGTAGTTAAATTGGGCTATGAGTTCACTCTGGTGGAACTGCACCTATAATCCAGCATATTGGGTGCCTGATTGGGAGTTCGTTAGGTGATAATGGGGTGTGGGGCATATGAGTTCACTCTGGTGGAAGTGTACCCTTTTCTGCCTATTAGGTAGTTAAATTGGGCTATGAGTTCACTCTGGTGGAACTGCACCTAGTCCAGCTTATTGGGTGCCTGATTGGGAGTTCGATTGGTGATAATGGGCTGTGGGGCGTATGAGTTCACTCTGGTGGAAGTGTACCTGTTTCTGTCTATTAGGTAGTTGAATTGGGCTATGAGTTCACTCTGGTAAAACTGCACCTAGTCCAGCATATTGGGTGCCTGATTGGGGGTTCGATAAGTGGTAATGTGGTGTGGGACGTATGAGTTCACTCTGGTGGAAGTGTACCTTTTTCTGCCTATTAGGTAGTTAAATTGGGCTATGGGTTCACTCTGGTGGAACTGCACCTATAGTCCAGCATATTGGGTGCCTGATTGGGGGTTCGATTGGTGATAATGGGGTGTGGGGCATGAGTTCACTCTGGTGGAAGTGTACCCTTTTCTGCCTATTAGGTAGTTAAATTGGGCTATGAGTTCACTCTGATGGAACTGCACCTAATCTAGCAAATTGGGTGCCTGATTGGGGGCTCGATAGGTGATAATGGGGTGGCGGGCATGAGTTCACACTGGTGGAACTGCACCTATAGTCCAGCATATTGGGTGCCTGATTGGGGGTTCGATTGGTGATAATGGGGTGTGGGGCATATGAGTTCACTCTGGTGGAAGTGTACCTTTTTCTGCCTATTAGGTAGTTAAATTGGACTATGAGTTCACTCTGGTGGAACTGCACCTATAGTCCAGCATATTGGGTGCCTGATTGGGGGTTTGATAGGTGATAATGGGGTGTGGGGCATATGAGTTCACTCTGATGGAAGTGTACCCTTTTCTGCCTATTAGGTAGTTAAATTGGGCTATGAGTTCACTCTGGTGGAACTGCACCTATAGTCCAGCATATTGGGTGCCTGATTGGGGGTTCGATTGGTGATAATGGGGTGTGGGGCATATGAGTTCACTCTGGTGGAAGTGTACCCTTTTCTGCCTATTAGGTAGTTATACTGGGCTATGAGTTCACTCTGGTGGAACTGCGCCTTGTCCAGCATATTGGGTGCCTGATTGGGGTTTCGATGGGTGATAATGAGGTGTGGGGATTAGTACACGCTGGTGGAATTCCAGTACCTCCACTCCATTAGGTAGACGGGGAATTATGAACTCGTTTTATTATTAATGTTTTATAGAAAAGTTACTGATATAAGTTCGTTTATGCTTTAAAATATAATATACAATATTCATGTGAAAGAAATGCCACATACGCGTCGAGTTCCATAGTAACAAAATGTTAAATTACCGGGCAACTAGCATATGCACAATTTCCGTTGTCCTGTACGACGCTCATTATCGCCCACAATAGAAGTAGTTTGCATCACACGCGTTTTAGGCAATTAAAATTTGATAAATAATGAAATAAGTTGTCAAATACGGTTTCTACTAACGGGGTTTCGTTAATACAAAGAATAAGTGTCAAGTGGAGTAAAGTAGTGGCAGAAAAAACATGTTTTTCGCAGCGGGGTGTGAAGTGAACTGTGGTGGAATAACCGGAAGTAATTGTCGTGGAACTGCTCTCGTGGAACTACCGGGCTGCAGCCATCTATATCTGATCCAGTCTGGCCTGTCCCTCCGTCCCCCTCTTCCTCCTCCAGGTTGATTCCTCTGCTGGGGAGCTCCCATCCTAGACCAGACAGGGCTAGGTGTATCCCCCTTCAGGGCCTGGGCTAGGCGGCCGACTAGGGCATCAACTGCTCCCTCACTATCGATACTCTCGTCGGGATTGGGATGGGAAGGAGACGCCTCATGTGGCTTTCGTCGGGAACTACTAAGCGTACTTCTCAGCTACCAGGTTCGATCCAGATAGGTACGTAGCCCCATGTTGGCGTTGTTGGGACAACGCCACATGTCCAGTCTATCAAATCCTGTACGGCATTTTACAAACACGCGTGGCGAGAAGCGGTGCTGATGGCGAGAACTTTTTGGGGTATGGCAATTATAGTTTCTAAAAGTATGCATCTTACAACTTATCTTGTTATTTTGGTTGAAGTCTCCGTGATTACGACGATATCGTCTGTTGATTTTTCGAAGCAGCGGACAACTCAGTTCTGTTCGCCAGCTTGCCCACCCAGTGGAGAAACTGCGCATGCGTGCATGTCGTTAAAACCGCACCATTCGCTTGGTGGCGCTTTATACACCCAGCCATTGACACGCAATAAGCGAAACGCCACCTGGCGAAAGCCGCTGGTGAAGAATGACCAAATACGAAATGGCGCGATAAACAACAAGAAAGTCTCATTTCAACCGACTTGATAGTAATGCGATACTTTGTTAGTTCATATGCATGTGGGTTTTGTGGTAAACATGAAGTTAAGGTATCAGAATACAAAATGACAAGGGTTTGATGGATCGTGCGGTTAACAACACTTAGTCGCCCACAAAAACAAATCTTACACCCTCATTTTCTACATCCGGACATGGGACTGTTGTGTGGAGCAACAACTGTCTCATATGGGACTAGATAGGTACGGTGGGGAAGAAACTGACTTAACAACACAGGCAGGGGTACGGTACAGTTTACTCAAACTTTATTATAAAACTAAACAGGGAGGAAATACCGATTTAGGTGGTAAACACTATCTAACCTACTGCGTTTTCCCTAGCTAAAAGGACCTGGGGCTGGAGCCTTATACGTAAGGCTTCAGCACCCCAGTGCCGTGTCCCTCTGACGTCAAAGTGGAGACAACACTTACATTTGGCGTAGGCCCTCCGGTCTTTTGTTGTTGGGTTATTCCCCTATCTATGCCTTTATCCTATAACTAGCTCTGCGGAATCCCGAAACACGACCGGTCATCCGCGTCCCTTGTCATATCTCTCCCTGCCCTCGGCCGGTCATCCACGTCCCTTGTCCTATCTCTCCCTGCCCTCGGCCGGTCATCCGCGTCCCCTGTCCTATCTCTCCCTGCCCTCGGCCGGTCATCTGCGTCCCCTGTTCTATCTCTCCCTGCCCTCGGCTGGTCATCTGCGTCCCCTGTCCTATCTCTCTCTGCCCTCGGCCGGTCATCCGCGTCCCCTGTCATATCTCTCACTGCCCTCGGCGGGTCATCCGCGTTCCCTGTCCTATCTCTATCTGCCCTCGGCCGTTCATCCGCGGCCCCTGTCCTATCTCTATCTGCCCTCGGCGGGTCATTCGCGTCCCCTGTCCTATCTCTCTCTGCCCTCGGCCGGTCATCCGCGTCCCCTGTCCTATCTCTCCCTGCCCTCGGCCGGTCATCCGCGGCCCCTGTCCTATCTCTCTCGTCCCTCTGCCGGTCATCCGCGTCCCCTGTCCTATCTCCCTCTGCCCTCGGCCGGTCATCCGCGTCCCCTGTCCTATTTCTCACTGCCCGCGGCCGGTCATCCGCGTCCCCTGTCCTATCTCTCTCTGCCCTCGGCCGGTCATCTGCGTCCCCTGTCCTATCTCTCTCTGCCCTCGGCCGGTCATCCGCGTCCCCTGTCATATCTCTCACTGCCCTCGGCGGGTCATCCGTGGCCCCTGTCCTATCTCTCACTGCCCTCGGCCGGTCATCCGCGTCCCTTGTCCTATCTCTCTCTGCCCTCGACCGGTCATCCGCGTCCCCTGTCCTATCTCTCCCTGCCCTCGGCCGGTCATCTGCGTCCCCTGTCCTATCTCTCTCTGCCCTCGGCCGGTCATCCGCGTCCCTTGTCCTATCTCTCTCAGCCCTCGGCCGGTCATCCGCGTCCCTTGTCCTATCTCTCGCTGCCTTCAACCGGTCATCCGCGCCCTCTGTCCTATCTCTCTCTGCCCTCGGCCGGTCATCCGCGTCCCCTGTCCTATCTCTATCCGCCCACGGCGGGTCATCCGCGTCCCCTGTCCTATCTTTCTCTCTGCCCTCGGCCGGTCATCCGCGTCCCATGCCCTATCTCTCTCTGCCCTCGGCCGGTCATCCGCGTCCCCTGTCCTATCTCTCCCTGCCCTCGGCCGGTCATCCGCGGCCCCTGTCCTATCTCTCTCTGCCCTCGGCCGGTTATCCGCGTCCCTTGTCCTATCTCTCTGCCCTCGGCCGGTCATCCGCGTCCCCTGTCCTATCTCTATCTGCCCTTGGCCGGTCATCCGCGTCCCCTGTCCTATCTCTATCTGCCCTCGGCGGGTCATCCGCGTCCCCTGTCCTATCGCTCTCTGCCCTCGGCGGGTCATCCGCGTCCCCTGTCGTATCTGTCTCTGCACTCGGCCGGTCACCTGCGGCCCCTGTCCTATCTCTCCCTGCCCTTGGCCGGTCATCCGCGTCCCCTGTCCTATCTCTCCCTGCCCTCGGCGGGTCATCCGCGGCCCCTGTCCTATCTCTCCCTGCCCTCGGCCGGTCATACGCGTCCCTTGTCCTATCTCTCCCTGCCCTCGGCCGGTCATCCGCGTCCCCTGTCCTATCTCTCTGTGACCTCGGCCGGTCATCCGCGTCCCCTGTCCTTCCCCCTATCTGCCCTGGGCGGGTCATCTGCGTCCCCTGTCCTATCTCCCTCTGCCCTCGGCCGGTCATCCGCGTCCCCTGTCCTATCTCTCTCTGCCCTCGGCCGGTCATCCGCGTCCCCTGTCCTATCTCTATCTGCCCTCGGCCGGTCATCCGCGTCCCCTGTCCTATCTCTCTCTGCCCTCGGCCGGTCATTCACGGCCCCTGTCCTATCTCTCTGCCCTCGGCCGGTCATCCGCGTCCCCTGTCCTATCTCTCTCTGCCCTCGGCCGGTCATCCGCGTCCCCTGTCCTATCTCTATCAGCCCTCGGCCGGTCATCCGCGTCCCCTGTCCTATCTCTTCCTGCCCTCGGCCGGTCATCCACGGCCCCTGTCCTATCTCTCCCTGCCCTCGGCCGGTCATCCGCGTCCCCTGTCCTATCTCTATCTGCCTTCGGCCGGTCATCCGCGTCCCCTGTCCTATCTCTCTCTGCCCTCGGCCGGTCATCCGCGTCCCCTGTCCTATCTCTATCTCCCCTCGGCGGGTCATCCGCGTCCCCTGTCCTATCTCTCTCTGCCCTCGGCCGGTCATCCGCGTCCTTTGTCGTATCTCTATCTGCCCCCGGCCGGTCATCCGATACCCTGTCCTATCTCTCCCTGCCCTCGGCCGGTCATCCGCGTCCCCTGTTCTATCTCTTTCTCCCCTCGGCCGGTCATCCGCGTCCCCTGTCCTATCTCTCTCTGCCCTCGGCCGGTCATCCGCGTCCCCTGTCCTATCTTATTCTGCTCTCGGCCGGTCATCCGCGTCCCCTGTCCTATCTCTCTCTGCCTTCGGCCGGTCATCCGCGTCTACTGTCCTATCTCTCCCTGCCCTCGGCCGGTCATCCGCGTCCCCTGTCCTATCTCTCCCTGCCCTCGGCCGGTCATCCGCGTCCCTTGTCCTATCTCTCTCTGCCCTCGGCCGGTCATCCGCGTCCCCTGTCCTATCTCTATCTGCCCTCGGCCGGTCATCCGCGTCCCCTGTCCTATCTCTCTCTGCCCTCGGCGGGTCATCCGCGTCCCCTGTCCTATCTCTATCTGCCCTCGGCCGGTCATCTGCGGCCCCTGTCCTATCTCTCTCTGCCCTCGGCGGGTCATCCGCGTCCCCTGTCCTATCTCTCTCTGCCCTCGGCCAGTCATCCGCGTCCCCTGTCCTATCTCTCTCTGCCCTCGGCGGGTCATCCGCGTCCCCTGTCCTATCTCTCTCTGCCCTCGGCGGGTCATCCGCGTCCCCTGTCCTATCTCTCTCTGCCCTCGGCCGGTCATCAGCGGCCCCTGTCCTATCTCTTTCTGCCCTCGGCGGGTCATCCGCGTCCCCTGTCCTATCTCTCTCTGCCCTCGGCCAGTCATCCGCGTCCCATGTCCTATCTCTCCCAACCCTCGGCCGGTCATCCGCGTCCCTTGTCCTATGTCTCCCTGCCCTCGCCGGGTCATCCGCGTCCCCTGTCCTATCTCTCTCTGCCCTCGGCCGGTCATCCGCGTCCCCTGTCCTATCTCTCTCTGGCCTCGGCGGGTCATCGGCGTCCCCTGTCCTATCTCTCTCTGCCCTCGGCGGGTCATCCGCGTCCCCTGTCCTGTCTCTATCTGCCCTCGGCAGGTCATCCGAGTCCCTGTCCTATCTCTATCCGCCTTCGGCGGGTCATCCGCGTCATCTGTCCTACCTCTCTCTGCCCTCGGCCAGTCATCCGCGTCCCCTGTCCTATCTCCCTCTGCCCTCGGCCGGTCATCCGCGTCCCCTGTCCTATCTCTCTCTGGCCTCGGCGGGTCATCGGCGTCCCCTGTCCTATCTCTCTCTGGCCTCGGCGGGTCATCCGCGTCCCCTGTCCTATCTCTCTATGCCCTCGGCGGGTCATCCGCGTCCCCTGTCCTGTCTCTATCTGCCCTCGGCAGGTCATCCGAGTCCCTGTCCTATCTCTATCCGCCTTCGGCGGGTCATCCGCGTCATCTGTCCTATCTCTATCTGCCCTCGGCGGGTCATCCGCGTCCCCTGTCCTATCTCTCTCTGCCCTCGGCCGGTCATCTGCGGCCACTGTCCTATCTCTCCCTGCCATCGGCCGGTCATCCGCGTCCCCTGTCCTATCTCTCCCTGCCCTCGGCCGGTCATCCGCGGCCCCTGTCTTATCTCTCCCAGCCCTCGGCCGGTCATCCGCGTCCCCTGTCCTATCGCTCCCTGCCCTCGGCCGGTCATCCGCGGCCCCTGTCCTATCTCTCCCATCCCTCGGCCGGTCATCCGCGTCCCCTGTCCTATCTCTCCCTGCCCTCGGCCGGTCACCCGCGTCCCCTGTCCTATCTTTTTCTGCCCTCGGCCGGTCATCCGCGTCCCCTATCCTATCTCTCTCTGCCCTCGGCCGGTCATCCGCGTCCCCTGTCCTATCTCTCCCATCCCTCGGCCGGTCATCCGCGTCCCCTGTCCTATCTTTCCCTGCCCTCGGCCGGTCATCCGCGTCCCCTGTCCTATCTCTCTCTGCCCACGGCCGGTCATCCGCGTCCGATTACCATTGACCTTATAATTACAGTAATCTATTTTTTTTTTCTTGGACGTCAGTCTTCAGTGAATCATTTATCGGTACATTACTGATAAGCTTAATTGTATGTCCAGCTATGATATTTTTTTTTCAAGATTTGTATAATTTTTTACCATTTGAAGATCGATATATACTAATGTCAAATGTTTTCCCATTTTTGAGCTCAGTATATTTTCTCTTCAAATGATGTAAAAATGATCTGGGAAAAAATAAAAAGAAACTAAACTGTATCATACAAATTTTGGTTCGACTCTCGTCTGCAAAAGTGCGTTTATAAGAAACCACTTTTCATGGTGAGCTGTTTGTCACTTGCGCTTTTCCCAAACTCTTTTGAATCAAAAGCAAAAAGAAAAATGCCTTGGAGCAATTCCAATTAAATGCTTGAAAGTCGTCCTAGCTTTGTACTGATACTACAAGTGGCCGTGATGGGCGAAGTTGGTATGGTTTTTCACTCTAAATTCAGCTGCATCAATCGACACTGACCATAACAACAATGTTTAGTCATTATGTTGGAATATCCTGTGAAACCGAATTTGTTTAAACAGTATAACCAGCAGCCATGCCGTGTGTTTATACTGGATAACCTGCGGGACTGAGCTAGTGTTTGTCCGAATCTATGTATGTATGCCCCCCCCCCGCTCCTCCCTTAGCCATGAGCTCAGTAACAACCACAATCATTTTCATTGACCTAGAACGCCTCCCACTCCTAAACCTAAACAGGTGTCGTGTTGTGGGTACAGGCGAACAGTTAATTGGTACCTATTTCTCATTTGTTACGCCAAAGTGGACGCTTGAGTTTTGATCTTGATTTCTTTGACTCGATATTGTTTAAACCCTGTTTGTGTTGCCGTTACTTCGACATACGGAGAAGTTTACGCCTACGTCAGAGCAAACAGTTATGTCAGAACAGAAAAATGTGTCAGAACAAAAAATACGTCAGAACAGACAACTACGTCAGATGAAACAATACATCAGATCCAAAAAAACAATTGTCAGGGCATAGAAATTTGTCAGAGCAAAAAATACGTCGGAGCAAAACAACACGTCAAAGCAAAACAATGCGTCAGAGCAAACAGATACGTCAGAACAGAAAAAAATGTCAGAGCAAAAAAATACTTCGGAGCAAATAGATACGTCTGAACAGAAACAGCCATATTGCTAAAATTGAGACCCAAGCTTGTGAGATTTATTCTACAGGTCGTAGTGTACATTTTGCCATATTATAGTCCCCGCTCCCAGAAAATAATGATACGCCACCTATGTATAGTCACTTATTTCAGGTGTTTTGTGGACCAGATGACTACATGTCATATGTATCTAATTGGAATGGGAGGCAGAACACCCCAGTCCGTACGTCTGTAACTATAAAATGAACCTTGGAATCTTGATGTGTATAAGCTACGTGTGGTTTAAGACATTTTTTGTTCTCGTTTTTTTTTATTTATTTATTTCCTAAACGGTACATGAGTCACATTTAAAAACATTTCATAGTATGTTTTACGCACAGTAATCTTACATAAATTATATAATCACCTGCTTGACAGAGCAAACTCTCGGGGTTTCCATTTTCCCTCTACTTTTGCTTTTAATCTTGGCGATAGATGTTTTTCAAGCTCGTATGTGAATTAATACAGGCGATAGCCCCAGAGAAACTTGGCATGGTATCGCGATATTTAAATTGGTATATATGTCTTTTGACAATTGTCATTATATGATTGACCAAGACAGAGGGAGTCACACTTTGATCTCCCAGTAAAACTGATTGTTTAGACAAGTTTAATCGTACACATTCCGTACTGCGGCTTAACCATATATCTATTGCGATCCAAATCGATCTCACACTCTTGCAGTCATAAAATAAATGTTCTAGTGTTTCGCATGACATTTTACAAAAAGTACACAGATCTGTTTCGCTAAGTTTACACATAAATAAGAATTTATTGGTGGGTAATATTCTATGCAATATTTTAAATTGAAAACTTCTACTTCTCTCATTTGTAGTTCTTTTTTATAAGGTAGGATGTACATACTTGTCCATTCTTCTGCTTCAATTATAGTGCTGAGCTACTCTGACCATTTCGTTTCATTATTTCTATGGTAGTTCAGCGACTCAGCAAAAATTCTATAAACCCTTTTACAAAGTAGTGGAGACTCATACAATATTTTCATACAAACACTTGTAATATTTGGCATATGCGGGTCCCATTCTTTGATATTGCGTCTCCATTTGCGTGGAATACAATGAATTAAGCTGTGGAAGTCGGCAAAATTAATATTCGGACTATACTTCGAAATAATATCTTGGAAACTTTTAAAAATGCCACCTTCATTAGGTCTATTACACGCGTAACACCTTTCGCTGTGAACTCCTTCTCCCTGCAAGTTAAGTTGGAATTTGTTAAGAAATATGTATGCTATATAGGTCGATACAGAACACAATCATCTTTCAGACAGCCGGTCTGTTTTCTAAACTCTTGCCATGAGGCTACATCATCTATCCAGAAACGGTGGATAACGGTTATATGTGGGCGCGAAGGCCTCACTTGATTTCGAATCAAGCTCCCAGCAGGACTTATAGTTAAAATATATAGTATCTCTAAACAAACTCTGCCAAGCACCCTCCTGCGTAATCAATCTCTTTATCCATGTTATCTTTATAGCCTTTAAAAAAAGATGTTTAGTGAGTCAGTTTGACACCACCTTGGCCCTTTTTCCACCCCAGATAAAAGTGCGAACAGCTTTGTTTATACGCTCGATATACGGGGTTTGGTAGAACTGATGCAACATGGATCAGCTTAGGCAAAGCCAACGTCTTAACTACCGTGACCCTACCCGTCAGAGACAACTGGCGTTTACTGTATATTCTTAAAGTATTTTCGAATTCAGCGATTTTCTGCGAATAATTTACTGTGATTATTTTATCTAGGTCGGTGTCAAAGTAAATACCTAGCAATATAAAATTGCTGACCCAAGAAAACTGCATTTCGTCGTGGCTTTCTCGATACCCCGTGGGCTGGGTCCAATGTGGATAGCTTTAGTCTTTTCAATATTAATCTTCAAGCCAGAACATACATGGAACGACTCAAAACCCCTCAAGGCATTTCTCATGGAGGAGTTAGTTTCACCCAGAAGCAAAAAAGTGTTATCAGCGTATTGACCTATCTTATACTGTTTATGTAATACACGTATACCCTTAATGGTATCGTCCCCCTTTATGGCCATGGCGAGGGCTTCAATAGCTAAAATGAACAGGTACGGGGAAAAGGATCTCCCTGTCGACAACAGGGCTTTGAGCTCTGTCTCTATTCTCTTCTAATGTAGCGATGTCATTTTCTAACCTGCTTTCAAGCCCATCGCACATTTTCTTTTATGACTGCAGTATGATATTGTTCGCCCCCGAATTGCTAATTTAATCATCTCAAACAACAGTTGATCATTAATACTAAAAGCTATGTTATTGCTGTCCGCCGGGTTAATTGTTCTATGACCGTGCTTATAGACTGTCTCACCACCTGAGCATATTCCAGGTCTCTGAGCAAAGAGGTGTTAAATTTCTATACTCCCTTACCGCGCTCTGCCGTATATACATCAATTTCAACACACACCAGTGAGTGATCCGTCCTGTAGCCGGGTTTGATATCGGCTTTGCTTAACATAGCATTTACATCAGTCGAAGTTAAGAAAAAATCCAGTCGTGAGCGTTGCCTTTGCGCTGCTGATTTGCCCATGTATATCTACGAGTTTTAGGATGTCTAATTCTCCAACAATCTAATAGGTCCAGATTAACAGTAAACTCTGAGACTTGTCCCTTAGCTCTGACATTGTTCTCCCATTTGTAACTGTGCAATCCAGTTTGAAATCTAAAACCATGTTGCAGTCACCGCACATGATGATACTAGCATTAATTTATTTACTCTATCATATATATCTATATAGAACTGTGGGGAGTCGATATTCGGTCCGTAGTCATTTACAAGTGTAAAACGATAACCGTTTATGCTAATATCTAAAATAAGCAAGTTGCCGATTTCATCTTTCTCAACTGCATGTACGCAGTGGTCAACAGTATTTTTTATAACAGTGGCCACTCCGCGTGCTTGTGAAGCGGGTGAATTGATATAGCACAAACCACTGCACTGGTCATTCAGTGCTTCCTGCGAAAGACTACCGAAATGGACATCTTGGAGACACCAAATAGACATATTTTTGGGCCACTCTACAACATCGGTGCGCTTAACCGAGGAACCAAGGCATCTAACATTCATACAACACATAGATATACTCATGGTGGAAATGTAGTGAGCAATACACAGACAACTTTGACATGTGCGTCTTTGATGACATGTACCGATATGGGTTTTGTGAAGTGCTTGTGGGGTCCAGACAACATAGCAGTTCTATGAACGAGTAGGGAATAATACAGAACAATATTAATAATAAATAGGGAATCAAAACACAGTAGAGGAAGGAGGGCAAAAGGAAGCAACAAAAAAAGGTGGCAAACACAAAATAGCACAAGAGCCGCTACCAGCGGTTGAGAGATCCCTCGTTAAAATTTACATGTACAACCTTCCGTTTCTTTCACGAAGAAAACGGCCGCGAACGTATGCATGATGCCTGGAGAAACTACGCATATAAACAAACACAGGCGACCATTGTTTGATTTCAACGATTGTATAGTTTCATTTACACGTCATTAAGATTCAATACCGTTTGTATTGACGGCACACCCGGAGATGCGGAACAGTTTGAAACCGGTACAACATGAAACTGAGTTACACGCAGCGCTTGAACTCATGGCTGAACTCAAGTGTCATTGGGACCATCTCAAAAACCACGTATTCCCCTGTGGTCATTGCAGCAGAGATACGTCGATGGTACGCTACGTCTCAATTGTTGGTGCTCTTGTTAGCTGCAACATTAAAGTTGCATGTGGAGTTCTTTCCCGCCAAAACTAAGCCTAGGCGAAATTTATATCAAACTTTGCAGAAAACTCGATTGTTTCATTCTATAAATTCAGAAACCTGATAAACATCGCCGTTTCGGCTGTGGTGTGGCAAACGTGTCTATCCCGGGACACCACAGAACTCGGCCGCGGCACTGCTACTTATACCAAAGCATCGCGAAGCACACAAACTGATGACGTTTACCACTAAAATGGAAACTTGTGGTAAATTGATATCACGGGTAAGGCTAAGAGACACTATTTGGCAGTCTGGTATGGGTGGAGTATAGATAAAAGAAGTCTTGAATGATTCAAGGACTGATTCTTGTATGTATTTTGACCTCATTAGTTTTGGCGGGAAAGAGCTCGACATGCAACTTTAAAAGACTCCAGCCAACTCTCTGGCAATTCGTGTACTGTATGAACATAGTATGTCTTGCTGTTTACAATCAGTCGGTTACCTGATACTGTGGCTTTTGCACTGCTTGCCCTTGCCGCCTTCATCACGGGGATAAGTCTCCTCTTCTCATCTTGGATGTGCTTGGGGAAGTCTTCTTCAATACATATTGAAGTCTCTCGCAGATGTTTCTTGTGGTTCCAGACCTTCTGCCTGTCGTCGAAGTAGGCGAAACGCACGATGATGGGCCGCGGCTTTCGGTGAGGCGCCCCCGTCGTCGGCTTCTGACCCAAACGATGACAGCGTTGCAGACGTATGTCGCCAGCGTTCTCGATTCCGAGCTTGGCTTTGATGGTTCCCTTGATGACCGCAGCACTATCTTCTTTATCCCACGCCGACTCTGCGACCCCATGGATGACAAGGTTCTCCCTCGTGCCCTATGCCTCAAGGGCTGTCATTTTTTTCTTTAAATCTTCGTTTTCAAATTTGAGGCTTTCCAGAGTCTGGAATGGATATAGCCGTTCGAATTTTATCAGTTTTTGTTTCAAGGTCTCGTTTTCTCTTTCAAGCTTATTGGTTTAAGAAATAGTCTTGCTTAGATTTGGCAAATTTGGTCTAGAAGAGATTGAGTGTTATTTGCATTTTGTGTTAAAACAATTTTAATATAAATTGTTTGACAAGCTGCATTTTTTAATAACTAAAATATGAAAAATGGCGGTAAATGTGAAATAAAACACATTTTGCCGAATCCACTCGAGTTGCTTAAAAGTACTTCCATGTCACACAAATAGGACCCTAGTAGAGAGAATTTGCCCCGCAAAATATTTTGGATGGCATTGGAATCTTCAACCATGCTTCCCGTTCAGTCCCCTGATTCCTCCCTTGCCCCTTCACACCCCTCCCCGTCCCAGAGCTGCCCCTGCGACTTCACACCGGGTACACTGTTCTGGTACACTAGGACTGATAACTGATTCCATATATTGTTCATATCAGCAGCAGTTGCTCACGGGCATCGAGCTACAACCAGAGGTCCTCGAAGTGGAATTCCATGTGTAACCGAACACTTTCATGTCGTCCCGGAAGTAATCCAGAAGCCAGTCGAAGGTGTCTGGAATATCCCGCTGAAGCTCTTGCAATAAGTGATCATAGTTCGTTAGATCCGGACCTATCGCTCCAATGACGGCTTTAACGAACTTGGCCTTCTTGTTGCCTGTGTGTATATAGGGTATATCGAGCTTTGATGTGACCCCGATCTTTTCGCTGAGCGTCTTGACGTCATATTCGTCCGTCTCAGTCTTCAGGATCAAGTCCAGATGGGTGCGACATGGTCTACCGAAACGGTTCTGACTGGCCCAGTGTTCGTTTTGTGGCAGGAGTCCCTTGGCAAATGCCTGAGCGAATTCCGCTAAGGTCAGCACCTTACCCGGCTTACAGTTCAATTTGGGTTTATATAAAGCCATCATGATTTCAGTACAATGTTCCTGATATTTTTTTCTTTTAACGATTACCTCATAATATCCGGAGACAAACTTCTGGAGTGGGTGGCGCACGACGATGAATTTAGTGTAGTTGGCGTAGCGACTGTTGAGTTCGACGATTGGAAGTCTTGACGTGAAGTTGAGGCCGAGTTTAGAAAAGCGACGACGCTCGCCCGCAATTTTTCCTTTGGCGCCAATAGATTTAGCGAAGTATTCAAACCAACTCCTGCTTCCAGCTTTAGGGATGATTGTCCATACGGCATGGTGAACGTTGTCAATCAATGCATAGGGCACAATACCCAAGTCGTCTTGGTGGGCCCTTCCGGCGATGTCACCGCACGCTTGATGACGTAATGACATCCTCTCCTGGAGGGTGCACATGGTGTTGGCCGGGTTCCCTTTCCCGCCATCTTCTGTTTCGTTTATGCGATGCTTGGGGTCCGAATATTCCTTGACCTTGACCTGTGTTTGATTATCCCCTCCTCCCGGCTGTTCGCGGTGCTCGGTTTCCATCATATTGAGGTACGGGATCACATGGTACGTCTGGGTCAGGAACACTCCAAGTGCCAGGATGAAGGCCAGAATTAGTACAAGCGTTTTTGAGAAGATTTTCGCCATTTGTTGTTTTCGATGATGTGGTCGCAATCCGCAATGCGTCTGGCAAGAAAAATCGTGGTGATAAACATGGGACATAATGTTGATGAACTACATGCAGATAGTTCGGAAATATGTGAAGCAAAAAAAGCTGATAGATCTTTGCTGAGTGGCTGAGTCATCAGGGTATATAAACTCACCTCCTTATCCACTTCCTTTTCTAGTCCTCGATCTGTACGGTTTTTCTTCTTCCTCCACCGGCTTCTCGAATCGATGTGCTTAAAAAGAAATAATAATCTATACCCCCAGATCATTGATAAACTAATGTCGCAATGAGTTCCGCAATATGATCATAATCTATAGATTATTTGTTTACACATTATTACACGGCCTACATAATTTGACACCTGCCACAAGTGGCGGAGGCATGGGAGTGGGGGCCACATGGGCCACGTGCCCCCCTCTCAATTCCTGTAGACTGAGACAACCTTGGTTCCCGAGCTCACAATATCTGGGGTAACCATAGCCCTGGCACATGCCTCCCTGACCACGCCAGGGCTAGGGTCTGGCTCATCATTTCTTTCAGCCAGGCCTGGTTAAACTTCCGACGGGAGTCTGGCCAGAGGGTGAGGGGCGGTTGTTACTGCTGCTGTACGTCGTTGCCACGCACCACTCCCTCATTTGGCCCTCGCCGCCACACCGAGTGATAGTGGGTCCCATGTACTGTATGCAAACGGCGGCTCGTAACTGCAGATATGGTTAACTAAAGATGGCGTTATATAAACACAAGGAACAATGCTGAATTATATGATGAAGAAAACATCAAACCTCATATATAGTGGAAATTGAAGTTCTCTGGACTAACTGGACTAATTTAGGGGGAACTCGTTTGGCGAGAGGATACCGATTCGACCTGTGGGGATTCCATAAACCAAATCTAAGGACACTGTATACTTTTACGAGCGCTCACCGCCGTTGGCCACAATCAGTACTGTGTCAGTCAGCACACGGCGGCCCTAGGTATATAATATACCCAAGAGTACGCAACTCACTGCTGCTCACCGCCTACTCACCTTACACTTCGCCTCGCCTCACGCATAGATCAAACGCGAACCCACCCAAATATCCGCATTTTTCTTGTCTAAAATGATTTAACTTTTAAAATCAACTAACCTGACACCATGACTATTTTTTTACATCGCCTATTGAATTTTTTTTCCACCAAAACACACTTCAAAAAGTTCTTTGCGACTTTGTTTATGAAGAAGCGGAAGTGGCATATATATGCAAAAGACCATTGGGGGCGTCAGTCATTTTGGAATGATGTCCCCTAGGGGGGAGTGGAGTACTGGTTTTGTACACTGGGTGTAAATCATAGAAATATAAATTATAAATTATACATGAACGAAAGCAATTTAGAAATATATTGTTAACACAATACATATATATATATATATATATATATATAGATATATATATATATTTAGAATTGTTTTTTTGAAATTTGTATATATATATATATATATATATATATATATATATATATTTAGAATTGTTCTTTTGAAATTTGCCCATTTGAATTCTAGTTGCATTGGTGATTAAAAATCTGAAATTCTGACCGTGAGGGCTGTCCATACTAATCACCCGATCATTCCAAATCAATGTAAACATTGGTGAATCATCTAACTATTGTGCGGTAAGTTTGCTGATCGTGGCCAGTATTATGGAAAATTACAAGTTCGAAGTGTCATCTACCAACATATTGACACTAAAATGTCAACAGCCTTTTATTGACGCACGAAAGACGAATTACGACCCACCCCTTGTTTGCCTCGCTGGCCGAGCAGCTTGCCTGCTTCCACGTCCTATCTCGTAACTAGTATGAACGCAGGACTGGGGCCTGCCCGGTAGCTAAGCCGGCTAGAGCGCTCGCATTGAGTGCTCTGGCCTCCTGAGAGCCTAACAGTACGTGGATCGGTGGTTCGAGCCCCGAGGTGACCATGTCTGTGTGATCGCAGGATAAAGATCCCATGTCTTTCTTCGTAAAGAGTAGGGGGCTTAACCCCCGGGGGCATGGCTCCACTCTCCCTTCCTTCTCCCGTTGACGCGATATGACCAAAAGTGGTTACAGCGTCCTGAATAACCAACCAAACCAGCCAGTGCAGTCACCAACAGTCAGACCACAATAGCCATATTTTTTGGTTTCTTTTATTCGCAGCCATATAAGCCCACCCACCCGTCTCAGCGAGCAGGCGGCAGCAACACACATACAGTCATACATACATCGAATGCCGAAACCACATGATAGCGTGATAACAACACTAACTCCAGTGCAGTTATCAACAGCCATACCGCAACAGCCTTTAGCTCACACACCCATCTCAGCGTGCAGGCTTCTCAGCGTGCAGGCGTCGGTGAGTGGAGCAGCCATTTGTTATCGGGCCGGCCGTCTAGAGGCGGCGCCAGGTCCCCGCACACCTGTCTCAGTTACGCAAGCTCCGCTTAAAATGGAGCCCTAGCGGAGTGAGTCGAAGGCAGAGAGTGATGTCTGACCGTGCATCTGCGCGCTTAGACGGGTGCGGAAGACGGAATAACTTAGCCCCTTGTGTATAATATGGGCTTATAGTCACAAATATTTGCTACGTATATGAATGAAAAGTATGTATTTAGAAATACACCATAACATAATACCAAATAGAGCCTGTATAAATTGAGATTTGTTGACAGTCTTGTCCAGTACTACTGTAGGCCACTGGTCTGTTGTCACTCACGTCACAGGTCAGGAACCCTAAAGTTAAAACGACAAAGGCCGGAGAGAGTGGAGGTGAAAGCACTGCATGACTAAACGCTTGTTACAACAGCTCCGTGACGGGACTAGGGGGGCGGGGGGTCAACCTAAAACCTTTGTGTATGAACCTTCGTACAGAGATTGGGACCGTTTCATCTGTTTCATCAAACCCCAGGGGGGCACTGCATTACTACAGTGGTGGGTGGGTGACGCCCATGCCAAAGAAAGCATTTGAAGAGAAAGAGAAAAGTGCGCGATTTTGTGGTCATTGCGAGAGGCAACTTAAACTAAACTAGACACTGACAGAAATTTGGGGTTAAGTTCAGAAACCTGATACACATCGCCGTTTTGGCTGTGATGTGGCAAACGTGTCTATCCCGGGACACCACAGAACTCTGTCTCGGCACTGCGACTAATACCAAAGCATCGCGAAACACACAAACTGATGACGTTTACCACTAAAACTTGTGGTAACTTGATATCACGGTCAAGGCTAAGTGACTCCATTTGGCAGTCTGGCATGCGTGGAGTATAGACAAAAGAAGTTTTGAATAAATCAAGGACTGATTCTTATTTGTATTTTGACCTCTTCAGTTTTGGCGGGAAATAGCTCGATATGCAGCTTTAAAAAAGGCATCTAAAATAGACACTGACATTCATGACAAAGTGTTTGGAGGTTAATTATTTGAACACTTTCGATATCTACCAGACTATATATTCAAGAACTGCAATTTTGAAAAAAAATAAGTCTCGGATGGTCACATCGAGAGAAATTGTAGATTTTTGCTTAGGGGATTGAGAGAAAAAAAGCGAAAAGTGGGGTCATTTGGGCGGAAGATATGTAAATACCTAACAATGTGTAGTGCCCCTCCGGGCATCAAACCTTCCTACCTCTGACCTCCACCTCCTACCTCTACCTACCTAAGATACGTTGTAGGTTCCTTTGTATATCTACGAGTGCCTCAACCCCATTGTGCACCTTTGGTACATGTGGATCGTGGCTCAGTTACATATTAGGTCCAAATCCATCCAACCTTTCCACGATTTCACAATGCAAATCTCCTAGGCAATGATTGCATGATGTCTTGGACATTATAAATGGTTTGAAACTGGAAAAATTATATACAAAAATGATGCAATGGATATAGCGAAAACAATAGATTTGTACAACAAAATATGTCAAAGGCCCTTCTTTGATCAGATTAAATGTTTTAATGTTAAATCTATGCCATTTATAGCATGAAAACCAAGATATTACTGTCATCTGACAGTATTGTCTTGTTTTCAGGGTATACAATTGATAACGTTCTCTTTGGAATTTACTTTACTTCCTGCGTAACTTATGTTATAATAGATGTGGTACAAATTTGGTTAAAATTGACCTGTTTTAGGTATACAAAATCTTCCCTAAACAAGGTTAACACTGTGATAAATAAAATCGTGGCACGAACACTTTAAACTTAGTGGTAAACGTCAACAGTTTTTTGTTGCGCGATGCGTTCTTATAAGTAGCAGTGCCGCGACAGTTCTGCGGTGTCCCGGGATAGACACGTTTGCCACATCACATCCGAAACGGCGCTATTTATTAGGCTTCTGATTTTATTGAATGAAACAATCGAATTTTCTGCAAATTGTGACATAGATATCGCTTGGGCTTAGTTTTGGCGAGCTCAATATGCAACTTTAAATTTGATACTTTTGTTGAATATTGTAGTACCTAACTAATATGAGGCATAAGTAAACACTTGTTGTTGACATGTGAAGTCGAACAGTTGTCATTAGATAAAAACGATAGGCGTTCTTATCTGCTTCCCATTTATTTGGGGGGTTCTGTTTGCAGATGTGACACGTGTGGTAAATATGATATAGATTGCTTGAAATCTTGCAATGGAAAAAGTGGATATCCATCTTCTAACTAAAATTGATACTTGCTAGAAGCGTTTTATTATGAACGAATGTTTAATTGTGAGTGACCTTGTTTAACTCACATGTGAGTAAGTGTACGTAGCTTTTAAACATCACTTGTCTGTTGGTCTTAATTACAGCGTGGTTTATCTGTTTATGCGCGGACAGAAAACTGAATCCTCTATTTGAACTATAGGCACAAGAGCCTCAGTCGTGGCTGGGTGGGGCGGGAGGGTGGGGGGGGGGGGGGTTGGTCGGCTACCCCATATGTCACCATATATGACATATAGGTAAGGCAGGGGGGGCGAGGGGCTGGGTTCCTTATCGTTCACATGTGCTAATACCAGATGCCAGTCTGCTCAGTGACAACCCTCATGTATAGCATGAATGACCATCTTTTTCTGGAACACTGGAAGTGGAACACGGGTCAAATATGCACTATCACGTGAGACCATGGGTGTGAGACCATGGGCGTGAGACCACGGTCGTGCCCATTTGTTTGCGCTCCCCCTTTCAAGGAGTTCTGCACACGCCCCTGGCATCATAAGCCATTCAGTTTGAGTGGGCCATGCTTTTTTTCTCTACACAGACACTGGGTATGTAGATTTGAAAAACCAAAATAATCTTTTGAAAGTCAGTATTTTTATTTGCAGAAGCAAGCATTTGAGCGCAACGCGGAGCAAACGCATGGAAACATGGAAAAACATGGAAGCTAGCCGCGATCGGTGACACACTTTAATATGCGCCGCATTTGGAAAGTCGAGGTGAGTTGAAAACTTGTTTCGTATACATTTCCTTCAATGATCGAATCCCACGAAACCTAAATATTTGGATTTTTTTTCTATATTCCCATGAGATTGCTCGATTTAATTATTAACGTAGATGTGTTCCATAATACATTTGTATCACTACTAACCTTGACCAGGTGCCATTAAGGTCACATGCGGATGTTAAATTGTTGATACAAGAGGTTGCTATCGATTTCAAAGTGTTCGTATAATATTGTGAACGCTATGATTGTCTTCAAAACCTCTTATGACCAAAACGCCCTTTTTGGCCGGGTAAACAGCACCTGAGTGCCCGCCAAACTGAAAATCTGCCGGGCAAAATTGAAAGTGCCCGCCCATCCGGCTCAGGCGCGTAATCATGGTGATTATCTTTGCACAAATTGCAGTATACTTTGCTTGAGATAATTTTAGCAGTTTTCTTGTTTCAGGCGCAGCCTGAAGATTTCATGGCATAAATGGACAACATGCATGAACGTCGGCTTCTACAGACGTTTTTAGCGTTTATTTAGTTGTTAATAATTAATGTGTTAATTGGTAATAAAGTGTTTATTGTGATATTATTTCTCTGTTATTCCAAATAGCATCAAAAAAACTTTGGCGGAACGTTCCTTTTACACTCTTACTCCTCTTAAATGTTTTGACATAATTTGCATGCATAGAAATTGTTTTGATAATATCTATTTGAGAAAGTGGATTACCAGTAATGGATTCTTTATTCTATTTATTCTTGTTTTGCGACGCTTGTCTGTACCGTGGTATATACCAACTGTCTCTAAGAGACTCCAATAGATGGCAGTACATGTACTTCACTTCCTTGGGTGGACTGGGAATACCCAGGCCCAATACTCCTGGTTTAAAACTGTTGGCTGTGGAATCCAGCCGTAAGTGACGGGTCGGTAGATATATTATATGTATGATCAGTTAACCGATGTTAGAGGACTCGCAGATCTATAATAAACCATTAAACTGGTAATCCGGTTGTTGTCATCGCTGTGTCCCCCACGCAACCGATCGAGTGATTACCTGGGAAACCAACGAGAAGTACGATAGTATTTTCCCTTGTGGAGTGGACTAGAGAAATACCACAGATTTGGTGTCCGTGACCACGATCGGGTTCACCGCGTGGGAGGGACGCGAGAAGCAAAATGGAGGGAAGCCGGGGAAGCGGTTTGTTGGGGGCGAGCCCCGACCTGACCCTAGAGCAGCATAGTCTGTTCGCAGAGGGTTATGGATTGTGGCATGGGTGGACGGGGGATCTCCTCCGTCAAAATCAGTCGCCAGTCGAGGGTGAATCAGCCCAGACGGCACTGAAAAACCCGGGGGAAAGAAAAGTTAGTGAAAAAAAATGGCGCCCTTCGTCCCCCAACACCAACCAGAGCTCCCTGATTGGTGGGTGAGCTCACGTGACACCCCAGGGCGCTATGATTCGCCCACAGCCGCTGGGCCAAAGGCGTCTGGCGAGGTGGGCCGAGCGGGCGCAGGGCTGGATTCAGCCTAAGCCCCGCAGTCACACATCGCTGGCGGCTGGTCTGGCAGTGTAGCTGAGTGGGGTGACGCCTCATCCAAGATGGCCGCGCCCATAGGAAGTAAACAAACTGAGAACTGAGAAGTGCGTTTTGCTGATGTTTCTCCAGAGAAGGAACAAGCCTTCGGTCGAATTAGACCGGGATTAGATGAGGAGGGTCAGTACGGGCGGGCCAGTGGTCAAGGCAGAGACCGATATGACCCAGAGCAGCTTGAAAGGGGAATGTGACAGATGACACGGGGATGGCCTCTCCTGACAGATATGTCAGGAGAAGAACGCCCAGCGACTTCGTGTTTACTGACCCATCAACCCCTAAATACTCATCCACCCGATAGGCACATCGCATGTCGACAGCAGATACCTGTACGAGGGTAGACCTTATGCAGAGGCGAGAGATAGTCCCTTAAGAGATGATCCCTATGGCATAGGCCAGCCCAGTTGGTCGGACTATAGGAGGGATGAAGGGAGGGATGTGTCTTCTCCCTACCATCGAGTAATCCGAGGGACACAGAGCCTACACCTCAGAACCCAATATCGTCAGCCGCATTGAAAAATCGACTGTGGCGGGCAGTGCTAGAAAAGTGTTCACGGGTCCCCACCTTTAGAGAAAAGGCTGACGAGGGGGTTATACGGGATTTCTTACACAGGATTGAAACGATTGGCAACCAGTGTGGGTGGACTGGGGAGCAAAGTGCCATTAACCTTGAAATAGCCTTGCAAGTTGAGGCGAATCGGTTAGTAGTCATGGGCGCATCTAGCCGGGATTACTCAACCCTGCGGGCGAGTTTGCTATGGCAATATGGCCAGCCAGGCGGCACCGATGGTACTCTGAGGCAATTTCGTGCCAGAACTCGCAGACAGGGGGAATCGCTGCGCACATATGCACGCGCCCTAAACGACTTGGTTCGGCAGGTATATCCTGGGACCGATGAAACCTGTCGGGTTATCAATGTTCGCGAACAGTTCATTCATGGCTTGGCGGATGAAAGTAACAGACGACCATACATGCTTCTTAGAGGGTGACGTCTCTGGAGCGACTAGTAGACATTGCCGAGCGGGGCGAGCAGTTCTCGAACCCTGACCCCGGTCGGGGTAAGCCACATGCGTAGGGTGGAGACCGCTCCTGCTTGTGCAGTGTCAGTTGATGACGAGGGGGCAGGAGGTGTGTCGGCTGATGCTGATTGTGAGGACACTTGTTGGGGGGGAGTTGGGGGGGGGGCGGGGGGGGGGGGGGGTCGTGTTCCCAGACGGGATTAATAATGGCTAAAATTTTATTTGTAGTTCACAGGGCGCCGCTTATCACGCAGACAGCGTTATCGTCAGCGCAGTGGCAGCCCAACGTTACGCCACTACTCGCCGCAATTTACAATGGGCGCTCGCCGTATGACCTATTTTGGTGTACTAATATCTTTGCTTACAGTTATCTCAACCCCGCTTGACGTGGCCATTCGGACCGCCACTTAGATGGAATAAATCCCAAGTCACGGTCAATGGACTTGCAGTATTCGTTTCCAAGGCAACGGGAAATCCCATTATGAAAGATACAAATTTTACTTTTTTTGCCATTTTTGGGGCAGTTGCAATCCACGTAGCTTAACCCTAGTTGGTACAGGCTTATATGGGTTGGCTGCATGTGTTATGTGCCAGATGAATGTAATCGTACAGTTACTTTGTGTTTCCATGGCAACGCAAAAAATGGCCCAATGGTGAATGATAGTTCATCTCTAAGTTAACCATGTGCCAAAGAAACATGGGAACCTATAAGCCACGCGTCTCATTTTGTATACAAAGATTACTTAAGGTGATAACTCAAAAGTGACCCTATTTCAGCGACCTGATTCAAAGGTCAAGGTCGTGACCTTGACTATTATAAATGTAGAGTGCTCGGCTGCAGCTCAAAAATTGACAACATCTGAGTACGAAACTTGCCCTGTTGGATAGAGGTGATGTAGTTTATGCAGTGGCCGTAGAAACTTTGAAATGGTATAGGACAATGTGGAATTGTATTGCCCGTCAGAATAAAATATGGTTAAAATGCGTTGTGTTACCACTTTTGCGTAAATCGACTAAAGAATCATTGCAATGGTGAACTATACGGCTTTTCTCTTTCCTTACCGCAACACCCCCCCCCCTCCCCGCCCCACTGCCCCACACCGCCCCCTCTCTGCCGCCAAAAGACACTCGCTTGCAAGCTGTGAACCGCTACGCTGGCGCAGACGGGTCCACTCACCCCTCCACCCCTACCGCACATCCGTACCCTCTGTATTGGTGGCCGATCCGCTGCTGTTCTTATCACAATGCGAGAGCCCCCTCCCCCCCCCCCCCCCGACACACGTACTTTTCCGGGCCGTAAAATGTTACGTGCTAAGCCGTGTTCACTCGCTCGTTGCGGTTGTATTATTCTATCAAGTTTTGCTGTGTACCTGCGAGCGCCGACCATGACGGTAAGGCCACGAAATAAGGTTAAGGGGTGCATTACGATCCTACTGTGACAGGTCAACAACTGTCTGCTAGTTACAGAGGCAGTCTGACATGTACGATCGTGAATATTTTACAGTGGAAAAACAACTAAACAGTTTCATTGCAAGCAAATTTTCATGGGATGAGTGATAAATCAGCCACATATGGGAACAAATTGTTATGCCCACGAAAATAGGTCACACGAGTGTATGATGTGCAATCGTTTTTGACAGTTGTCGGAGGTCAGTGACCTATTTACCAGCCGCGGTGGGTCCTCGTACGCACTTGCTACGTTGCACCTGCACCTCGGCCGTCCCTCAGGCTAGGCCTCAGGAGTGTGTGTGTGTATGCGAGCGGGGGGGGGGGCGTATTTCCAGATCACGAAGAATAAATGGGCCCGTGTAAAACGAGGACTTTTGCAGAAGTTTGCAGAAGTACTTTTGGTGGAAGGTACACATATATAATTGATATGAGCTGAAAGACTTACTTGTTTGCATACCGTACACGAAAATCCAACTTATTTGGTATCCATTTGACCGAGATATATCCACTTCTGTCGAGGGCTGTTATTCAAATGACCAATATCGCCGTTTTGGCCTCCTGAAGTCTCGTCGGCGAACCGAAATCTCGCGCCCGTGGCTTCCAGCCGGGGTGCGAGGTGTCGGCGTGGGGTGTGACGGGAGGGGCGGGGGGGAATTGCTGGCCGCCCCGACATGGCTGGCTGGTTGGTGAAGCCTTGGCAAGAGTTGGCATACTCGTTTTTGCCCGGACCACGGTTGTTTTCCGCCAGACCAATAGAAGGAGGCTATGTGTAGGCCAAGGCCTAGGCTTCGTGCGCCGTCACGTCATCGATAAAAACCGGTTGCACGACTGAACGGCTGCCACGTCAACCGTGACTGCAACTTTTTGTAGGGACCGAATATTTTGTCTGAAGTAATTACATCGGCGCCGATGAAAAAATGTAGCGCCGATGTAGCAGGGGGAGGCTTCCACAAAAAATCTGTCACATTATTATCAAAGATCCTACCTCAGAGAAACAGAAAATGTTAAGTCCAATGGGGTGGGAGGGGGGGGGGGTCCAGGAGCCGAGGAACTAAGTAGGACCGAGGAGACAGCAGGGGCTTCTCGCATGGCCAATTACTTCCATATGACGAGGTTGTGAGCAATGGACTGCGGGCAGAGTGTTGGTGGTGATATGTCTGGCAACCCAGTCTTGAAGATGATTTGTTGTGTCTACAGGTCTACGGATAGCTGATGTGGTTGTGGGTGTATTGTCCACAAGCAGGGCCATACATTAACTGTAGTCATCAAAGGGAGAGTCGGACAAGTGCAATTGACTTCCTTATATGATAACAGTAACTGTACACTTCTCCGCTTTTAGACTTCGGGTGTTTGGAGTCAATTATCACTATCATATTATCATCCCGGGCGCAGTCAAATTGTAGGCAATTAGCCGTCGTAGTCATCAAAGGGACACTCGGACAAGTGGAATTGAATTCGTCCCATTAACTATAGCCGCCTTCTCCGATTTTTGACTTTGGGTGTTTGAGTCAATTAGTCATCGAAGGCGGTGGTTACGAACCACACAGTCAATGTGGTTGGTTAATGTGGTTTATAGGTGTTGACCTGGCTTCCAACCTTCATAAGCCACCAGCTTTGACGTTTTGGCTTCTTGACTTCGAAGTGCACCCCCAACCCCTGCATGCCGTCTGAGACACATTTTGTCTGAAGTAATTTACATCGGCGCCGAGGAAAAATGTAGTGCCGATGTAGCAGGAGGATCCTCGGACCAATGCCCAGTAACACTTCGAAGTGCACCCCCCACCCCTGCATCATTTTTCGTCGGCGCCGATGTAAATTACCCCCCACCCCTGCATGCCGTCTGAGCCACCCACCGTCTGCACCCCCCCACCCCCCCTTGGTCCGCGAGACTTCGCACCTGGCGAGATTACGGCATGCCGAGGAGGCAGCCATTTGAGCTGAGGCTGCCAACAGGAACGGTTTATACGCCATAACACACTTATTCGGATACCATTTTCATTGGACTTAACATTTTCTGTTTCTCTGAGGTAGGATCTTTGATAATAATGTGACAGATTTTTTGTGGAAGCCTCCCCCTGCTACATCGGCACTACATTTTTCCTCGGCGCCGATGTAAATTACTTCAGACAAAATATCCGGGCCCCTTTTTGTAACTGCCAATTTAATGATTTTTTACACTCTCTCCGTCACACAGGTGCGGGGTCTTATCTTGTATGCTCGTTGAGTACAGCGTTTAAACATTGGTTGTAGGAATATATCGCGTCAATGGTAGAAGGAAGAAAGAGTGGAGCCATGTCCCCGGAGGGACCCCCAACTCTTTGGGAAGAAGGACATGGGATCTTTATCCTGCGACCACACAGACATGGCCACAGCGGGGCTCGAACCATCGATCCACGTGTCGTCAGGCTCTCGGGTGACCAACGCACTCAATGCGATCACTCTAGCCCACTGAGCTACCGGGCCAGCCCCAGTCCCGCATTCAAAGTGCCATCCTCGCATTTGACTGCACATTATTCAACAACCTGCATCTTCACGTCACATTTCGCCTGGAGACAAACAAACGGACACGGGTTTTTTATTCAGTCCACAGTCTGACTCGCCCCCTGCGTACCAATGGATACCGCGCGCATAGGGCTGTCATACTAGTTACGACATAGGACGTGGAACCAGGCAAGCTGCTCGGCCAGCGAGGCAAACAACGGGTGGGTCGCAATTCGTCTTTCGTGTGCCTTAAATAAAGAGCTCTTGACTTTTTAGTCTCAATATATTGGTAGATGACACTTCGAACTTGTAATTTTCCATCATACTAGCCACGATCAGTAAACTTGCCGCACAATAGTTAGATGATTCGTCAATGTTTACACTGATCTGGAGTGATCGGGTGGCAAGTATAGACAGCCATCACGGTCTAATTAAATTTCCGTTTTTGCACAAATTTAGAAAGAACATTTTTGTATTTGTATTTTGTTAACAATATATTTCTAAATTGCTTCATTTGTTACTTTTCATGGGTATTTTGACATAACAATTCAAGTTCTCACTGTTAGTGCCTTCTACAGTTTACTACGGTTATGACAAGAGCGCCAAGACATGTTGCTTTGTTATTGAATCATGTCTGTCGTAATAAATAAATTCGTCGTATCATAACCTTTTCAGACTTCTGCTCTGTTACTATAATATATCATATAATGTGTTCCATTATCTGAAAAGATCGGTTTGCGACAATAAAAATTACAATGACATTACAGTTTAATAGGCTATAATTATCATCAACTTTCTACTTTCCGTGATGACAAACGTTAATCAGGATATTTCCAAATTCATAAACTGTGGTGCTCTTTTCTATGGTTTTATGCAGTCTGTTTTCATTTGTTCATAGAATTAGTGGACCTTGATAACTGCGTACTTGTACTCTTATCTAATTCATATTTTCCTACTGTGCAATGTTTTATTGGTATGGTCACTTAACTGTTTACTTGCAAGAAATTTTAATATTAAAAAAAAAAACAGGATTAATCATAGATAAATATATGTGTACTTTAAATATTTATTGATCATATGCTTGGATCTATATCTATGTGTAATATATCTCAAATGTAGGTAAAAATTATTTGATATCAAATATTTGCTAAATACATGTACAAGGACATGATTGAGGATTCATCTAAAGGCACGTGCATTATTTAAGTTAATATAATTAAGACATATTTTCATTTTATAAGTGTTATTACTGTTTAAAGCATTATTTAAATAATGTTTATTTATACTTTTTCAAAGACTTGATGATTGATATTTTAACTTGGACAAAACAGTAATAGAATCAGGTTTTGTTTTTCCGCTTGTAATCTGTCATACCCCGTCGACAACACGGTCAGGCCAGCGCAAATATCGGGTATTCAGCGGGCTGCAGTGCGCCAAGTTTACTGGACGCAGTTAGTGATACGGTGAAATACAATTTCAAAGTGTCTTCCACCAATATATTGGAATAGTTAATATGTGCTTATTTAAGTTGGATACAGGTCCAGAAGGGATCCACCCTTTTCTCGCCGCACTCACTGAGCAGTTTGCCTGGTTCCGCGTCCCAAATCGTGACTAGGATGAGAGCTTTCTAATTCGCCAGGCAGGGGGCGAATTAGCCGCGCAGTGAAAAATTAAAGTCGCATATAACGTCGTTGTCTTCCAAATATGATCTCGTGAGGTATCGCACACGTAAAGCGAGATTCACTTGCGTTCCCTATACGGTTCAAAATAATACCTGCATAGCACATTCTGTGAGCGTCAGCCATGGTAACGATAGAGTATTGGCGCCAACTAACCAGGTTACGGGGTGCGAGTTTCGCAAACACGAGTTAGATGTATCCTGAAAATGTTTCGGTTAATTTGTGTCGGAAACTTGTTTCGAACACAAAGTAACCGAAACTTTTAGATGTATCATGGCCATTAGGCGTCGGGTTAGACTAGAATAGGGGGAGGTGGGGGATTGTCCTGTCCCCGTATGAATAATGCTGCAACTGAACTATTGCACCTTGTGTATGTCCACCTCCCGTGGGAAGGGTCAAACGGAATTTGATTATCTAAGATATTAAACAATTGCATCATTGTCTAGGTGGAAATAGTATAAATTTACCTTAGACATATGGCCAGGCGCTGTTCTGGACGTAAGCTGCTTCAAAGGGTGGTAGTTTGTTTATAGATTGTTGGCCCAACTGTTTGCAGAGAATCTCTGAATTGTCGCGCGTCAAATGGAAATATTTAGCGAACCGCTCGTCATCAGCAATTTTCAGTGGTTGGATAGGGCTGTACAGTCACTGCGGGACCTTATCGAGACCCAGCGAGACGGGCATACTTGCACTCTACGTCAATGCCTAGCATCAACGGCATGTACGTGCTGCCTGCCTTCCGGTTTTTTGCCTTCACTCGCTTCACACACAAGATCGGCTAAAGCTGTCCTTGGCTGCACAACTAACCACTAAAGTTCTGTACATATCAGAATTATAACCATCCGAGTAGATTTATGTAATACATAAGCGGTTGGACAGTTGATAAACCAGGATGCGGTTGTCTCATGGGTCACTGTCAGTGTCAGGCGATCTAATGTGCTGCGTGGGGTTTTCCATGTCGTATGACGTAAAAAATACTCCTTATATTGACTGACCAGGCGAGGGCAATGGTGTTCCGTTTGTCGCCGAAATGTAAACATCGATGATTTGCCTCAAAATACAACGCTTGTAACATTCTTATCGAACGGACCACAAGCATTATGGAGAGATAAATGTCTTATCTTTAAGGATATTATAATTTTATAGTTAGCAATGCCTGGACCAAAGCAGACATTTTTGTTTACACCCACTCGATTCTTCACGCACAAACCGCGCAGCTGGGATTGACTACAATGAGTGCGAGTCACGCAGTTGCAGCAAGGCACCAGCGTGATGCGCAGTCGTTCTAAGAGCACGTGTTTTTTTGTTGGTCCCCAAAAGACCTAAACCGGAAATAGAACCCGCGAGAACTGTACAGCCCTATTTGTGTGAATGTCTTGTATGCATGACGTTATGAATTATCCGCTACCGGTATGTTCACTAGGTGGCGTTTACCATTGGTTCATCGAGTATGACATGAAATAAACCCCGGCCTCAGTCACTCGACAGCCGGCAACCTGAACAGGCGTCTCTGGTTATTTGTGGTCATATCACATATTAAAACAATACCCTGCTAACATAGTGACTCTGTCGGGGCGGATTCAACTTGAAAAAGAAATAAAATATATATATTAATCTGTTGGGGTTTTTTTGAGGGGGGGGGGGGGGTGGCAAAGTAGGTATGTAGTCGAAAACTACACAATTACAGCGAAGGGTCATCTCCTCCAGACCCGCCATGATGCCGTAGATGCGAGTACACTCCCGATCGTTCGCGGCGTTGACACCGTGATTGACTTAATTGCGTAACTAGGTTACTTCTGGTACCGTCTAGTTTTACCCGCGCGAACGCAGCCCCCGAGAGATGTCGCGGACCGTGTGGTTGTCCGGCGGCCCCAGCGTTTGGTTGATCCGGAGGCTGCTTCCGGTTCGTTCAGCGTCAGCTGGGACAACGTGCCGTTTCATCAACACAGAAAGCACCAGAGCCCAAAGCAAGGAAACACGTCGGCTGATGGCTCTCGCGTTTGCTTAAGAACACGGGACGCGTAGCCTGCATCTATCCAGCGACCACGTCATCCCGGGTCTTCGTCTGGATGCAGCCAGCTTATTGCCCCAGATTATTCCACACTCCGGCAACGGATGACTGCCATTATGGAGAGCGTACTGGTGTCTCACCTCCCGGCACTGAGTCACCTTCACGTCGAGTGCCCCCCTCCCCCTATGCGCAGTCACGTACTATGGAGCAAAGAGCACCGTTGTGAATCTGGGTGTCGTCGAGAGGCCAGCTCTACAATTACTGTAGGGCAGCCGGCTCTCCAGTTACTGTAGAGCAGCCCTGACCTATATTTGCTGCTCCCCAACTCTGTAGAGCAACGACGTTGACCTCCCAGCCCGCGCCCCCAGCCCGCGCGCGCGTGCTCTATGGGGCGGACTGACCGCGTGTAACCTGAAAGGCCTACCGCTACACTAGTAGTCCACTTCACCCCCTCCCACGCTAGGACCCACATCTGGGATATCTACAGGATGTTACACTATACTCGTATAATGTATATGTACGGTCACATCGTAATAACATGTATTGTTGTTTATATTCAACATAGTGTGTGTAAGGGTTGTAAAGTAACGTTACTTTGTCAAGAATCGGTGGGAAAATGGCTATGTCGCTCTTCCCGAAGCCAGAAGGCAAGAAGACAAAGGCACTCTGTCCTGAATAGACGGACCGAATGCCATCCACTTGTAGTCTTCGTGGGTCTATGCAATTCCTAGATCTTTCTTCACGTCTTCTATGGCAGCATCCATTTCGATAACACGTGCTCGATCTTGGTTCTTTAAATACCAGATTAGATAGATTGAAGTGGAGGGGTTTCAAATCGCTGAGGATTTGCAGGCAGCGCTTCAGGACGGGCGGTAGCGAGGCCTGGGTTCGTCCGGGCTACTGAGAGCCTAGCGGCAGCTAAAGGCACACCATCGAGCCTCGCTGTGGCCATGTCTGTGTGGTCGCAGGATAACAATCCCATGTCCTTCTTCGCAAAGAGTAGAGGGTTACCACCGGGGACTTGGCTCCGCGCTCCATTTTCCATTCTCCCATTGACGCGATATGACCAAAAGTGGTTAAAGCGTCCTGAATATGCAATAAACCAAGAATTATTGGCCCGACGCAGGCCCCCCGGTGGGGGGAGGGGGGGGGGGGAGGGTACTTAATACATTGATGTGGGCGGGGTGGTTCCCCCCTCCAGCTCTCGGCGGCAAATTTCCGCTCCCTCAGGCATAAATGGGCACCCGCGGAACCACCGCACCAGATTCGTATAACAGTGCCCCCCCACTCCCCCGGGCGCATGCCCTTAATTGTAGTACCTCTATATGATATAAATCACTGCTCTCTAGCTTGTGACATCGTGAAGATTAAACCTACAGGCGGTAGGATCGATCAAACATAAATAGGTTTCCAGAAATGAAATAATGAACACAGCAACAACAACTTAGATGCACGCCAGATGGACTTTATTAACCCATACAGCTTGTGTGAGCGATAATATGGATCGGGTCAAAATGTGCAGGATTACCAAATAATTGTCTCTAGAAATTGCATGCAACGTGTCAAACGAAATAGCGATTGCACGAACTGTATATCTAGTAAGATTCAGTAGCCCAAGCACGTTGCTAAAAGCTAAATTACTGGGCCAGGAGTACACCTGAGAGCTTTACTTCACCATTTGAGTAATCCGCCAAAAAGGCACAATGCGTAGGCCGGACCCGGCCTCGCCAGCTTTGTCACAATTAAGTATAACAGATTATTGTCATCATTACAAATCAGGTACGTGTATTGTATATTTTCAAGGCCTCATAATAGTTCTAAGCAATAACGGAACAGTTAAGGGGAATGATATGGTGTGTTGCAAGTGATTATTTATTCATCCCGAACAACTCTTTAGTCTCTTTTAAGTTGTCACCTGGCGGCACTACAAGCGGCATGACAATCGGGCTTACAGCGGGCCGCGATCTCCCGGCAGAGGCAAAACACATCTAAAATCATTCGTGACCCTAGGACCGTTGGGGTCAACCGTGAGGTGGGCGGTGACGTGGGCCAGAGGTGATATGAAGAACGAGCTCCCTCTGCCGGCAGAGTGAGCGGGCCGACGTCGATGAAATCGCCAACGGTGGCCGATGATCGCCGACGTTGGCCGATGGTCGCCGACGATTCGCGGTCCTCGTCCTGACAGAGCGTGCTGGCTGGGTCACTGTGGCTGTCAACGGCAGCCGCGACAGCTCAGGGAGTTCGAGCGCTCCCCTCCTAGCGCCTTGGCCCTCCCCCCCCCCCCCCCCGCTTCTATATACATGTTCTGGTACACTAGGACTGATAACTGATGTCATATATTGTTCATATCAGCAGCAGTTGCTCACGGGCATCGAGCTACAACCAGAAATCCTTGAAGTGGAATTCCATGTGTAACCGAACACTTTCATGTCGTCCCGGAAGTAATCGAGAAGCCAGTCGAAGGTGTCCGGAATATCCCGCTGAAGCTTTCGCAATAAGTGATCATAGTTCGTTAGATCTGGACCTATCGCTCCAATGACGGCTTTATCGAACTTGGCCTTCTTGTTGCCTGTGTGTATATAGGGCATATCGGGCTTCGATGTGACCCCGATCTTTTCGCTGAGCGTGTTGACGCCATATTCGTCCGTTTCAGTCTTCAGGATCAAATCCAGATGGTTGCGACATGGTCTACCCAAACGGTTCTGACTGGCCCAGTGTTCGTTTTGTGGCAGGAGTCCCTTGGCAAATGCCTGAGCGAATTCCGCTAAGGTCAGCACCTTACCCGGCTTACAGTTCAATTTGGGTTTATATAAAGCCATCATGATTTCAGTACAATGTTCCTGATATTTTTTTCTTTTAACGATTACCTCATAATATCCGGAGACAAACTTCTGGAGTGGGTGGCGCACGACGATGAATTTAGTGTAGTTGGCGTAGCGACGGTTGAGTTCGACGATTGGAAGTTTTGACGTGAAGTTGAGGCCAAGTTTAAAAAAGCGACGACGCTCGTCCGCAATTCTTCCTTTGGCGCCAATAGATTTAGCGAAGTATTCAAACCAACTCCTGCTTCCAGCTTTAGGGATGATTGTCCATACGGCATGGTGAACGTTGTCAATCAATGCATAGGCCACAACACCCAAGTCGTCTTGCTGAGCCCTTCCGGCGATGTCACCGCACGCTTGACGACGTAATGACATCCTCTCCTGGAGGGTGCACATGGTGTTGGCCGGGTTCCCTTTCCCGCCATCTTCTGTTTCGTTTATGTGATGCTTGGGGTCCGAATATTCCTTCACCTTGACCTGTGTTTGATTATCCCCTCCTCCCGGCTGTTCGCGGTGCTCGGTTTCCATCATATTGAGGTTCGGGATCACATGGTACGTCCGGATCAGGAACACTCCAAGTGCCAGGATGAAGGCCAGAAGTAGTACAAGCGTTTTTGAGAAGATTTTCGCCATTTGTTGTTTTCGATGATGTCGCAATCCGCAATGCGTCTGGCAAGAAAAATCGTGGTGATAAACATGGGACATAATGTTGATGAACTACATGCAGATAGTTCCGAAATATATGAAGCAAAAAAAACTGATAGATCTTTGCTGAGTGGCTGAGTCATCAGGGTATATAAACTCACCTCCTTATCCACTTCCTTTTCTAGTCCTCGATCTGTACGGTTTTTCTTCTTCCTCCACCGGCTTCTCGAATCGATGGGCTTAAAGAGAAATAATAATCTATACCCCCAGATCATTGATAAACTAAGGTCGCAATTAGTTCCGCAATATGATCATAATCTATAGATTATTTGTTTACACATTATTACACGGGCTACATAATTTCACACCATCCACAAGTGGCGGAGGCATGGGAGTGGGGGTCACATGGGCCACGTGTCCCCCTCTCAATTCCTGTAGACTGAGACTACCTTGGTTCCCGAGCTCAGCAATATCTGGGGTAACCATAGCCCTGGCACATGCCTCTCTGACCGCGCCACCGCTATCCCCCATGGATCCACCCTCCCCCACCGACCTGCCCTCCCCCATGGATCCACCCTCCCCCACCGACCCGCCCTTCCCCATGGATCCACCCTCCCCCCTGGATCCACCCTCCCCCACCGACCCGCCCTCCCCCATGGATCCACCCTCCCCCGCCGACCGGCCCTCCCCCATGGATCCACCCTCCCCCCTGGATCCGCCCTCCTCCACCGACACGCCCTCCCCCCTGGATCCACCCTCCCCCACCGACCCGCCCTCCCCCATGGATCCACCCTCCCCCACCGACCCGCCGTCCCCCATGGACCCACCCTCATCCGTGGGTCCACCAGTAAACAAACCATTTCGCAATTGAAAACAGGTTATTATAACGTCCTTTCAATCAAGATGAATGAATCTGATAAAACCGACAAGGCTATTTTTTCCGATTTTTTATATATAAGAACCTCGCTTGATGGTTATAACCACGAGCGCTTAACTTCTTCGTTCATTATCAGTCACCACGCGGTCATCTGCACTAAGCCCCACCTCTCATAGTCCTCTCATGTGTCACCCCCACCCCTCCCAACGCCCCCCCCCCTCCCACACACACATGCATAAATGATTATATATATATATATATATGGCTAAGCATCTGAGAGATGCGAGCATGAGGGGAGGGCGCAGGCGTGACGGCCGCTAACAGTACAGGCAGTGTTACTGAGCCCGTCGCTATAAGGGGGCAAGGGAGCTCCCCCCCCGACACGCATGTTGACAGTCGGAGACCGTACTACCACAACGGCCGTGTGAGTTAGGGTGGGTGGGGTGGCGGTCTATATGGGTGAGGGGTGTGGGGGGGGGGGGGACGTACCAGATAGTGGAAGGTGCCACTGGTAAAGGCAAAGTGAGTGCCGGTACTTCCAGCTCTGGCTGACTTTGAATCGGCACTTTGGCAGGCTCTGCGCCAATTGCTGCCGGCCATAGAGTTGAAAGGCTGCCTATTTCACTTCCGAGTGAAAACACACTTATCTTATCTCCACCGGGACATGCCTCCACCTCGACAAACCATTGCCACGATCGAACCCCCTTCCTCCTACCGGTTTCGTTGTTTCCCCCGCCCCGTCCACCCACTCCCTACGGCCCCCCGCTTCCCGCTTACCTACCCCCTTGGTGCGATGCATGTGTGCATGTCTCGCGCGGGAATGTGAGGGGGACACAGTGGTGGATCCAGGGGGAAGGGGCATATGGGGAGAGGCAGGGGGCACGTGCGATAAGTAGGCAATATTGCATATTGCATAAGCCCAAAAAATTGTAAGTACGTACTAGCCCTGAATAACCAGGCCAGGGGCGGCTCCAGGGGACAGGGGAGGTCTATGCCTCAGATGGCTTAACTTTTGCGTTGAGAAACGATATTGCGCCTTTTTTCGCCACCTCCCCCCCCCCCCCCCCACCCCAGGAAGCCTCGGAAATGCCACAATAAAATGCTGCAGAGTTTTCAATATTTATTATAGGCACATAATATTGAAGTTCAATACACTAGTTGATTCCCCTTACCTGTCGGACGCTGCTGTCTCTCTTAGCCTTCCTGGATGCCCGTATCCGCGTCCTGTACGTGCGTCCTGCTGACCAGCGGTTGAGATCCGTGGATGGGATCCCTAGAGAAGGCTTCCCCTCCGTCCTACCACCTAGTAAAATCCACTGCTGACTTCATTACTCCCTGGTCCTTTGACATCATCACTCCTGTGTCCTCTGACGATATTATTGTTCTGTGGCGCGCTGTGGTAGTGAGTGTGAAAAGCAGTCGAGAAGGCCAGCTACGGAGGGAAGTCTCGCCAGCTCGCTCGCTTTCGTCCCGCTACAGTGCACGTCCCCCGAGGCTGTCAGCCAAGCGTTCAGTGGTATAATGGTTGGTTGGAGATGTTGGGCTTCTGGGGTGGGCAACCTGGTCACAGCCCAGTGGATGGACGCCATAAAGAGTGCGCCAGCTACGCCCCTTGCTCATCGGTGTATATTCATGATAGAAGGCCGCGCGACGTGAGGGTTGCCTTAGATGAGGGTGGAGAGGGCGCGCCCACCCCTATTTAGCATGTCGCCCCTCCGTTACTACCACCTATGAGTGAGGGACGTACTCTAGCCGCCCCCCCCCCCCCCCCCACACGCCCACACCCCAATGACACCAATACATTAATTTGAGAGGCTACCCAGACCAGTGGAGTCACCGAAGCGTGTCGCCAGGGAAAGCCAGTACTAGTCACCACTGAGCGTGTTGAGGCTTGTCTCTTGGCTTGGAGGTGAGGGGAGGCGGATGGATGTAATGGGGGTGTGCGCAGTTCAACCCAGCTGGCTGTTCATCGGATTTCGAGATGAGGTGAGCGGACGATAATGTCGAGAGCATATTGAATTGAGTTCCCTGTTTTCGATTGAGTTCTGGCGTTTATAAGTTCTCCTCTGTGTAGTTGGTATTTTTAAATGTATGTCTTTAATAGGAAGTGACAGGCTCGTTTTACTTGTAACTAATAGTTTTGTCGGGCATCACGTACGTTGGATGAGATATGGAGACAGTTAGTCTAAAGATCACGATGTAGTGGCCTTTCGAAGGGATTGAGTGTTTAATCAGACTAATCAGAGATCCCAACCACTGGTTTTTTCCGCTCCCTACACTGAGTTGGCTAGAGAAAATTAAGTGTCCATGCCCCTCTGTCCATATCGCCGGTGTAATTGGCTAGGCGAACCGATGGTGAGAGACACAGCCCCTTGGGAGAGGGTGGAGTGGTTATGCACGCATGCTCTATTTTTAGTGTTGATGCGATGAGGAGAGGGTGGTTGATGGAGGGGGTTGGGGCGTAACTTATCATTCGATTCACTAAATTGTGTTAGTCGTACTGTTTCACATTAGTGCTTTAGCAAATGACGCATTATAGGGAGACGTATAGCGTGTCAGTTACTTAATCAGTTTAGTTTTTGCTAACTGGAGTGCAGAGCCGATTTACATCACCTGCTTTGCAAAAGGGCTATGGGCCCCCGAACACTTCACACATATATCGGGCCAAGCTTAATGGTATGGTTCGCAATTTATACTTCACTTAGAATCTATCCCATATACGTTGTCTGCGTTCGTTTGTCATTTAATGTTGGTTAAAATATACCATCAACCTAAGCGAAACATTTTCTGTAATAAATCTATCATCACTACATGAACCAGTTTTCACTTAGCGTGGACACAGTACATGTTATATTACAACAATAGAACCGGTTAATTACATCTTACTGTTCTGATCATATGCTAGCTGAACTAAAACTCCTCTACGTAATTTATAATTCGATTCATCAACTTGTGTTGCATTTGTTATTTCCCATTAGTTCGTTCACAAATAATTCATTTCGGATGTTCGCCTGTTCAATAGTTATATGCGTGTCGTTTCTTTTCACCCGTGACTAAACACATAGATTATGTTAACGACACATATCGATTCGTGTGTTATTTACTCAAACACTTTACGATTGTGTAATTGTAATGCAACCCGAGTTTATGGTATTTGCTTGGTAAAAGATCTATGCACGACGAAGCATTTACACATCAATCACATACTTGTAAATGTATGGTTTACATTTAGTATTCACTGGAAATATATTATATATATAAGTTATTACATTCTTCTGTCGTTCGCTTTAGTTGGGTATTAGAATTCCACCATGATTGAAGCATTTATTGTACAACCTATCTAAGGCGGGGTTTATACTTACCTTGCGCAATAGTTCCTTCACTGAAACAAGGTCATAGTGCATGTTGTATTAAACAAATCACTCGTCATGCACACCTGCATATTGGTCTTCTATGTTAACCAACCTGAGACACGTTGGCACAATTTGGGGATAGACGTGTAACAAGGTGCACATTTAATGCGCACTTGAAATGCCTTACTTACAAGTTATTACTTTCTTTTGTAGTTCAACGTATATTGATATAGAACTCCACCATGTTTGAAACAATTATTGTACTAAACCTATCATCACAACATAAAGCGGGGCTTATACTTACATTGCGCAACATTTGACTTACTGAAAGCAAAGTCACAATACATGTTACATTTCACACATCACTTGTTATCGACACCTAACTATTCTGATCATATGACAATTAAGCAATGTTCCCATCACGTAATTTTTTATATTATTCCCTAACTTATGTCACGCATATTATTTCATATTAGTTCTTTAACAAATGACATTATAGATGCACTTAGGTCCTCTAACGATACAAAATGTATACGTGTAATGCTTCTCTCGATACTTGTTTAAACACATCTCATAAAAGCGACAGCTATGACAAGTATTTACTCAATCGTTTTTGTTTGGTTAACGATAGTGTAAATCCGCGTTGCATCCCTTGCTCCACAAGAGATATATGGGACCAAACATTCCGCACATCAATCATCAAACCCGTACAAAATGATTCAAATTTAATGTTCACTTCAAAAGTTTTACATAAAAATTATTACATTCTTCCGTCGTTCGCTGTATGTTGATATATAGCTTTGAAATAATTGTACAGTTATTTTACTAAACCTATCATCACTAAAGGAAGCAGAGCTTATTCTTACAAATATTTTGCTAACTGAAAACAAAATAATATAACAGAGTTCATTAAACATATCACTCGCTATTCATACCTAACTACTCTGACTATATCTTAATTTAACAGAAACTCCTTCATGTAACTTATTGTGTAGCTTCTCAACTTGCACTACGCAAGTTATGTCGCACTGGATCTTAAACAAATTACGCATTGCATTTCCACCTGGTTTCTCGGCCACTATCCAATATTCATACACAAAAGTTTTCCATTTCTTCGGTTGTTCGTTGTAGGTTGATCAAGAACTCCAACTTAATGAAATTTTTATTTTAATAAACCTATCATTGTTACATTAAGCACAGCTTACTTGCCATGTACGATGGAAAAAACATAAGACTACATGTTACATTAAACATGTTACTCATTTGTCCGTCCTACGTACACGGATCATACCGTTTCTTTTCGCATTTGTCTCAACATATATTATAACTACGACACCTATACAGCTGGTTATTCTCATACCCTTATGAAAAAGTACTATGGTCCATAACTATAGTAATACTATAGTTTTCATAACTATGGTAAATCGGTGGTAATTTCGTGCACAATAATACTGTACTATAGTATTACTATAGTAATACCATAGTTATCTAGACTATAGTAATACTATAGTTATCTAGACTATGGTAATACTATAGTTATCTAGACTATTGTAATACTATAGTTATCTGGACTATAGTAATACTGTAGTTTTTTATAACTATAGTAAATCGGTGGTAATTTCGTGCACAATAGTACTGTACTATAGTATTACTATAGTAATAGTTATCTAGTTATCTAGACTATAGTAATACAATAGTTATCTAGACTATAGTAATACAATAGTTATCTAGACTATAGTAATACTATAGTTATCAGTTTTATAGACTATGGTATTACTATAGTAATACTATAGTTATCTAGACTATAGTAATACTATAGTTATCTAGACTATAGTAAAACTATAGTTATCTAGACTATAGTAATACTATAGTTATTTAGGCTATAGTAATATTATAGTTATCTAGACTATAGTAATATACTATAGTTACCTAGACTATAGTAATACTATAGTTATCTAGGCTATAGTAATACTATAGTTATCTGGACTATAGTAACAAAACTATAGTTATGTAATCTATAGTAATACTAAAGTTATCTAGACTATGGTAATACCATAGTCATCTGGACTATAGTAATACTATAGTTATCTTGACTATAGTAATGCCATAGTTTTGGTTGCCATAGTAATACTATAGTTTTGGTAGCCATAGTATCGCTATCACCTGGAATACTATAGTACTGTAGTGTATATAACTATGGCAGATATGGCACAGGCCCTTGTCATGGGGTATCAGCTTATCCAAAATGATGACAATAGTACTGCAATAATAAATCATCGTATTTTTGTCATATCATATCACCATTTATCATTGCACCTATACAAAATCATTTTATAATGCATGTATAGATATATGTACACATCAACCACAAATATTGCAAAAGACCTGCATTTTGTCATTTTATTTCTTTTATTCATACTTGTGGTTTTATGCACTGGTATACCGGTAAGCAGAAATTTGAGTTAGAAATCAGAAGCTCAAATGGAGCTCAAATTCATCACTTTTAAAGGTATTATTGAAATACCAAAAGGTATACATGCAGCGTCTTTGGGAAACATTGGTGACCCTGCAAATATTAAATATAATAGAATTTCAGTGATTTCATAAGGAATAACTGTATGTATGCATATACAATTTGTTATAGATACCGGCCCATGTACTCGCATAAATAAAACTTGAACGCCAAAGGCATATCAGATCAGCATCTTTGGGAAGCATCAATTGATGACTCTCTGCAAATATAAAATATAATACAAATACATTGATATCATCAGCAACTTCTGTATGTATATTTATATACAAGTTGTTGTAGATACCGGCACATGTACACAAATAATTGGGTAGGCCATTTTTGTCTTTCCTACTAGATAAATTCCAAGCTGGAACTGAATATACCCAGTAGATGAAATCCCAACTGGGCAAGCCTATAGCATGCAGGACAAGTACTGACACAAGATTGAATTTGTGCAAGCTAGTCTCTCACCATGCCCAGCCATGACGCCAGCATTTACAACTCCCATTAATTGGGCCAGCCCCACTACCGCTGTATGGGTCATAAAAACCTGCCTCTCCCCCAACTTTGTCGATGCGCAACGGCGCACTCATGTGGCAAGTACTGTTGCCGGCCTGTGTACTTCTCTGCCGATGGAGGAGGGTCCAGAAGCCATAAACTAGGCGAGGCTCTTGTTACAAGACGCAGGTATTCACGGGCCGGGGTGAGATGGGTGCAGTGGGAAGTCCTCTCTGACTGCTGACTGCACAGGGCGCGGACCGACCCCGTCGGCTTCGAGCCCCTCCATCTGTACGCTCTGCTCTATCATGGGCTCCATGATAGCATCCCATCCCCATCTCTTCGTACATACACACGTCTCTAAGAGCGAGACAAGCAAACCTACCTGTTTCAATGTCACACCACATATCATGGCCGACACAAATTCTTAACCTGTAATTGTACTTGGAGCGTGAATGCGCTGATTACAAAATACAAACCTGACGCCTATTTACACCGATAAACAGCGAGATTTGCCACCCGTTTACAACGGCGATCGATTGTATATGTTACCAATGAATAAAAGATGGATACTTTTAAATTTAATTTCAATAACGTTATAGCTTTTAGTGCCGACCGAAACGCAGTTCTCTTCGCGGTTTTTCAATTAAGGTTATTATTTCAACAAAAGGTAAATAACGGACCGGCGGGGTGCACAAAGAGGCAGGTGCATTCAAACGTCCCCTGCCACTGTGCAGACCGGTTGGCCCAGTCGGTATCAAACGTCGCATGATCGTGTTTGATTGCGCGTTCAATACCTCATATTGAGGCAAGACCATAGCCCAACTATACAGTAATCCCACGGTAACAAACTGTTTAAATACTGTAGTATTAGTATTGTGGGTATAGTAATAAGCTACTACATTAACTACCATCGTAGTTCCAAGTATAGTATTACTATGGTAGGTATTGTAATATTATTGTACTCCTAGTAAAACAATAGTAATCCTCTAGTAACTACCATCGTCGTACATATAATACTCCTACTGATACTATAGCAGTACTATAATACTTCTACCAATACTATAGTAATATTATATATATATACTCCTAATGATACTATAGTAATACTATAGTACTCCTTGTGAAACTATAGTAATCATAAAGTAACTGCCATCATAGTCCTGCTAACTATAGTATTACTATGAAAACTATAGCAATACTATAGTATTCCTAGTGAGACTATAGTATTCCCAGTGAGACTATAGTAGTACTATAGTATTCCTAGTGAGACTATAGTAATACTATAGTATTCCTAGTGAGACTGTAGTAATCCTATAGTAACTACCATGGTATTTCCAAACAACTATAGTATTATTATGAAAACAATAGTAATACTATAGTACTTCTAGTGAGACTATAGTAATCCTATAGTAACTACCATAGTCTTTCTAAATAACTATACTTTTACTATACAAGACATAGTAATACTATGAAAACTATAGCAATACTATACTAAGCCCAGTGAGACTATAGTAAGCCTAGTGAAACTATAGTAATCCTATATAGTAACTACCATAGTATTTCCAAACAACTATAGTATTATTATGAAAACTATAGTAGTACTATTGCACTCCTAATGAGAATATAGTAATCCTATAGTAACTACCATAGTATTTCTAAACAACTGTAGTATTATTATGAAAACTATAGTAATACTATAGTACTCCTAGTGAGACTATAGGAATCCCATAGTAACTACCATAGTATTTCTAAATAACTATAGTATTACTATGAAAACTATAGTACTACTATGAAAACTATAGTAATACTATAGTATTCCTAGTGAGACTATAGTAATTGTATAGTAACTACCATAGTATTTCCAACTAACTATAGTATAACTATACAAGACATAGTAATACTATAGTAATACTATGAAAACTACAGTTATGCTATAGGATAACCATAGGATATTTTCATAAGGGTAAAATTGGCAACTTCAGTGCAATCCAAATTTACACCACTTGCTTTGCAAAAGATCTATGTTCCGCCAGACATATCATACGTCAATCGTGACACACGTGCAGAATGGTTTACATTTAATGTATACTTGAATGTCATACATAAAAGTTGTTACGTTATTCCATACTTCATTGTACTCTGATACATAACTTTAACATAATTGAAACAATCTTTTACATCATGACTACATCAACCCAATCTTACCGGTATTGAGTTCAGAAATGTACAGAATACACATGTATTCGTTTTATCATTGCCTACGGGTTCCACGAGTGTTACATAAATACGCAAACATGACATATAAAACACTGAATACATAAACTTATATTTTTCTTTCACGGTTGTCTATCCCGAATGTGACGTAAACTTGATGACATATAAAAGCTAAAACATGTAGAATGCTATTCATACGTTTCATGATTGTCAAATGAGCTGCACCTTATGTAACACATAACTTATACTTGATGACATGAAAAATAAAACTTGCAAAATACTTTCGTATTCGATTTGTTAATTATATCTTATTGCCTAAGTATTTCTCATTTGATCTTTAAAACATTACACATTACATTACTGCTAGAGACTCTACCGGTACAACAGCTATACATAAAAGTTATTACTTTCGTTCACTGTATTCTGATAAATAACTTCAACATAATTAAAATAGTTATTTTACTAAACATATCATTGTTACATAAATTATAACCCACTTGCGATGCTCGATCGAAAAAACCTAACACTACATGTTTCACTAAACATGTCACTGATCATTCAGACCTAACTACACTGATCATACTGTTCTTCATATTTGTCTCATCCCAGATGATAACAGTGACACCTATAGCCTGTTATTCTCTTGTTCGTTGGCAAACTGCTGCCCACTCCAAATTACATCACTTGCTCTGCAACATGTCTGTGTTCCACCAAACATTTTAGTGTAACATAGTTTAAATTTAAAGTTCACTCGCAATACATACACAATTATTACTTTATTTCATAGTTCACCGTAGGATGACACATAACTTCAATATCATGGAAACAATTTTTCATTATTATTACTGCATAAAGCTGAGCTCCCTTGCATTGAATACCGAAATTTATAGTATACATATGTATTCTTTCACGGTTGTCTATTATAAGTACCCGAATGTGTCATAAAATATAAGCTTGATAATATATGAATAGCAAAACGTAGAATGCTACCTATGTTTCACAATTGTCTAATGAGCTACATAAATGTTGCACATAACTTAGACTTTATGACATATGAAACATAAAACTTACAGAATACTTACATATTCGTTACACCATTGTCTAAGTATTGATCCGAATGCTGCATAAAACATAAACTTGATTGCATATGAATCATGTAATACATATAACTTATATAATAATTACATATTTTTACCATTGTCTGATCCTAGTTATGCGAATACTGCACAACATTTAATTCATAATTCAATGAAACATAAACTTATTTGTTCCTATTATCATTGCCGTATATTACACATAAATCTTTCAAATGAAATAAAACGTTACAAATATATCTTAACATTTTCAACCATAGCAGTACCACGTATATAGGTAACAACACCTCATTCCTCCCCACCTTGATATCATTTATAAAAAATATAGCACGCAAGCATCTCCACTCCGAATTTATAGTATACATTATAGTATACATAAGTATTCTTGACGGTTGTCTATTGAGTCTCCTAATGCGGCATAAAATAGAAACTTGATGCTATATGAAATGCTAAACATGTAAAATGCTACCTATATGTTTCACAATTTTCTAATGAGCTACATACATGTTGCACATAACTTGTACTTTATGCCATTTGAAACATAAACTTTACATAATAATTTCATAGTCGTTTCACTATTGTCTAAGTATTGCCCCGAATGGTACATAGAACATAAACTTGATTGCCCATGAAGCATCTAATACACAAACTTATATAATGATGCTATATTTTTATCATTGCGTTATTCTAGTTATGCGAATGCTGCACAAAATTTAATTCATAATGCAATGAAACATAAACTTATTTTTTCCTATTATCATTGCAGTATGTTACACATAACTGTTTCATATTAAATAAAAGGTCACCAATAAACCTTAACCACCATAGCACTACCACGCACAGAGGTAACGACACCTCATTCCTCCCTACCCTGATATCATTTATAAAAATAGAGACGGCAAGCATCTAAACTCCGAAAGGGGAACCCCCTCAATGCTCCACACACCCGCCTCATTTCTTAATATTTATGTCGTTTCTAAAAAGAGTTCATACGCGCCCCAACCCCCCTCCATCAACCACCCTCTCCTCATCGCATCAACGCTAAAAATAGAGCATGCGTGCATAACCACTTCACCCTCCCCCAAGGGGCTGCGTCTCTCACCATCGGTTCGCCTAGCCAATTACACCGGCGATATGGACAGAGGGGCATGGACACTTAATTTTCTCTAGCCAACTCAATGTAGGGAGCGGAACAAACCAGTGGTTGGGATCTCACTTATTTCAGCTGCCTTTAGTAGAAGTGTTCCGTCAGCAAATGACTTCACACAGCACCCCCACTAGCTGTGTTGTGCAAAAGTGTCAGTCACCCCGTCGCTCGCACTATGGTAGTCTAAGAACGGGCCTCGTGCTTCGTAAAAGAAGATCGAGTATAAACTAACGGGTACATAAATCTCCGACAAACCATCACAGTAGTCTGATTAAACACTCAATCCCTTCGAAAGGCCACTACATCGTGACTAACTCTCTCCATATCTCATCCAACGTACGTGATGCCCAACAAAACTATTAGTTACAAGTAAAACGAGCCTATCACTTCCTATTAAAGACATACATTTAAAAATACCAACTACACAGAGGAGAACTTATAAACGCCAGAACTCATGTTCTCAATCGAAAACAGGGAACTCAATTCAATATGCTCTCGACATTATCGTCCGCTCACCTCATCTCGAAATCCGATGAACAGCCAGCTGGGTTGAACTGCGCACACTCCCATTACATCCACCCGCCTCCCCTCACCTTCAAGCCAAGAGACAAGCCTCAACACGCTCAGTGGTGACTAGTACTGACTTTCCCTCGCGACACGCTTCGGTGACTCCACTGGTCTGGGTAGCCTCTCAAATTAATGTATTGGTGCCCTTGGGGTGTGGGCGTGGGGGAGGCGGGTGGGCGGCTAGAGTACGTCCCTCACTCATAGGTGGTAGTAACGGAGGGGCGACATGCTAAATAGGGGTGGGCGCGGTGAACGCGGGGAATGCGGAAGAGGTGTAGGAAAAACGGTCGGACTAGGAGGGAGGGGGAAAAAGGGGCTGAGGGAGGGAGAATAATTTTACAAGATTACTGCTGTCCTTGCAGTTATCTGCCGATGACACAGCTTAACGTCACTACATGATTGTGAATACCACTCACCGTCATGGTTGGGTTAGGGTCGGAGGGGGTCAGCTTCAGGAGGGAAGGGCGGGGGTAGTAATATCGGGTGGATGAGGAGCAGGGGGTTGGCGCCCTCTTATTGTGAGAGAAAAGAGTAATGACAGTTGTTTGATGAGTCAGTCTATGATTTCAATACTAATAAGCCCCTGTATGCTCTCCTCCTCAGGTAGTTTTTCATCTGCAAGCAATTAATACGTCGGACGGAAAGGTGAATGGGTTGACGTTCTACAACAGAAGCAACCAGCTGTCAAGTATTAATTGTCTTCTCTAACCGCTCCTCCCGTGGCAGCTATAGGTGTAGGGATATCGGTCGGACTAGGAGGGTGGGGGAGAAAGGGGTATCGGGGCTGAGAGAGGGCGACTGATTTGATAAGATAATTATGGAACTACCGTCTTTGCAGTTAACCCGCGATGACACATACATGACGTCACTCCGTGATTGTGAAATATCGTTCACTCTTATGGTTGGGAGGGTGTAGTAAGGGGTCTAGCTAGTTGAGGGGGGGGGTGGGGCAGTGGATGAGGTGTGGGGGGGGGGCGTGAACACGGGTGGGGGTCATAGGGGTGAGAAGTTTTGCTTGGGAAGGTGTAGTTTACGGGAGGGGCGGGCGGTATAGGAGATACATTTAGGGGCCGGAGGGAGGGGGGGGGAGTACAAACCTTCACGCGCCAGGTGGCAATATGAGACCGGCGCGCCCGCAAAAGCGTTACCTCCAAGAAGCGTTACCCCCAAGGAAAGTTACATTCAACTGATGCAGCTTCTACTACTCATTGTTGCGGATTCAATCGTCGCAAGACATATATCAATTTGTTTGAACGGTACTTTTTCCATGAAAGGCTAAGATCTTGCGCTACCGCACGGCTTGGAACTGCCGCTGTTCATCTATAAATCGCGGCCCTGATCTCTCTCTCCGCGAGCTGTAACGTAAGGCGGCGTCATATGAATAGTCACAATATGCGTCACTTGCTCCGGCAAAATGGCGCGTTGCTCGACATTGATGGGGGCGGTATTTGTATATAATGTCGTCTAACTGGAAGTCGTCCAAATGGAAGTAAATTCCGCGGCGGCCTGGCGGGGAGGGGGGGGGGGTTAGGGCGGCGATGCGTGGCAGCTGTGGGCTGATGGGCCATGGTTCAGTTGTTACACCAAGGGTAGCTCTGACATCGAACAACTCACCTTGGTCGGGGTTTTGATGTCATAGCTACACCAGGATATACTTGATTATGCATGACTTTATTTTTTAAGATTTGCTTAAGACGAAACTGAAAATGAACTTCCAGACTTTACAGCCAAGGATCGACTTTTTATGGATCTTCTTTAAACTATAATGCTAATGAAATACGTGTATTACAGATCTGCTTAGCTAACAGTTCTATCAAACTATCTCTGACCTCAAGCCTCTCACCCCCCTGTAATGTCAGTCATTCTCTGTTGACATACGATATCTTACAAATGGTAAAGGAGTATTTACTTTTGATCTCATTGTAAATTATCTTGATTCAAGATAGATCTCAAGATAACATGGATAACAGGTGATCAGAATAAAACTGTTTTTGCACCTGATTAGATTACCAGTACTAAATATGATTTATCTGATTTATCTGAATTTCCTTGAAACTGCAAGTAAATAGTTGTGTAAAAAAACCTTGAAAACCTAGCTATATATCACCCTAACAATATGTTACATAAGTAGTGATCATATGCTTTTTACACCACTTTACACCATTATTAGGTATAAAACACTAAAGTGAACTGTTAACAGCTTAGAACAGCAAGTTTTCCCATGAGAAACCTTTGAATCGGTCAAGTAGAAGTGATGTATTTTATTGCATCAAACTACCCATTTAGTGTGACATACATAAGAGCAGTGTTTGACATTTTATGTATCTGGTATAATAGCAAATATAGCATATATATATACAATCAAAATTTAGAAAGCCATTAAGTACTACTACTATCTTACCTTTTAAAATGATCCAATAAATTGGGAGAAGACCTAATTGTTTCAAGTATTAAATATAATAATGATAACATTTACAAGTTGATACAAGTTGATTAAACAAATAGAGCCATTAAAAAAGGTCTTTCCTGTCAAATCATGCCAAATTTTGAATACTTTATTGTTTGATTGCAACTGACGTCAAGGGGGAAAACAAACGCACTTGCTCAGCTCCACTCGCATGCTGCTGTTTTGAAATCGGCTTGTTTTGGCTTTTTTTTGTTGTGTAAAATATACCAACACAGTGTTTTGTTGGATCTTATGGGAATTATCCATCTGCAGCAATCAGTTTAATATGGATAGGTGCTACCTAAAAAATGCGAGCGTATATTTATTAATTCAAATATTCCGAGGGGATACATCTTGCCATAAAGAATATCTTTGGCGGAATGACGTATGCCATGCACATGCTTGTGGCATATCATTCGGTTGCTTAGGAACACCCATTGTGTCATTTTTATAACATTTTGACGTCACAACTACTCACTATGACAGCAGCCGATGGGCGGTCACCGAGAGCGCTCTGCTTGGCAACAGACATTTAGCCCGTCGCTTATAAATTCACTTTAATTTGAATTATACATCCAATGTTAACATTGAATAATTGATTCGTAAATGTTGTGGGGCAGCTGATTTAATTATTAAAGACATGACATAATAGGCTTCAACCTCTCTTTGCTTGAATATATTTATGTACAGCTGATATTTACTGCGAATCCGAAAACGTCTCATGGGGGTTGTTACGCAAAATGAAAGTCCTAAGCCTATGCTTGAAACGGACTTTGAATATGCATGCATGTTACCTTAAGCACTCGCTTGCGCTCGCTATAAATATTTTCAAGTGCAGAAACAAACCAACAGTCACGAATACCATAGATTTGAGCTGTCAAATTGTTAACAACAGTTTCACTGTCAGCTCTGTTCGCGGCCCATTTTCGGGACTGACAATGACTTTGTCTGGAACGCACACAAGGTTCAGAATATGCAGGCTTTTGCTAAGTTTTGGATTAACAGAGATTTAGAAGATGAAGCCTAAAGCTATTTTTACCATTTTCTCTGAGACGAACCTTCAAGAAAAGGTTCACATGGCCACTAAACCTAGCTAACAAGAACCAGTGATACAGTCACTGACACTGTGCCCATCTGGTGACCAGTGCAGCGGTTGCCGATTAACTGACAGACCGGTAAGTATAGTGGGCAATTTTTGTATAGACAGCTGAAGTACAGGGGAGGGGTTGAGGCGGGGGGGGGTACAGTATGCTGTGGGATAGGGCAATCAGTACAAAACATAACAGGTTCGTGGGATATTGCAGTATCATGCAATATCACAAAGCTAGTCTTGACATAGTCTTGACACTTGTTCTCATTGCGGGGGGGGGGGGACCATTTTTTATTGGGATATTTTTATTTCTAACTTTATGTTATCCTACTGAACTAAAAATACAGGAGAGGGGGCCAGATTTATATTTTGTTTGTTCAAAATTGTTATGTTAGTCAGCTGCTGTTCTGTCATTTTCCTAAAACTTCAACTGTTAAATCCATCCAATCTGGTGAAAACAGTTAAAACTGTGTTAATCCATTCTTTGAATATTCCCTGAATTGTTGCGGAATCCACTACCACTTATTTGTAGTTTTGATATATGACATTGTTTCCAATTGCAAAGGACGAACACGAATCTATGAACAGCATCAAAAAATGTCTTTACAAGTCATGCAGCCAGGAAAGCAAATGCTACTAGACAAGCTTGTTAGAACCCAAAACGTCATACTGACCAAAACGTCATATATTGGAAGAATGAAATATACAGTTTTAGGTTTTTCAATCATCCCGGTTATTGCTCACACAATCCTGCATGGCGTTTCTGAAATAGATGGGTTGGGGTCACTCGATTGGGGTTAAAGGAGTGATTGATTGACAATAAGAAACCTCTTGGAGGCCGAAATCGCGAATTATGGCGCAGGAAAATAGGGAAATCTAATGTTTCTTAGAGTAGAAGTTTCCAAGTTTCCAAGTTTCCAAGTGACTTAGGGGGGTGGGGGCGACACCCCATCTTGCATCGTATCTGAAACCGAAGAGTTACTGCCTGGGGGGGAGGGGGGGGCGACACCCCATCTTCCGTCGTATTTGAAACGGAAGAGTTACTGCCTCATAGCATCAATTCATAGCCCCCGTCAATAGACACGCCAATCGAGGCACAATGTGAAGCTGTACATTTGCTCCTAGATGGCTCAGACCGTGCGGTCTCACGTGTTCGTCACTATGACGTTTTGGGCCCTAACACACGCTCATCAGAAGCATCATTGTCATTGTATACCTACCCGTACTCTTATGTCATTCGAATTAAATAGCTGATAGCATTTATTCTCAGGCAAAATTTTAATTCATATGTAATACATATAATATTTTCGTTCAATTTCTCTTGTATTGTTTCTTCCTATTATTTATATGAAATTTGCATGGGAAGTGAGGTTGGGGGGTGGAGGGGTGGCAAACACTGCCATGGGCGGCGGCCACAGGCGGACGGGCGGCGGCCACGGGCGGACGGGCGGCGGCCACGGGCGGCGATCCAAAATGCGCTGTATTCATGAAAAATGATGACCAAGGGAGGGTGGGGGGGGGAGCTCTAAAAAGTGATAAAAGGGAATAAACTATTTTGACTGAGCTGGCACGAAATGGATATGTTATGAATGCCGAGCGCGAGACCTGCGTGAGTTATGCTGAAAGAGTCGTTCCCGCTGTAATGAGAGATCCACTTTTTAACGTCCCCCCCCTCCCCCCCCCCCCCCTCTTTCCTAAATCTATGGGGCCTACTACTGGCTTGGCCTTTGACGATTAGGATTGTCTTGGCGTGCGTGTGTGACTGGCTACATATGCTTCATCATGACACGACCCCCCTACTAGTGAACCAAACTGGACTCATCTGCCATGCTTTATGCGGCAGCCTCAGAAAATGGCCCAGGACCCTGGCATGGGGGGGGAGGGGGGGCAAGAGCCGGGTCCCAGCCAACATGACCTTATGGGTCCCACGTGGGTTTTGGATGGGCTATGTGGGCTTGGGATTTGGCTGGGCATTTATATGGGCTCCTGGTGGGTCCCCCGTGGCCGCACCCACCAACACAATTTCGTCAGTGTTCTTTCTGTAAATCATAAGTCATGCCTATTTATTCATGATCTGATGTTTAAAAGTGCACAAATCACCCCGAGGAAAAAATATCAATTTGCATTTACATGGGATTTATGTGGGCTTTTCATGCGTCAGCCCACGCAATGTTTGTGTGGGTTCCAGCTGGGCATTTAATGGGCTTTCATCTGGGCTATTGATGGGTCCCACATGGGCACGCCCACAAACACAATTTCGTCAGTTTTTTGTAAATCATAAGTTAAGCCTATTTATTCATGATCTAACGTATAAAATGTGCCCAAATCACCACGATGTAAATATATCAATTTACTTTTACTAAAACCCAGTTCCAACCCATATGGGTAGGCCCACAAGGGGCCCACTTAAAGCCCAGTTCCAACCCACATGGGCCGGCCCACATGGGGCCCACTTAAAGCCCAGTTCAACCCATATGGGCCGGCCCACATAGGACCCACTTAAAGCCCAGTTCCAACCCACTTGGGCCGGCCCACATGGGACCCACTTAAAGCCCAGTTCCAACCCACATGGGCCGGCCCACATGGGACCCACTTAAAGTCCAGTTCCAACCCACGTGGGCGGCCCACATGGGACCCACTTAAAGCCCAGTTCTAACCCACATGGGCCGGCCCACATGGGGCCCACTTAAAGCCCAGTTCCAACCCACATGGGCCGGCCCACATGGGACCCACTTAAAGCCCAGTTCCAACCCACATCACAGCAAACACGGAACATTCGCGTAATATTCGCTCAATGTTATTTCCATGTTATGTAACGGACGAACATTTTCGTAAGTTTTTTCTCCGTGTTACGTTACGGACGAATTACGAGGATGTTTTGCGAATGGCACGCTTGCACAAAGTAAATTTTGTTACGTTATATGCATTGAAACTTAGGGGAGGGCACACAGCGGCCGATCTAGGGGCGGGTGGGGGGGGGGGTGGTGGGGCTCTCTAAAAAAAACTAGCGAGCGGGGGGTAGGTGGAAATGACCGCGGATGTCCACCCAGGTAACAAAATAATATTCTCCGAATATTCTCCGAATGTTCTCCGAATATGCTCCGAATATTCCGCCAATGTTACGGGAATATTACCAAAAAACATTCCGGGAATGTGTTTCAGGAAAGTTTTCTTAATATTCAGGGAATGTCTTTTGCGAATATTACCAGCGAACCTTCCCAAAACATTAAACGAACATGATGGCGCACTCACAGAAATGAAGCAGACAACTGTTTAACATTTTTAGCATCTTTATTATTATATTACCGCGTGGTTGACAGGTCAATGCGCCAATATAAACTGCATAACAAGTTCAACGCAGTCATTATAATTACATGCACCTATATTTTTTACAAGCGGAGGGGGTGGGGGAGGGGGAATGTTATCGACTTTAACAGTCCGTAACATCCCCTTAAACCAACAGAGGGAGCTCGCTCAACTCACCACTCAAAGCTCTAGCGAGCGCCCTCTGTCGGAGAGTGGAAATGTAAAGTTGCTCATTCAGCAAATTCATTTATACACGGTGTTTACAGAATACGGAATCAACAGATCTCACCTGCGAAACTTCATTTATTCTTGTCAAAATTAATATTTGAAATCGGTTTATTTGCCGCCCACCGACAACAGTGGGAGCTCCAGTGAAGTTCGTGTGCAATTTATGCGTGCGTTCCACGTCACAATCCTGTGGTCTGATCAATTGCGCAATAGCGTATTGACAATTTCCGAGAACGCTATTGGCTGATTTGTATCACGTGCTGGCAAAGGGACATTTTAAAGAGGCCCACACTGGCTAGAGCTACAGACAAACTGAGTGATCATGGCCAGCAAGCGAAGTGCTGTAGATTTTACTGTATCGGCGAAGAACAAAAAGAAAACAAGAGCTAAAGCGAATTAGAGACCTTGACAGAATTAGTATAGCACTGGAGATCAAAAGACAGCAAGGAATTGTAAGGGATGCAGAAACTGCCACCTTCATGCTTCTTGACATGCCGGGTAGGGTGGTTGTTGTGTGTTGACAACCGGTCTTACCTGCTTACCATGCAGGCCTGGCAAAGGCAGGGACGTTTAGATCACCTGACAACACTGTCACCATATGACAATGTTGGCACGAGTGCCCCCAGGCAAGCACTTGCGCTAACTGACTACCATATACAAGATTATTGGGTAACTGTCTAGTTTTCGACCTCATCCCTATTATCGCTCAAGGGTCAAGCATCAGAGCATAGGAATACATAGAAAAAGTTGCGACCGGGTGGGGGAGGGGGGTAGGGGGTAGAGGTTGAAAAAAAATGCGTCAAAATTTCGTTATGACAACAGTGCGCGAGTGGGGGGTCCATGTCTCAGATGGCCTAAATTTTGTATTGATAAACAGCATTTATTTTTTCTAACAAAAGGAGTGGGGGGCATCCAGACTCCCGGGATCCCCCCTGGGGTGACAGATGATGCAAGCGCCTATCATTGCCTGTATCAGATATCCTGCAAGGACTATGTGCTGTCGTCACGTCTACCTACCGCAAGTCACACCGTCAAAGCCAGCACAAACTAAATAGTCTGTGATACAGTGAGTGTGCGTGTAATCTTAGCATGTATGTCACCCATATATTCTTGCATTCTTGTTACACCCTGTTAATTTATAATAATTTATATAGGTATGAAAACAAAACATTCCAGTACAGGGCATCAGTTGACTAAGATCTCTTGTAACTTTTGCTCGTAAAATCTAAAACTTTTATTGCTGCAGGCCTAGATCTTGGAGAGAAAACAAATTGATTTTTTATAAATAGATATTACAAATAAAAATATTAGGAGTCATATTTCTCATTATGAGCGAAGCAGTCCATTCACTGGTGTTAGGGTTGTAGATTGCTGCTATGATGGGTGTGTGTAAATATAAGGTTATTACTGATTTAAAATAAATTATTTACCAAGGTACATAACACGCATGATTCTCAAATGTGCCTGTTTTCAATGTAATCCAGCCCTAACCGTGGGGTTGCACCCGTCCCACCTACCCACAGTGTACACCTAGTAAGCACATGACATAACAATGCCCTCCACCCCTTTCTTGGTATGATTAAGGCCCTTTTCACTACAGGCTAGATACAGCATCTCAGTTAAAGGCAGACACAATTATTTGTCAGTCTTCAGCTTGCCAGTTAATTTACAGAGTTCGCCAGAGGGATTTAATTGATACGCAGACACATACCCCCAGTCCTCCCGCCCCCTCCCCTCGTAATATAAAATAATATAAGATAAATCCCTAATTTCGTCATAAATCAACTATATCACCATTTCTATGAAAATGAGTCCATGATACGGGAGATCTGTGTCAATCAGCAACATGCTCCATATGACCATGACAGATATCAGAAAGACATGTTTTATTGCATGTGTTCTAGATGTATCATTTATATGGTCGGAATTAGGAGGAATCCCATGTAAACTGTTGATGTGAGCAATACAATGCCAAGCATAATGCAGTTAACCTACTTGCAAATATGCATAATGTTATATACATGAAGTCCAACTCTTAAATGAATTTGGCGCATTTTAATTCTTTAATTTTTCGAGTAATAACAATGCAGATTAAGCAAACAAAATCATATTTTCTTACAGTATGGTACAAGCAGTGACGCATTTAGTACAAGTCAGATAACGGTAAGTCTGGGTGCTTCATTTACTTGAATGACTTTCATATAGTGATGTTGTTATCCCATATAGGGTGAAATCTGAGGGATGATTATCCCTGATGGCAATTTGTCCATCATTCCTTTGTACCGCACCCAGTGGCACCCAGTACAGGCATGGCTGCTGTCATCCATCTTGGCCTCACAGACTTGATAATCTGTTGTCCTGAAAAAAACCACTTTAAACAATAAACATTTTAGTTCCATGACATAATAATTATATGGCCACCAGTGATAATAACCACAGGCGCTCAGATCAAATGTAATGGACTTTTCATGTCACTGTGAACTGGGAATCAGGAAAATTATTCTTTGTGAACTGGGAGTAAAGTATTAGCTGACTGTTGTGATCATGGATTTTCTTTAATCATGAACTGGGAATTCTAATTTTAAATAACATCAGGAAATCACCAATTTATTTTATCATGTATCCACCCTACCTTTGTATGCAGGGAGTTCTCCTTTTAATTCAATGTGACCTGGACATACAGAAATTGATTCTTTGTTATCTGGGAACACCCCCACCCCCTCTAGAAGATATATGCCTAAAATTTCTAAATGCCCATAATGATAACTAATATGACTCCCAAACCCTGTTAACTAACCTCTCCCTCATAACTACTGGCCATGCATTTTAATTTTGCCAGCCAAAATTTTAGTTGGTAAAAAAAAAGTGTTCAGTGTATACACACAGCATGGCACTAGCCAATGAGGTAGCTATTTGAACTAGCAATTTACAATTCTATCAATAAAAAATAGTTATAAATTTCATATAAAACTGTTGAGCGCCACAAATTTCTTCGAAAACCTCCTAACAAAAAGGCTCTTTTTGGTCGGGTTAACAGCACCTGAATGCCCGCCAATTTGAAAATCTGCCTGCCAAAGTTAAAGGCGTTTCTCTGGCTAATACACTGCGACTGGCAGAGTATATGGTACACCTAGTATGAAATTAGGCTTGGTTGCTCAGTGTATTGTGCATAATCTACATTAGTGTAAATCTATTCAATAATTTTTTTTATAGCTATTCATCTAACATGCAAATTGCAGTGCCCATGATTTGCCATGCAAATAAAATTTGCCCTGTCAAACAAAACGCGTGAAAAGCCAGCGATATAAACTTGTTGAGTCCCCTGTGGCAGTAATTGAACTTGCCTCAATCAAAAAATTGCAAACCGTCACACAAACCATACAAACGCTTAAATCTGCTGATGAAGGGGTCTACCGTCTGAATTAGCTGATTGAACTGCCAGTGCTACCAGTGACAGGTTCCGGGTGACACAACCAAGCAGAACTGCGAATCCGAATCGGCCCGAATCATTGGTCTGGCTGCAGCTTTTGTTTACATTGCTCTGAGAGTAATTTTTTGGCATAAGTAAAGGCTTATTTTACGTTATGCTTACAAAAGTGGATGAAAATCAGGTGGTAAAACAATCTATGACACTTACCTCCAGTTGTATCACTCCAGGGTCTGGTTTTCCCATAAACTTTGGTGGTTACCTAGCCTGAATGTTCAGACGGTACAGTCTTGACACTTGTTCTTGTGACTGTAACAGTAAGCATCAGACCACAGGCGCTCAGATTTGCTGACAGAACCCCCGAAGTAAATAAACAACGCCCCCCTCTCAGGCACCGCCTACAATAGAAAGAAAGGTACCGCTCTTGCTTTGCAGCGCCACAGACAGGCCCTCGCTTCAACCGGCCCTAGCGACCCACACACGACATTCACAACGCATCTATCACCTCAAATCAACTCTATAGAAGTTTACCTCTCACCACATCTACTTTCTGATGGCTGACATGTCCAACACTTAGCACAAATCGGACATTTTCCCAACAACTTGTAAAACAACAACACACTCGGACAGTTACCTCGACCACTTTCGCCAGAAACGTACCAGTGCGCAACTCAGAGCGAGCATTCCGGTGACGTCTTTACTTCCGGCCTGTGCAGAAGGCGTTTGATTGGCTGTGACTTATTTCTGGCGGGGGCATTTGAACAGTTTAAATTTTATGCAGGCAAATCCACATAAATCTGCCTTCTAGCGCTGTTGTACAATGTCTTCATTGGAAAAAATTACGTATCGGTATGCGTCTTTGCAAGTTTCCTCCTTATTTCTGTTCTAAAAATAAGATAATCGATATTATTTCAGTTCATCTGACAGCTTTCACCGTAAAGAGTATAAGGGGGGCCACTTCTGCGATCAAGTCTCGGTATTCTCTTACACGTTACGCCGTGCGTCGTGGCACTGAAATAATTAGTTACACTTCATACTACACATGCAGTTGGTATGCATGATACCAATGCTTATTTAATATGACCGCACTATTGCATATAAATGTATATACTAAAGTGAAGCAATTAAAGCAATATAAATATTTCAATCATACTTCCACATGTATGGTGAAATCGCATGATTAGCAGTTTCCCAGAATATCCCAAATATATTTATATCATTGAATTTCCTAAACGAAGATTACATCTGTCTCAAGTATTCTGTGCCTGGCAGCCTTGAACTCTTTATCGTCTTACACCAAGTCCCATATCCCGGCATCACTATATCTGCGATAATTAGGAGGGTATTAGCCACATACGCCGGGCACTTTTGGCGGGCAGTTTCAAGCTTCTGACGGCGGGCACTCAGGTGGTGTTTAGCCGCTCCAAAATAATGCCACTCGATGCCATCACAGCCACTGTCTTTCCTCCTTGTTCTTGAAGACGACGTATAGCTTGCCGCAAATAGAATGTCTTGCTTATCCCGGCTTGGCGGGTAATACATACATTATGGCTGCCTAAAATTAGGTCCAGCGTGATTTCCATTTGTTCCATTATTCGATTTGCCAGGCATGACTTGTTGATGTTTACATCTTTTATTAAATACCCAGACACGTGATCAGAGGAGTTCCAATAAAATATATAGGTCGTGGGACCGGAAGACACTGAATGAGAGGGTTACTAGTATTATCATGTTCGAGAGGGAAAATCCACTGACTATTTATTTACATTATGGCTTCTTCGTGTAAGTTTGTATAGTGTGCACGTGTCCACAACGGCCCTATACCAAGCAGCAAAAACAACCTTTGAAATCAGGCAACTCTTTGTGTCTACAAATGAAAAAGAAATTGGGCGAAAACACTTAAAAATCCAACTCCACAAAATCCAATTGTACCAAAATCCAATTCGAGATCTCTACAAATATTTAAATTTTATGAACTACACCCCTGTTTGCGAAGATGGGGGTGTAGCCCCCCTAAACCAATGTGTGACACGATTTCAGTGACGTCACCGGAATACTCACTCTGAGTTGCGCACTGGCACGTTTCTGGCGAAAGTGGTCGAGGGATCTGTCCGAGTGTGTTGTTGTTTTGCAAGTTATTGGGAAAATGTCCGATTTGTGCTAAGTTGTGGACATGTCAGGCATCAGAAAGTAGATGTGGTAGGAGTTAAACTTCTATGGAGTTGATTTGAGGTGATAAATGCGTTGTGAATGTTGTGTGTGGGTCGCTAGGGCCGGTTGAAGCGAGGGCCTGTCTGTGGCGCTGCAAAGCAAGAGCGGTACCTTTCTTTCTATTATAGGCGGTGCCTGAGAGGGGGGCGTTGTTTATTTACTTCGGGGGTTCTGTCAGCAGATCTGAGCGCCTGTGTATCAGACTGTCAAATTGTAACGTCTGAACATTCAGGCTAGTGGTTACCCTACCAGCCTGTTTACCTCTCACTTTATGCAGTGTCGTGGTAAATTTGCCAAAATTGCTAACCCCGAAAAGTGCTAGCACCTCTGAGCTCACACCCTGGGACATCGGTCTCAGCAAACTCTTCATGTCATGAAATCATTTCATTTTTCGCGCTTTTGACCAACGCATTTGGGTTTAGTATATATTTATTCATTTAGTGCAACAATAAAAAAAAAATCAACAAAAATGCGCCAGGGGGCGCCACTGCATATGAAATTGCTGAATGAGCAGCCTTAATCTCGTGGAAGTTGAACGGTTTTCTTCGAAGAGAGACGGCCACGAACTGAACTTCTGAAGGTAAGTTCGAATATACACACATCAGCGATACGATCACCTTTTAACAAATACGATCAGTTGCTTATGAAGTAGGCAGGATAAGAAATGTGTAACTTTTGTAGTCTATCAGCCCCTTGACGCTGTGAAAATTGACTATTCTGTGCATGATCAAAATTCAAATGATTTGTCCCTGGGGCTGGGCCTGGCACTAAGCAGCTAACATGGCTAAGCCTTGGCGCAAGTGCCCCCAGACAAGCCTGAATTGGGCGACTTGGGGCTAACCATGCCCTAGCCCAGTGAACTTGACCCTTCTGACAACAAGCTGATAGGCAGAAGGGTCAAGCAATACACATGGCTAAAAAAGTAGTAATGCATAACCAAGCTCACTTCGATGAATGATTGTCGATTATGACAACGAGCCTACCTCTTTAACTCGCCGCGACCCTCTTCTTTACACATTACTTGGACCCTAGGATGCATTCATTTTAAAGTTTGCTCTCTATTACTTGCACATGAATGATATTTTCATCGGTTGTTAACGGCTTTCCTCTCTGACGCTTTAAATTTGAACAGGCAATAAAGCAGACATCATCCGCATGGCGGCGCCGCTAGTTGCGTCAACAACGCACGCACGACTATAGACACACAACGAGAATTAGTGGCGCCGCCATACGGAAGCTGTCGGGTGTATTACCTGATGTCAACAAACGAGCCGCGGCAACCGCCTAAAAAATTGTAAGCGGCACGGAGGGAAACTGGAGAAAATATCATTAATGTGCAAGAAGTAGAGAGCAAACTTTAAAATGAATGCATCCTATGGTCCAAGTAATGTCTAAAAAAGAGGGTCGAGGCGATTAGGAGAGGTAGGTTCGTCGTCATAATCGACAATCGTTCATCGAAGCGAGCTGGATGATGCAATGCTACTTTTTTTACCGTGTGTATGGCATGGCCCTTACACCCCCGTTAGGGTTGAGGTCGTGAGGGCCATGCGTCAGGGCTAACCATGCCCGTAAATGAAGCAAGGGTGAGAGCCATGCCATTCACCAGCCCTAAAATTAGAAATCGCGGACCGATGGCTCAATTTAGTTGAAGATCCTAACAGAATTCCATTTGCCGGATGTGACAAATGCCGCCTGGCAGCGAGGTGATCACGCTAATCTTGTTTACTTCCAGCGAATGGCGAAGCATTGACAACGAGGCGAGAGGTGATAAAAATTGCTCAGATTACAAGAAAATACACTACCGACCAAAGAAATGACTGTCCGACAAAAGTCATAAAGGTTTCAGGAACTGAGTGGAGTATATTGACAGGTAGGCACTGCATATTTATTCTGTTAGGACATTCAACTTGAGCCATCACTGCGCGATTTCTAATAGCAGGGGCTATGTAATAAATGTTGACAGAGCGTAGAAAATTAAAAAAACCAACCAACCAGTCAGGTGTCAATTGCAGAATGTATACAAATAAATGCACTTTAGAAATCTATTCAAGTTGTTCTTCATACCTTTATAGTTCCAAAGGCGATGAAAATGCCTCTAAATAACTTTGATCACTTTTTATATTGATAGAACTTTACAATAAGTTAATGATTGTTTTTATTTCTCGCCATTATATCACTGTTACAGAAGTTTAGCAATTTAACACTGAAATGTGAGACAAGAATGGTGCTGTAAAAGTGACATGGCAGCAAGGAAAAGTTGTAAATACTTGTTATTAGAGAAGTTCCATAATTACAAAGAGATACTGGTATACATTGTATTACAGGCATTTTTGTCGCCTTTTCAACCATAAAGGTATGAACCACTTGACAGCTTTATAAGGCTTATTTATTTGTGTACGTTCTGCAGTCAATGCCCAAAAGTGTGCTAATTTCAAATCAAGGCACGCAACCGACATTCTCATGGCTCTCTCTTATTTCTCTAGGTCTGACTAGTGTCCGGTAGGAGGCTAATTCATGTTCAATCTATCTTTGCAGAAGCAAGATGTCAAATTGCAAGCAGCTCGATAGGTGTTGTTTCAATGAGATCCTCGCAGAGATGATGCGCTTTGCCCCACTCATCAAGAAAATGGAGGTAACTGAGGCTACTTACAAATTGTAACAATCGTTGTTTACATGCTGCCTGTGACAGACATTAACTTTGGATGTCGCCTGTCCTGTCGAGCATGTGGTGTGGAGATGGACCTGCCCCCCTTGAAAATGTACCTGTCCTATCAAATTGAAAAACGACAACTAAGAAACTATTTATTTACTGTGGTACACCAAGTTCGACGATTATGCAACGTCATGTTCCGCAAACCAATGTCTAGTCCTGAGCCTAGTTTTCCAATGTTTTATGGTTGGGGCCAACAAACGAAGGCGACTGTGCACTTATTGTTCGCATTGATCGGTGCCTGCAGGGTTGTTTGCTAAGTGTAACTGCTGAACATGGCTCAATACACATCACAGAGATCACAGTCTAAATCTTCACCTGCCCCATCAGGCATACAACCATCATTCTAACCTGTCCGACCATGTATTTAAACTGTCCCAGGCAGTCAGTTATGTCTCTCCCTGGCTGCAGAAATGATACCCTTAAATGTTTGCTTGTGAATAAAGGAGTTAATGATAGCTCACATGTATGCCACTAACTGTAACTGACCGCTGCTTGCCTTTTTTTAATAGGTGCCGGCGATGGAGGATCTTGAAGCTGACTGAGAGAAGTTGACAAAGCAGCATGTAATACAGAAGTATGTTAAAAAAAAACTAATTCTGCCCTCTTTATTTCTTCCCTCCCCAAACTTAGGCATCTCCCCTCCCCTCACTTGGGATGTCTCCCCTCCCTTAACTTAGGTGTCCCCCTTCCCCTAACTTAAGTTATTTCCCCTCCTCAAATTTTAAGTGTATCCCCTCCTCAAACTTTGGGTGTCTCTCCTCCCCTAACTATGGGTGTCTCTCCTTCTCTGACTTTGGTGTCTCCCCTCCCCTAACTTTGATGTCTTCTCTCCCTAACTTAGGGCCTCGCCCCTCCCAAACTTAGGGCCTCTTCCATCCCTTAACTTAAGGTGTCTCCCCTCCCACAGCTTATGGGGTCTCCCCTCCCTTAACTTAGGTGTCCCCCCTCCCCTAACTTAGGTGTTTCCCCTCCCCCAACTTTAAGTGTTTCCCCTCCTCAAACTTTAGGCGTTTCGCCTCCCCTAACTTGGGGTCTCTCTCCTTCCCTGACTTGGGTGTCTCCCCTCCCCTAACTTTGATGTCTTCCCTCCCTAACTTAGGGTCTATTCCCTCCCAAACTTAGGGTCTATTCCCTCCCAAACTTAGGGTCTTTTCCATCCCTTAACTTGGGGTACTACCCCAACTTCGGGTGTCTCACCTCCCCCAGCTTGGGTGTTTCCGCTTGCCTAACTTGGGGTGTTTCCCCTCCCCTAACTTAGTTGTTTTCCCTCCTCTAGTTTTGGGTGTCTCCCCTTCCCTTACTTAGAGTGTCTCCCCTCCCTTAACTTAGGTTCCCCCCCCCCCCTAACTTAAGTATTTCCCCTCCCCTAACTTGAGGTGTATCCCCTGCTCAAACTTTGGGTGTCGCTCCTCTCCTAACTTGGGGTGTCTCTCCTTCCCTGACTGGGGTGTCTCCCCTCCCTGTCCTAACTTGGGGTGTCTCCCCTCGCCTAACTTTGATGTCTTCCCTCCCTAAATTAGGGTCTCTCCCCTCCCAAACTTAGGATCTCTTCACCCCCTAACTTGGGGTGTCTCCCCTCTCCCAACTTGGGGGTGTCTCCGCTTGCCTAACTTGGGGTGTCTCCCCTCCCCTAACTTATGGTGTCTCCCCTCCCCTAACTTTGGGTTTCTGCTCTCCCATAATTTAGAAGGTCTCCCCTACCCCAAAACTCTTCTTCTTCCTTCAAATTGAAAGAGTTCTTCGCTGTAGTAGCGCAATGGTCTGTCAACCACGCGGTAATGTTATTATAAAGACTGTGTTAAACTTGTTATACAGTTTGTATTGGCGCAATGGCCTGTCAACCACGCGGTAATGCAATTATAAAGAATGCGTTAAACTTGTTATACAGTTTGTATTGACGCAATGGCGTGTCATCCACGCGGTAATGTAATTATAAAGACTGTTAAACTTGTTTTACAGTTTGTTTTGGCGCAATGGCCTGTCAACCACGCGGTAATGCAATTATAAAGACTGCGTTAAACTTGTTATACAGTTTGTATTGGCGCAATGGCCTGTCAACCACGCGGTAATGCAATTATAAAGACTGCGTTAAACTTGTTATACAGTTTGTATTGACGCAATGGCGTGTCATCCACGCGGTAATGTAATTATAATGACTGCGTTAAACTTGTTATACAGTTTGTCTTGGCGCAATGGCCTGTCAACCACGCAGTAATGCAATTATAAAGACTGCGTTAAACTTGTTATACAGTTTGTATTGACGCAATGGCGTGTCATCCACGCGGTAATGTAATTATAATGACTGCGTTAAGCTTATTATGCAGTTTATATTGGTGCATTGACCTGTCAACCACGCGGTAATATACTAATAAAGATGTTAAAAATGTTTTTAAACAGTTTTCTGCTTCATTTCTGTGAGTGCACCATCATATTCGTTTCATGTTCTGTGAAGGTTTGCTCGTAATATTAAAAAAAGAACTTTCCTGAAAAACATTCCCGGAATATTTTTTAGTAATATTCCCGTAACATTGGCGGTTTATTCGGAGAATATTATTTTGTTACCTGGACGTGTAGTCCGCTTAACTGTACTGTAAAATTGGATACTGCCGCGACTGATGTTAAGAGCAGCGTCCCAGTCAACAGGTACATGATGGTCCCATGTGGGCCCCACGTGGGCTGCGCGATGGGTCCCATCTGGGCTGCCCACCTGGGACCATCATGTACATGTTGACGTGCTATTACTGTTTCTTGTGAATACGGTTCAAAGTGGCATGGAGCTGCGTCAATTGCAATAGTGTTCTTTAGTCTCGCTCTTACCGACTATATACCCATTACATTAATATAACGCTCGCTTTCGTGCAACTACGATACCAGGACTCCATCACAAGCCCCGGCAAGCACGGTGCGCGATAATTTTTCCCGCATGACTAAAACAACTAAATCATCTACATCTGAATAAATTCCACACGTCCCATCCCTAAATTTAGGAATGTTCTGCTGTATGGCAACCATACTCTCCATTTCTCGGCAGAATGGGACTCGCCTATTTTTATATGTATGTTTATTGAATTATTTATGAAGGATTTCTGGAGTAACATAAACCAGTTTAAGGTCAGATCGCAGCCATCGCAAAATATTTCGGTTGATCAATGGTTAGAACACTTTAGCTCGTTGTTGAATCAAAGTGCCGACACTAGCACTGAATTCGACGATGAAGTTAGGAGATATGTAAATGAACATGACAAGGAATGTGACACCTGTTTGGAAAACAACCCCACTCCGCTTAACTCTGAAATTACAGTCAATGAAATAGAGGATGTCCTTGTACAATTACCAAATGGTAAAGCAGGGGGTCCAGACGGGCTTGTATACGAAATGATTAAATCGGGGAAGCATATAATCATATATAAAGGGTGTTTGCACCGTCTTTTCAATGCTATATTAACTAAAGGAATATTCCCAGATGAGTGGTGTAAAGCTGTTATTAGTCCTATCCATAAGACTGGGTCGAAAGACCGAGGTGAACAGTTACCGTGGTATATCGTTGTTATGCGCCATCAGCAAAATCTTTACAAAGGTTTTGAACAATAGGTTATCAATGTGAAAAGTAGATCGACTGTAGATCATATCTTTAGTTTAACACAATTTAACATTTCAAAAACTAAAATAGTAGTTTTTATAAATGGCGGTAAACTTAGTAAAAATGAACGATGGTTTTTTAACGGAAAAATTATACAAACCGTCACGTACTACAAATATCTCTGCATTCTTTTTTCTTTTTCATTCAAATGGACAGCAGCCCTTGAAACGTTAATAACGCAAGCGGAACGAGCTATGTTTATCGTCAGAAATATCAGATCAAAATGTGGAGACTTGCCAGTGAGGGTTAGCCTTGAATAGTTCGATAAAATGATTTTACCTATTATAATCTATGGATCTGACGTATGGGGATATAGCTACCGCCCTCAGATTGAAAAGTGTCACATCAGATACTGTAAACTTATACCTGGGCTACCCTCACGAACCCCGGACTGTGCGGTGCTAGGGGAATGCGGCAGGAAGCCAATCTACGTCTCATACATGACCCGATGTGTTAAGTTCTGGTTAATATTATACATACGCATTGTCGGTACACTAACAGTTGTTATAATAAACTACTCTGTTTAGAAGAAGCTGGGCAATTGACCTGGACGACTTGTATCCGCGATATACTGTATAAGTATGGTTACGGCCATGTCTGGGTGACGCAAGGTGTGGGAGACGTCAATTGGTTTTTATCTGACGTTAAGCAGCGCTTATCTGATATATCACTGCAAGAATGGTCCGATAACCTTGACAGTCTTTCAAAGCTTGATCCTTATAAACAGTTTAAGTGTCACTTGGAGTTAGAACCTTATCTGCAATGTTGCACAATATACAAACACAGGACTGCACTTGCCAAACTAAGATGTTCTAGCCATAAATTACCAATAGAAAAGCTTCGCGGTCCTGTTTCCAGAGAGGAAAGATATTGCAATTATTGTCTTAATCAGAATGTAAAGGAGCTAGGAGATGAGCTTCAATTTGTCATGGATTGTCCGCAATTTTGTGATATACGAACAAAGCATGAAATTTTTATTTGTGACAAATATGTTACCAGAGCTAATTTTCACACAATAATGAAAACTACGAATGTCAAGATGCTATGTAACTTGGCAGCATACACGTATCACTGTTTTAAGATTATGGATGACTGTGCACTGGTACCAAATAATGTGTAAATGTGTTGTACCATGGGCCCATAACCTAAGTTGTACGGAAATAAACATATATGACTCGCCTATTGCCCAGGAGAAACGGGCCACAATGCACTGATATGATTGACAGGAAAGACGGGTATGGCGAGACGATTTTGCACTAAAGGCGAGTTTAGCGTTAAAACACCGTGTTTGTCGATCGAAAAAACAGGTTTTCGCCGAAAAACTCTGTTTGGCAATCGCCAAGAAACTCGGCTTTTCGAAGAACTTGTGATATCGCGAGATAAACCGGGTTTATCACCAACTCGGTATATCGACCGAAAAGTTGATATGTAGGTGAGTTTATTTAGTATAAGAGGCCATCAGGCCCATAGTACATACAGGGTATAACATAATTAATACGGTGCAACAGGGTATATACAGGCTAAATTTCAACGTTTGCTTGATGCAAAATCTCTGCATTGAATAAATAAATAGATAAGTTCAGTATTTCTTCCTTATTGTGGGATTTCATTGATTTTACAAAAAGTTGTGAAGAGTTATTCGATCCTTAAGTTACATCTATATATGATTTTCTTAACTTATCATACAATGGGCATTGACAAATAACATGAAATTAATCTTCTATGGAATGTAAACCTCGACTCACGCAGTATTTACAAAGACGCATCTCCCTGGCAACATTTTCATATCGACCAGACTCAATTGCATATCTGTGAGCCGAACACCTGAACCTCGCCAGCGCCGATCTATACTTAACTACATTTAACACATCTATGTACAGTTCAGGTGACAAAGTTGATTTAAAGGTCTGATATGTACTCAGTTTACTACTTGAGGAGACTGATGAGCACTAGTTTTGTTTATATTGAGTGAGGAATCGAGTTTCATCTCCGACTGATTGCTGCAGCCATACCACCCCATATCCATTTGTCATCAACGATTGTCTTAAGGAAGATGCCCATGTCAGTTTTCCGTGTTCGTCAAAATCCTTCAGCATATCGTAGCAAGATCTAGTATATCTGCTTGTGGGCATCTTTAATATAGACCGAAAAGTTGTTTGCATCATGTAGTGATATTTTGTTCGACCTTATAACGCGATAAACAGGGAGTTTATCCCTGCATTTCGAGTTGTGGCGCCACCATGCGGAAGTCGTCGCATCGATATGCTGCTGGCCACCAATTTCGATCGAGAACTGCTGTTATGCACGAGCCGTACATCATCAATTACCACACATAAATGTTATTTCCCCCTGTGTAATCGGTGTAAACACCAACTCGCTTGATTTCAGGCACTCACGTTCGGTTATTATGCTCATTCCCCTCCGTTTAGTAAGCTTTACACGATGAGAGTAATCCGACTTTTTGCAACTTTTCCTTGTCCATCAGACACACAGAGGCGGCCTTTTTTTTCGACCACTCGATGTCTACGCACTGCATCAAAGCTCACCTGTTAATCTTGTGACATCATTGGGGAATTTTAACGCTCAGATGTAATGCTCCCAGAAATAAACGGGTCGGATCTCACTTTTGCTACTCTGGCGAACGCGTTTATAGTGATATCGTGGAATACAAAATGTAAACGTTTATTTTAAAGCCTATGAGACCCATTTCACTTAACATGGCTACGTTAAAATATTTGAAGGCGATAAAGCGCCGAACTTTCCGAATATACAAGGAAACATTCGTCTTCAAAACGCTCAAAAGCTAAAAATAGAGTTTTAAATTTAGCCTTGCACCCGGGCTTTCGCGAGTTCCCCAAACAGCGAGTGACGTCACAGAGTCTAACAAGAGCAAGTGATCGACTTAACCATTCCGCTGTCAAAATGGGCAGTGCAAGGAGTAACAACACACTGGTGCGTCATCAAACCACATGGTAAAGTTGGATTTTTCGCATCACTTTTGGATCACGAAAAGACAAAATTTCTTCTTTCTTTGTAAGTTTCTGTTTGAAGCGTTGCGCCAACGTTGTCACCGGGGAGAATCCGTGTGACGTCATAATGCCTCGTTTTCGTAGGAAATGCAAAACAACGTTAGTTTCTCAGCCGTGTTGCCCCGTCGTAAAAATATTCGTCATTGTGATGGCGCAAATGGATGAAAATATGTTGTCTATCCGTTTTGTGCAGCTATATTTCTTAAATAGAGACTTACGGGTAAAACATGTAAAGACATTTATGCTGTCGACGAAGAGCCACCTCCCCCCCCCCCTAGACGCCAGTAACCGCAGTATCCAACTTCTACAGGTAAGCGAACTACATGCGGTAACAGCGCTAGTTAGTATAGAAGTATAACCGCATTTGTTGAGGGCGAGTGCAAACCCCGTGACACCAGGCTCAGTCTCCTCAGGTCAGGGACGAGTGCGTCCCGCTGCGCGCGCAGATTAATTATGCATCGCCGCTCGACATGGGCCAAAGGGCCAGTCGCCATTATCGCTCCGGAGGGTGAAACTTTATTTCAAAAGTTGCTACAAGTCCACGCTTATCGGTCACTTACGCAGCGAAATTCACTGACGAAAAACGTATAACGACTTTATAAAGGTACGTACATTCATTTGGTGACAACGAATGTTTCGTTGTGTGGCCATTCCTTCGTTTATGGGCTCGAACAACACCTCCGAACCTTGGCGCAAGTGCCCCCAGGCAAGCCCGCTCTCTAGGGGCACAACGATGTACATGCAAAGTTCAATAGGTGGTGCGTAGAAAAGTATATACCGTCAAGTAGTGCCTAAAATATGGACGTATATCAGGGTTATATGGTTACTAATAATTTCTGTCTTGGCATATATTGTTTCTTTTACTAATGTTTGGCCAGGATAATGCCTCTTCAATTAATCTGTGACGTATTTAACCATGCATGCGGATGTTACGGGTGCGTGGAAAATCGACAAAAAAAAGAGATGACTGTCCGACGAAAGCTTCAGGAATCTAATGGAGCAACTTGACGGGTAGGTACTGCATATTTATTCTGTTAGGACCTTCAACTTGAGCCACCGGTCCACTATTTCTGATTTTAGGCCTGGTGAGTGGCATGGCTCTCACCCTTGCTCCATTTACGGGGGTGGTGAGAGAGGCATGTACCAGGATTATATAGCCCTGTCCCATGCCTCCCCCCAATTATTTAGTGGTGTCTGTGTGGGGAGGTTGAAGGCCACATACCTTTTTGTTACCCAGGGAAACTTCCAATGGCTCAGTGAAAAATCAGGGAATTGTTTTTTTGTTTCATGTGGGAACTCTGTACTACGGAAAGTCTTGTTTTCAGGCTATAATGTTTATAACATTCTGTTTAGTATTTATTCGGCTTCCTGCATAATGTACTCGGGTAATAATAAATGTACTACAAAGTTTCGTAAGATAGCCTTCTAACATTTTAGCACCCATGTCCTTCAATGTTAAACAGCATTGGTGAATGATAATTTACTAAGACGATAAGTGTAACCTTTCTTGCAGATCAAGTCAGGAGAGAATTTCCTGGCAATGACGTAAAAGAAATTTGCATGTTAATGCGAGAGAAGATCAGCAACGTTGTAAAGGCTGGATAATAATAAGAAAAACTGAAGGATCTACTTGTTTTACAAATTAAAATGAATATATATGTATAAAGGATTGTTTATATGTGTTATGGGCATTGAATAGTAGTTGTTTTAAAGTTGAGTATTAGTTATGTAGTAGATGCGAAGTACTGCATGGTAGTATATCTCATTTTGAGGTGGAATTTGTATGTTACAAAAAAAGAGAATACATTATCAATTCAATTATAACAGTTGTTTCCTGTATATGAGTTAGAGTAGACATTATTTGTAATAATCAAATAATAAGCTGGTTTTTATGTCATCTATATACTGTGTGATTTTATTGTGCATATAATGACTGGACAAAATTCCATAATGGCATTTTTTTCAATTCGTTCAAATGTATAAGCTGTGAAGTGAACAATATTTTATTTAATATCAATATATGAATCATTCAAACGAGCATTGTTTTAATTTGGAAAGATCCTGGCGCTTTTTAGACGTGAAATTTAAATTTGAAGGTATGTAACTATGATGCTGCTATATGGTGTATATTGATATTATTTGTTGAGTTAAGTTTATGTCAATATGCATATAAGCAATGAACATTTCTTCACATAATGGTAGCTTGTTTTTCTAATATCTTTATTTAATTTATTTAATATAATATTTATTTAATTTATTTAATATAATATATTTTTGGCTAGAATGTGTATACTATATAAATCTTTTGGAATTTGTGTCATTTATGACACAGGGAGTTAATTATGTGTATATAATGTGCGTATGTCACATGTTCACAAACTGCATCTTTTTATTGCAATACATATATATGAAAGTGGATTTTAAATCTTGGTATTCTTTACTCTTGTAATTTTCAGACTCTGGCATTATATATATATATCATAGCAGTATATATATATTGCTATATGTAATGGTGATTAGTACTATAATATATCATGATATCCATGTAGTAAATTACCATGGTAAATTACCATACCTTGGTACTTGGTATACCATGGTATACCATCGTAAAATACCATGCTATACCATGATAAATTACCACGCTACACCATGGTAAATTACCATGGTATAAGTGTTTCAAAACACCATGGTATACCATGGTAATTTACCATGGTATACCTGTTTCAAAATACCTGGGTAAATGTGCTTTACCATGGTATTCCACCTGGGTATTATACCATGATACTCTTCCATGGTATACCTGTTTCAAAATACCTAGGTAAATGTGCTTTACCATGGTATTATACCATGATACTCTACAGTGGTATACCTGTTTCAAAATACGTAGGTAAATTATCATGGTATACCATGGTAATCTCATGGTATTTTTTCGTAAGGGTCGATCTGTACGGTTTTACATCCACATCATTGATAAACTAATGTCACAATGAGTTTCGCAAAATGAAACTGAAAATTCTGATAGATCTATGTTGAGCCAACAGGGGTGTATAGAAACTGCTTATCCGCTTTGATTCTTGTCCAGTAACGTCCTCGATCTGCCCGGTTCTTTCGCTTCCTCCTCGAACTTCTTCGCATCTATGTTCCTTGCTTCCGGTCCGAGGCGTCCGGCACTGATTACGCGCGAGAACGTCTCCCATTGGCCAGAGTTCTGCATCAGAACAATTGGTATTTGCCCAAAATGTTTTGTAAGTCATGTCAGCAATTAGAAGAAATTTCACGCACCTTCCCGGAGACCATTCGCCACATATTTGTATTCATATTGAGTAGCAAGACAATGTGCGTAATGACAACAAACACCGCAATAAACTATGTCACGTGAGTTTATTAAACCGGAAGTTTTGTTAGTAACCACGAATTTAGGTATCGCGACTGTAGATAGAGGCTACTTACGTTCGCGGTTCAACCATTCCCACATCAATCTGTCGTATCCACCCATAACATTTGTTATTACTATTATCATTAAAACTTAAAGAACAAAGAGGTCGAACTGCTATCTTTCCGCTAAGCGAATGCGCCTCTTTTTAGTCTCTTGTTAGGCGAGCGAGAACGTCAAGTTTAACACCAGTCGCATACAATGAATTTGCGCAGGTTATAAATCAGGAAAAGACGCCAAGAACAGATGATCTAGATCTCATTCTCGTGATAAATCCTGAACTTTTATTGACGAACATGATTGAACATTATGTCCTATGTTTATCACCACGATTTTTCTTGCCAGACGCTTTGCGGATTGCGACCACATCATCGAAAACGACAAATGGCGAAAATCTTCTCAAAACCGCGTGTACTACTTCTGGCCTTCATCCTGGCACTCGGAGTGTTCCTGATCCGGACGTACCATGTGATCCCGAACCTCAATATGATGGAAACCGAGCACCGCGAACAGCCGGGAGGAGGGGATAATCAAACACAGGTCAAGGTCAAGGAATATTCGGACCCCAAGCATCACATAAACGAAGCAGAAGATGGCAGAAGGAGGAAAGGGAACCCGGCCAACACCATATGCACCCTGCAGGAGAGGATGTCATTACGTCATCAAGCGTGCGGTGACATCGCCGGAAGGGCTCAGCAAGGCGACTTGGGTGTTGCGTTGGTTGACAACGTTCACCATGCCGTATGGAAAATCATCCCTAAAGCTGGAAGCAGGAGTTGGCTTCAATACTTCGTTAAATCTATTGGTGCCAAAGGACTTATTCCGAGAGAGCGTCGTCGCTTTTCTAAACTTGGCCTCAACTTCACGTCAAAACTTCCATTCGTCGAACTCAACAGTCGCTACGCCAACTACACCAAATTCATCGTCGTGCGCCACCCACTCCAGAAGTTTGTCTCTGGTTACTATGAGGTGATCGTTAAAAGAAAACAATATCAGGATCATTGTACTGAAATCATGATGGCTTTATATGGACATCAAGGAAACTGTACGCCGGGTAAGATACTGAGCTTAGCCGAATTTGCTCAGGCATTTGCCAAGGGACTCCTGCCGGGGGACGATCACTGGGCCAGTCAGGACCGTTTGGGTAGACCATGTCGCAACTATCTGGACTTGATCCTGAAGAGTGAGACGGACGAATATGACGTCAACAAGCTCAGCAAGAAGATTGGGGTCACATCGAAGCCCGATATGCCCTATATACACACAGGCAACAATAAGGCCAAGTTGGTTAAAGCCGGCGGCAGAGCGATAGGCCCGGATCTAACGAACTATGATCACTTATTGCAAGAGCTTCAGCGGGATATTCCGGACACTTTCGACTGGCTTCTGGATTACTTCCGGGACGACATGAAAGTGTTCGGTTACACATGGAATTCCACTTCAAGGATTTCTGGTTGTAGCTCGATGCCCGTGAGCAACTGCTGCTGATATGAACAATACATGTAATCAGTTATCAGTCTTGGTGTACCGCGTTTCGATTCGTTTTATACTTGATGCATGCAATGCATCAAGTATATTTATACAAAAGGAGTTGAAACGCGCACGGTTATAAAATAATTTCAATTAAATGCATCACTCCAGTAACTGAGATTACAAATGAAATACGAGTGGCTACGCAAACTTATTTTTACAATACTTACAGCGACAACTTTTCGTCAAGTGCCATTTCTGTTTCTGTTTCTTTCGTAAACACCCTACATATTGACTCGATGTTACTTAGTGATGGTATGTGTGTTTCAAAGCCGATTTACATCACTTACAAAAATATTTTTCTGCCAATCTTACATATTAAACGTGTTAGGCGTTCAGTATTTAACTCAATGTTTCACTTGAAAGTGTCGCATACATATTTTTCTTACTACACAACAATAAATAATACTATCACAACAATCCAGTGTTATATTCATACGTTACCCGTTTGTTTTCTTGTCGTGTCTTTATATTTGTGGTCAATGTTTACTTGTAATTCTATGTTGTCTCGTTCTGAACTGTATGCATTTTTTTGGCGCGCGTTTCGTTGTCTTTGCCTTGATACGTTTTGTCGGGGAGAGTTGAATCGACAATTCATTATTTTCGGTCGGTTATTTTTTCAAATGCTCGTCTGAATCTTTGTGGGCTTTTAAAAATCATGTGAAGTAGGGCTGGGAAGGGCAGTGAGTCAAGCCCGCGGGCGCGCAAGCGAACGAGTCAGTAAAGAGGCGGAGTTTCACGGGTGTGTGACTTCACGTGTGGCGCTTATCGACAGAGCCCCTGGCCGTCACGACCCAGTGATTTTCGAAAGATCGGGCGAGCGAGCGAGCGAGCGAGGCGACGGAGCGTCACGGGTTTTAGCGGTCTGCTGGGAGGAGCGGGGCAGAAGGAGAACCCCAATTGGTCAATATTATGGATTTCTACACGAGATGGATTTACATACACTAAATTTCCAAGGTGTGATAAATGATACATAAGAATACTAAACCCCGATATTTTCTGTCACTATGATGAAAACGACGAAAATAATACCGCTCGTTCACATTTTAAATATTTTTATTCTACACGACATAATACGCTAATTACACCACGACACCGTGTTTACACGAGATCTACTTGCGGATTTAATTCATTATTAATATACATTTACATAAGATTACTAGTCACTGATGTATTCATCTACATTTGTATGTAACTTTTAATATAGTTCAGGGCTAGGCGGCCACAATATGTCATACATACGTTATGTTGATACATATAGTTGATACATTTATTATAGCTGCATCTTATCTAAACCCCGTGGACTACATTCACCGGAGTTGTAGAGTCCCTCCTGGTTTTGGTGACTTGACATACAATCAACCAACTCGGTGAGTTCCGGAACACACTTATCATGGATCGTGTTGAGAGGAGTCAATGGGATGAATAAACTGATATCTTGATCGTTCGTTTTGATATACTCCTAGTAAAACGTTACATATCTGGTTCATCGCGCGATATTTCATCAACGTTTCAGGGGTGTATCGTTAATATCATACACGTATCGAATAGTGAGCGTGGTGCAAACTATTTACATCAGAAACTCTAGGATATGTGCCAACAAAGTCTTATGTTGTTACATCATTTCCAATTACCTCGCACAATACTATGTTTATTCAACTGATGGCTTCGATGTAGCCCTGATACATGACTCATACGCGCTGGTACCCGACGCGCGAGAGAGTCATGAAGTACAACCCGCATGAGACCAGGAATTGGTGGGGGTGCATGTGCATCATGTAGCTATTTGCCCTTATCACTAGATACCCTACCACCAAAAGTGATGAAAAGTAATTCCACAAGTGTTAAACTATTCTTTCGTGGCTTCATATTCAATGTCAGCCTTTTATACATTGCACTAAATAGCAAGTTTACGCAAACTCGCTCCGTCACTTTGAGAATCTCGCAACGGAAGATAAGCCAAAATGGCGGAGCGAGTGTCGAGAAAAATGTGTTGTTTATTGCAGTAATGACACTTTTTTAAATGCCCCCAGCGAATATAAGACAACGAAAGAAAAGTTCAACAATAGTGGAATTACCTTTTATCGCTTTGGAAGGTAGACGATTTATTGATAAGGGCAAAAGCCTACAAGATGCACAAACACCCCCACCAATTCCTGGCCTCATGTGGGGTGCACCTCATGGCTCTCTCCCGCGTCGGGTACCAGCGCGTATGAGCAGCCATGTATCAGGGCTAGCTTGGATGGATGTACAACAAGTTGGAAATTCAGAATACGTAAATTCATGAAACACAAACCACGGAGTTTTTTTCTTCATTTATTACATACATGAATATTAAATATCACACACAAACACACTTAATTTTGTACATAAACATACATGAACACTAAATTCTAGACATAGTTGCATGGACACACATTTCTAGATATATTTACATAAACACATCATTCATTATACGGACAGAGGATCATATCTAACGGTTTGGTATGTATTCCGTCGCTTTGCACCACACGCTTTATGTAAAAGTATGAAAAGCCAACGTTTTCTTGGCTACACGTAATAACTCTTACGTAATAACGTAATGACTCTAATACCTCTTCAAATATGGTACGTGGATTCTGAACCCTGTGTTTTCGTACTCCTTTGGACGTGAGTTTTGTTGTTTCGGGCGAGTCTAAAACATAACACTTGCTGCTAAGCCCCGAAAAATATGTCCCATGTCCCTCTGCTTTGAATAGGCCTTGGGTCCTAGCATCTCTGGTTTTATGATGCGAACAACATTCCCTGTCATTGCTTCTCGAAGTGTTGGGGTGGTTATGGCAAAGTACATCTGTATCTGTTGTCAAAGGGACAGCCTTTTGAATTGAAATGTCTCTTCTGATACAATCGTAATAAAATTGGAGCATCCGCAGTTTGGCCAGTGATAGTATGAAAAATCCCGTGGTGATTGGTATATCAAATACGATTCGTTTTTTCTCGCTTTCAATCTCATACTATAGTCTGGTGCAACTTCTGTAGATCTTTGGAATCTTGGATCATTGATCTTGGCACATGTCTTGGCACGGGTTTGTACGTAACAAATATCACGGAACCGTTCTTTCGACATGAGACTGAAACCATAAGCTAGCTGAGTTACCAATATTTTTGGCTATGAAAGCCCTGACGGAATGCGCGGGATTGCCATCAGCATTACGTCTAGTGTTTGTCACATATCGAGTGAACGGTAAAAAGCATTTTTGGTTCATATTTGCCACCGTCTGATATACTACTATTTTCTTAGCTTGATGGCCACTTACGAGCAGTCTTTTGGGGGCTTGTGATAACTCCCGGGATTCTACCCATTCTTGCATATGGCTTCCCCATTTGTCGAAGGGTATGTCCATCGTACAAAACAGTGGAGGATAATCCTCATAATATTCTTTGGGGAACAGACTCCCAGCCTTGGCCCTCATCTCGGTATCTTCCCACACTTCTGGGACCTCGATGTCTACTTCTATCATTCCAAATAGTGATCCATCTCTCACTCCATCAAGGATAGAGTTTTCACTGCCTTCTCCTAAACCTTGCTTCTGTGTAAACCGAGGTCTACGCATGCGGATGAATTCCTGCAATCCTGGTTGCGATTTTTTATTTGTCGTTTGAACTCACATTTCCACCACTCTGTAACCACACTGCTTTAAATACGAAGTACGATCGTCTGTACGTTTACGTCTTTGTTTTAACAGTCTTAATTTCTTCTGTATTAGGGGACATGCAGTCACATCCGTGGTAATATCATCCTTGAAATTCATAAACAGTCTGTGATGCTGAGTCAAATCCGTCAACTATGTATCGTCCTATTCTTGTTTCTACTCCTTGGTTTAACTGATGACGAATCGTTAACTGATGGTCTTTAGTCATCAACCACTCCATCCAATCAAATGAATGTTGAGAGAGAGAGGATTTCTGAGCTTTGAACTGATCTTTTGCACGTCTTCTAATGAATGGTCCCATGGGAAATTCCTGTTGTAGACAATCCAGATACAAAGCATTTGCATCCCAGCCTGCGATGGCTTTACATGGGTAGGTTGGATCATTACGGAGGTTCGTTTGTCCACCTCATGATGACGGGTGAAGATAATGGAAGGACCCCCCATGAGATTCGCCTTCATAGTGTGATGTAAATCTTCATCTCTCTGGCCAATTAAAGGTACAGCCGCTTTCTGTTTTTGCGCGCATCTCGCTAAGAGACATCGCGCTACCCCAGCAGTGGAAAAACATTCTTTAAACCAATCAACCCCCTGCTCTACAAACAACTCTCGCAAGTTAGTGACTGCTGTCACCATCGGTGCAACGTCAAGATTATTATACCACACGAGATAATCACGCATTTTAGACATGTTCTCTTGTTGCCATCATTCTTTCAAACGAGCATACTCCTGTTCTATTTCCTGCAATGTGTTCCCCAGAGTATTCAAACCTTTCAGTGAGGAATAAAATGCTTCCGAGGGTGGTAGGTGTGTTTCATTCAACTGTTCTATGCTTGAAAATCATTCATATGGATATGTGCCTTTCTGCTCTTCCACTTCGAATGCTCTCAGACACGCTGCGTATGTCGTACCCATGGGAACATAATTCATGACATCAAGTAATTTAAACTTGCTATTGGCCACACATAAATATTGATTTGCCTTCTTGATAACGAAGGCATTTTTCTCTTCATGCATCCCCATGGCTTTGGTAATGGTTTGTTTTATCAAATTTATGTCATAACTACCTGAATTGTAACCTATGACTATCAATTGCTGCATATACATTGCAAATTTCGCTTTTATACGACATATATACTGGTACATTTTCTTCCTGCCAGACTCAATCGCATCCTCTCCTATGTCTTCCATCCCCAACACTCGCGTGGTTTCTTCTTCCTCTTCCATATGTTCATCCCCTGAAGAATAGTCGTTGTATTCGACGTTCCACTCGTTATCTCGTTGCAGTGAGGATTGAAACCGATAATATTAGTTTTCTTCCACATCCATATCTTTCTGATTGTCCTCCTCTTGTGCTGTGGTGTCCCATTTTTCCTTTAGATCTTCCAGTTGTTGTAACGCAGAGCCCCATTTTCCAGAAGCCAAGGCGTCGGCATGAGATTGAATTTTGTGCAAATAATCAATCATCTTCCGTACCAATTGCTCTTCGCATTCGTCAATGAAACAGTGAGGAGTCAGAAATCCTGGCACATTGGAACAGATAGAGACCAAAATGGGTTTATGAGTGTAATCCCACTGCAACTTTCCAGGGTTAATCGAGATATCTTCAGCGAGGAGCGCTTCCATGTCATACGTGGCGAACCACGGATAGAAACGGTCCTTGGTATCGACGTGAATGTTTAGTTCAGCCAATTTATCAAATATTGTTTTGGGAGGGGCGGCAAAACCCCCTTTCATGACATACTGGGTCTTGTTGGAACATGCACGTTGATGCCTTATCATGTTACATGACTTCCTGAAATGTCGTTCACACGTTTGGCATTAGTACTTACTCGAGAAACTCTCAATGTCCGTGATATATGAGAGATGGTTTTCGTATTCATTCAGAAACATATTCTTTCTCTCCTGCCCATCCGTATGCCGACCGCATGGTCTATATAGGGATTTCGCTACACCTTCTTCGCTTAAATGATACACCTGGATATTTACATTGAAACAGGCTTCCAAATGAGGGAGGTCGTGCACATCAACCCCTTGGAATCCTTCTCGCAAAGGAGGATCGGATGGGACATCGTGTTTCTTGTGATATGCACACCACTCCGGCAAAAGACCGATGGCGCTATCTTCCAGATTATCTGTCCGACCCCTATAATAGGCGACACATCGGAAAAAACATAATCTCTCGCGATGTATTCTATGTGATGCAGCTCTCTAAAATGTGATAAGATGTTTTTTCTCCAGTAGATAAGCGGGGAGTTCCATCTCACCCATGCTGTAGCTTGTTCTGGTGACCTCATATTGGAGGTTGGACAGAAACGACAATCGCCATTTGATATTACGACGCGCATGGCTGACTCGCTCGATGATATCTAGTTTATCTAATCGTTTCCCTACGTGATTTATATCCGAGGGACGACTAATGGTGATGGGTTTGTCAAACAAATAACTGTTCTGATGGAGATAAAATTATTTTACTTCATTTCCGTTAAAGAGAAATATGCCGGGGGTTACATTCACTTTGATCGCGTTTCCTTCCTGCCGTACAATGATTCTAAGGTGGCTCATCATATCAATAGGTTGTACAGGGTCAACAGAAAAGTTGTATCGTCCCGTTAGCTTGCCCGGACGGGGCTGATGACCTCCCAACACGACACGAGCATGTTTTGTGCATGACGCGTGCAGGGCTTCATCCACGACCGTCTTGTCCTCGCCATGGTTCGTTACCTCTACGAAATGGTTGGGGGTGGGTCACACCCGCCCCCGTCTGGTGTTTCTCCTGTCTGTGATGATAAAACTCACGCCAGCTGTTGTAAACTTGATCACATTCACGGCATCGAACTTCTTTGCCACTGGTATTTGCCTCGACTGGCATTTGTGATGTGGCAATTCACTTCCATTGCAGAACGTACGTTTGCACTGCGGACATGTTCTCCGACGTGCGTGCATTGTCATATACCTCTGATAGTTGCGTGTGCCACGAATGACCTTTTCACATAGTGGGCATCGATAGTTTGTCTCTGCATGAGTCCTCATATGCTGCTTAAGATCTAATTGATTTCCAAATTCTACGTCGCACTTTGCACAAACGTAAGTACGATGCTTTTTCTTGTGGATACGTAACGCCTGCTCAGTTGAAAAAGTGGCGTCACATTGCGGGCATACCAGTGCCGGCGAATCGCGATGTCTCCTTTCGTGCCGTCGTTTCTGCGCTGCCGTCTTGAAGGGACACTCACATATACAACATGCGTACACCGGATCTAGTCCAACATCGTGCACCTGCATATGGGCTGCCAGATTAGTGCCATTGCGGCATTGGAGTGAACACTGTTGACATCTGAAGCTGTCCTTTCTGTTGTCGTTGTTGATATGATTCCGACGCCGGTATTACCATCTCTTTTATAGTAGAATTCTCGCCCCCCCCCTTACTCCCCTTCTCTGATTGGCTAAAAGTATCCTCTGCCTCTGAAAACATTCTCAATCATCCCCTCATTCCCTCGTTGGCTCTCAAACATGCACCTCAAACACCTCAAACACCTCATCCGTCCGCGTCATCACCACGCTGACATAATTTCTAAAAATAGAGCAAGCGGGCATCTCCCTCCCATATTCCCTTCAACGCTCCACCCACCCTGTTTTAGCTAAACATTGAGGTCATTGCTAAAAATAGTACATAAGCACCCCCAACCCCCTCAGTCAACCGCCTGCTCTACAACCACCCTCTCTTCATCATTAAAATAGAGCATGCGTGCATAACCACTCCAACCTTCCCCAAGCGTCTCTCACCATCTGTTCCCCTAGCCAATTACGACAACGCCGATATGGAGAGCGGAGCATGGAAACTTAATTCTCTCTAGCCAACTAAATTTAGGAAGCGAGGGTAAAACAAACCAGTGGTGGGGATCTGACTTATTTCGGCTGTCTTTGGTAGAAATGTTCCGTCAGTAAATGATACTGACTGATACTGATAACACAGCACCCTCTCTGTGTGCAAAAACTTCAGTCGCCCCGTCATTCGCATTATTGTGGTCTAAGAACGGCGCGCGGGATTTGTTAAAGGGGATCAAGGATAAACTAACGGGTACATAAATCTTCGATAAAACCACCAACGTAAGCTGATTAAACACTCAAAACTGTCGAAACGCCACTATATATCGTAATCTTTAGACTAGCTATCGGAGTAATCTCGACAGAACATCCAACGTACGTGATGCCCGACAGAACTATTAGTTTTAAGTAAAACGAGCCTATCACTTCTATAGAAGCCATACATTTAAAAATACCAACTACACAGAAAAAAAACTATAAACACCAGAACTGAATTCAAAATGGTCTCGACATTATCGTCCGCACTCCCTGATCTCGAAATCCGATAAATAGCCAGCTGGGGTGAACTTTGCACACCCCCATCACATCCACCCCCACCTCTCACTTTCAAGCCCCCCCCCCCCCCCACTCCCCCCAAAAAAGAGACAAGTCTGAACACGCTCAGTGGTGACTAGTGCTGGCTTTTCCTGGCGACATGCTTCGGTGAATCCACTGGTCTGGGTAGCCTCTCAAATTAATGTATTGGTGTCCTTGTTTATGGGGTGCGGGCGTGGGGGAGGCGGGTGGGCGGCTAGAGTACATCCCTCACTCATAGGTGGTGGTAAGGAGGGGCGACATGCTAAATAGGGGTGGGACGCGGTGAACTCGGTGAATGCGGTAGCCATGTAGGAAGAGGTGTAGGGATAACGGACTAGGAGGGAGGGGGAGAAAGGGGTAGCGGGGTCTGAGGGAGGGCGACTAATTTTACAACATAATTATGGAACTGCTGTCCTTGCAGTTATCCGTCGATGACTCATCAATGACGTCACTCCGTGATTGCGAAATACCATTCACTGTCATGGTTGGGTGTGGGTAGGAGGGGGAGTGGGGTGGCAAGTGGGTATAGGAGAACAACAGTATGGAGTAGTGCGATGAGGGGAGGGCAATGTCGAGCGGGGGGGAGGGGGAGCGGTAGAGAAAGGGGGCGGGGTGAATACACTTTAACCCTAGCAGGTTTTGCCTGGGGGTAAGGGGGGTAGTTTAAATGGGGGGATAGAGGAGATGTGAGTAATGGGGGGGGGGGGTGAAAAGTGGGGTGAGGGAAAGGAGGGATGACGTGCATAGTGGAAGTGGCAGGGAGGTGTGTGTGTGGGGGGGAGTGGGGGGCTGTACCCTTCACGTGCCAGGTGGCAATGGGAGACGGGCGCGCATGCGCGCCCCCAAAAGCGTTACCCCCACGAACGTTAGCCCCAGTGATTTTACGAAATATACTCTCAGCTTCTACTACTTTTACCGCGGAACCCCCCCGCCCACATCAATGTGATAAATACCCCTCCACCGGGGGGCCTGCGTCAGGCCAATAATTCTTGGTTGATTGCATATTCAGGACGCTTTAACCACTTTTGGTCATATCGCGTCAATGGGAGAATGGAGAATGGAGAGTGGACCAAGTCCCCGGTGGTAACCCCCTACTCGTTGCGAAGAAGGACATGGGATGTTTATCCTGCGACCACACAGACATGGCCAGAGTGGGGCTCGATGGTGCGCCTTTGGTGTGCTGTTGGTCGTTCAGCAGGTGACGCTGAACGACCAACGGCACACCGTGTTCTTAAGCAAACGCGAGAGCCATTAGCCGACGTGTTTCCTTGCTCCGGGCTTTGGTGCTTTCTGTGTTGGTGAAACGGCACATTGTCCCAGGTGACGCTGAACGAACCGGAAGCAGCCTCCGGATCAACCAAACGCTGGGGCCGCCGGACAACCACACGGTCCGCGACATCTCTTTCGGGCTGCGTTCGCGCGGGTAAAACTAGACGGTACCAGAAGTGACCTAGTCACGCAATTAGGGCAATCACGGTGTCAACGGCGCGAACGATCAGGAGTGTACTCGCATCTACAGCATCATGGCGGGTCTGGAGAAAATTACCTCTGTAATTGTGTAGTATTCGACTACATACTTACTTTTCGCCCCCCTCCCCCCCCCCCAAAAAAAAAACAGATTAATATATATATTTTATTTCCTTTTCATGTTAAATCCGCCCCGACAGAGTCACTATGTTAGCAGGGTATTGTTTTAATATGTGATATGACCAAAAATAACCAGAGACGCCTGTTCAGGTTGCTGGCTGTCGAGTGACTGAGGCCGGGGTTTATTTCATGTCATGCTCGATGAACCAATGCTAAACGCCACCTAGTGAACATACCGGTAGCGGATCATTCACAACGTCATGCATACAAGACATTCACACATATATCCATAACAGTCATAACGCACTCGATATCAGGTGTGTACAGTTCTCGCGGGTTCTATTTCCGGTTTAGGTCTTTTGGGGACCAACAAAAATACACGTGCTCTTAGAACGAGTGCGCATCACGCTGGTGCCTTTCCTACAGCTGGGTGACGTACACTCATTGTAGTCAAAGTTTGAGTGTTGGGAACCGGCCGGCTGCGCGGTTTGTGCGTGAAGAATCGAGTGGGTGTAAAAAAAGTTAGATTGCTTTGATCTAGGCATTGCTAACTATAAAATCATAATATACTTGAAGAAAAGACATTTATCTCTCCATAATGCATGTGGTCCGTTCGATGAGAATGTTACAAGTGTTGTATTTTGAGGCAAATCATCGATGTTTACCTTTATGGCGACAACATAGAAAATGACCTGCCCAATCAAAAGGCACCTGGTATTGATGGTATTGTGAATGAGATGATTAAGGGAAGCAAGTCTGTAATGCTACCAATATTTGTGAATATCTTCAATAGGATAATGGGCTCAGGGTATTACCCTGCTTGTTGGTGTGAAGCCATGATATCTCCGTTACATAAAGCAGGTTCTATAAATAGTGTGAATAATTACAGGGGTATTTCACTATTATCCAACTTGGCTAAGTTATTCACCAAAGTCGTAAATGGAAGGTGTGTTACATGAGCAGAAGACTGACAAGTTTCTTGAGGAACAAGCTGGCTTTAAGGGGGGGAGGATTACAGTAGATCACATTTTACACGACAGGCTATGATTCAAAAGTACTTGTCAAAAGCAGGGGGAAGATTTTACTGCGCATTTATTGATTTTTCGAAAGCTTTCGACAGGATTCCACATAAGCAACTATGGTTCAAATTATACAGTGAGGGAGATGGCATGGTGATATCATGAAAGTGTTACAATCAATGTATACCAAACTGCAGTCCTGCGTGCAAACCTCTAAGAGTCTTACCGACTCGTTTACCAACAATGTTGGTACTCGGCAAGGGTGTATATTGAGTCCCTTCTTCTTTAATATTTATTTAAATGAACTTGCATATACATGTAAGAAAGTTGGCTGTGAGGTTGTGTGTGTGAATCCGGACTTCCCTAATGTAATTCAGTTAATGTTTGCAGATGATATTGTTAAAGGAACAGACACAGTGGGTCGCTTACAGAAGCTATTAAATGTTTTAGAAGACTTTAGTAGCAAATGGGGATTGCAAATCAATGTGGATACAAGTAAGATGTTTGTATTTAGAAATGGTGGACCCTTGAGAAGCAATGAAAAATGGTACTACAAGGGAAAGTCTCTACAGGTTGTGTCTTACTATAAATATTTAGGTATCATATTTTCTTCCAAATTGATGTGGTCTGTGGCTCAAAAGACTCTCGCCTCCCAAGCGGGTAAAGCAGTGACAATTATTAAAGATTTCAAAAAACTATGATGGTTTGGAGGTAGAGACATATTTTGATCTCTTTGACAAAATGATAGTACCCATTCTTAGATATGGTGCAGAAGTTTGGGGTTACGACGTCAAAGATTGTATAGAACGTGTGCACACAAAATTTTGTTAATATGTCTTGGGCGTACCATGGAGTACACCAAATTCAGCAATTTATGGTGAGTGCGATAGATTACCTTTAAGGGTAAGGTGTACAATTAGTTGTGTTAAATACTGGGTGAAATTGTTAAGAATGTCTGAAACCAGACTTACGAAATGTACTTACAATATATTATTTAGGTTGACAGAAGCTGGTCGTATGACCTGGGTTTCTAAACTCAAGCACTTACTTTTCTTTTATGGATTCGGCTATGCCTGGTTTCAGCAACAACTTGGAGATCCTGATGCCTTTATTGAACAATTTTCCAAAGGGGTAATTGACTGCGTTTACCAGAACTGGCAGAGTAAGACAGACCTGATGAATTGTAAAGAATATAAGACGTTGCTTATACGCGAACCATACTTGTGTCTTCTCGAGGATTTTAGACTACGGCAAATCTTAGCCTGATTCAGATGTAGGGTGCTACAAAACTCTATCTGTAAATATTGCCTACAACATGAAACTATTTCTTCTCTTGACGAGTTCCACATTTTAATGAAATGCCCATTGTATGACAATCTTCGCAATAATTACTTTCCTACAAGATATGTAACGACATTAGGAGTTTTTTTATGTATTATGACATCCGAGGAAAAACATGTTTGATCTCCTTAGCAAGGTTTATACAAAAAGCATTCACTACGTATGAAAAACGGTTTAGCCTAATTTTCTCTAATTAACTAAGTTTGTTCTAGTCGGTTGCATGTTATTTTTGTGCTCTGTATTTGTACGAGGGGCCTGGTGCCTGAAGTTTTCAATAAACTATACATCTATCTATCATAATATAGAAAAAGAATATCATAGACAAGCGGCGGGGGGGGGGGTTACATAAACACAGTGAGCATAGTTTGGAAGTAAAGACACAGTCATGTGTCCGGGTGGACCACAGACTCCAGGGATGACGATGCTGTCCGGAAACAGGAGATCTGCCGTCGGCTGTTGGCTACGGGCCGTCGCGGCAGTGTCATCACCGACAAACGGAGATATCGCCCTAATAGAAAGGGGCGTCAACAGGCTGAGCGATGCTGGGAGTCCACAAGCCAAAACGACGTAGCAGTCTAGCGCCCAAAACTCCGAAGCGCTCTTGGGAGTTGTCTTGACGCCACCGGATGTTCTGTCGACGCCTGTCCTGAAGTAGTCTGCCCATCTCCGATGTGAATGCTGTATTTATACCGAGGGTCACTCCCACGATAAACGCACCATCGACCGCACTGAGCTAATCAACAACGGCTGCTGCGAACAAGGCCATTACCAGAATGACTCGACCGAAACGAGTAAATCAACGATCACTGCTAAAATAGATGGAGACAGTCACATTACAAGTGAAACTCACATGCGAAGCAGACTGCTAACCGATCTCATGACACAGCATTATGCATACGGCAACAAGGCAATCCCCACCTCCCCCCACCCCCCTAGTCTAGTCTAACCCGATGCCTAATGGCCATGATACATCTAAAAGTTTCGGTTACATTGAGTCCGAAACAAGTTTCGGACACTTAACTTGCAAGAACACAGTTAAGTGACCATACCAATAAAACGTTGCAAAGTAGGTAAATATGATGTACTATAGTAACAGAGCAGAAGTCTGTAAAGGTTCTGATACGACGAATTTATTTATTACGACAGACATAATTTTTAAGAAAGCAACATGTCTTGGCGCTCTTGTCATAACCGTAGTAAAATGTAGGAAAAGGAACTAACAGTGACAAGTTGAATTTTTATATCAAAATACCCATGAAAGCTAAGAACTGAAGCAATTTAGAAATATATTGTTGACACTATACATATACAGAATGTTTCTTTTTAAATTTGCCTATTCGAATTCTAGTTGCAGTTATGATTGAAAAACGGAAATTTTGACCTTGATGGCTGTCTATGCTTGCTACCGGATCACTCCAGCTCAGTGTAAACGTTGGCGAAATCATCTAAGTATTGTGCGGCAAGTTTACTGATCGTGGCCAGTATGATGGAAAATTACAAGTTCGAAGTGTCATCTAAGTGTGATTATAGGATATAAGGAAAAGTCGGTATGTATTTTGCATATGAGTTACATATGATCTCAGATTTAGTTTCTAAAAGTGGATTTTGTGATTTACGCTTGTCTTGATGAGAAATTTGTATCTGTTTTTGTTATGGCTTTCCGTCGGGCGTCAAGCTTTCAGTTCATCATCCATTGTGGTTGTGACCTGTTTCAGACAAGCTCACTTATTATCACTTATTATCACTCGCCATTTATCAGCTCGCTAGAACAGTACATTCGTGAAAATTAATGTACAGTTTAGACAATAGAATGACGTCATACCAGTATTTTAAATAAATGTCAACATGTGGTGAGCACTGAAGTCCTCGTGTGTTAACTGCAGCCAGGACCTTGTGAAGAGAAACAGGGGCTACAAGAGGATAAAGGAAAGCGCACCCGCGGTACGGGTATGACGTTGGTTTTGTGTGCCACAGGGGCTGGGGCGTTGTTCCCGGCGGGTCTCCCGATGCCTCTTATACAACTCGACCCCATAGTGTTCCTCATTCTGACGACGACCCTGGTCCTTGTTGTTTGGGGCAATGCTTGACATTGTCGAGGGATTAGTTGAGAAGGGCGTTCGAAAAGTTGTGCGGCTTATTGAACGAACCGGCGTGCCCTCCATGACGCGACCAATTACGCCGAAGTCGCTGGCAATGTTTCCCTGAGAACTTTGGTGCAGGAGTGCCGCGCTTCGGTGCCATCGTTGGTGCGTGTGCTGGATGTGACGTAGCCTCGGGAGACCCACTCTGTTCCGCTGTTGGGTCCCGGTTCCAGCCTGAGTTTCGCACGGGGACTTTGAAGCAGAATGGACGCATTTGGAAATTTTGAATCATCTGGACGCACACTAGGGTTAAATATCACATTTTTGTATAGATCAATCTTGTAGCTATCAAATTCTTCCAAACAATCAAAAAGATTGATCACCTGTATGTGTGTTTGGAGGACGTTTTTCGGACCACCAACATCCGAACAGGGCGCCATATTTGTTTTGGCGCATGCTGGTACCTGGTGAATGCAACTTGATTCCCAGCCTACGGCTCTTCGCTATATGGCGCTGTCAGACGGGCACTTTGCAGTTAAGGACAATAGCAGCGCCCTCTCTCACAGAGAATTCAAAGTTTGGGAACCAGGCTGCATTCACACGCACCAGCACGCGCCAAAAACAAATATGGCGCCCGGTTTGGACGTTGGTGCTTCGTTAATCATCTTGCGGACACAGATACAGATGATTAATCTTTTTCATTGTTTGGAAGAATTTGATAGCTAAAGGATTAATCTATACAAAAATATGATATTTAGCCCCAGTGTGCCTCCAGATAATTCAGAATTTCCAAATGCGTCTATTCTGTTTAAAAGTCCCCGTGCAAAACCCAGGCTGGAACCGAGACCCAACGGCGGAACCGTGGGTCTCCCGAGGCTAGATGGGACGATGCCTGGTCGCACGTCATTTCAACGCCGCCGCAACAAGAGCACAAAGGGCGCGAAACGGTACGTTAATTCAGGACCAACACTCTCAGACAAAAATTCTCCACTTGCACCATCGTTTAATTTTACCCCGAGAGACACATGGTAAACAAGATTATGATATGACCAATATTTAACGTCATTTAGTAGTTCCATTTGCGCCGCGACTCAATGAATTGCGTCGTGTATGAAATAGAATTAGTATATGATTCAATTATTTGCGGTATGTAGTAATAAAATTTGGAACACGACGCAATTCACGCTTTTTGACGGGCTGATGCTGCCACATTATGGATATATGTGTGAATGTCTTGTATGCATGACGTTATGAATGATCCGCTACCGGTATGTTCACTAGGTGGCGTTCAGCATTGGTTCGTCGAGCATGACATGAAATAAACCCCGGCCTCAGTCACTTAATTGACAGCCAGCAATCTGAACAGACGTCTTTGGTTATTAGTGGTCAGATCACATATTAAAACAATACCCTGCTAACATAGTGACTCTGTCGGGGCGGATTAAACTTGAAAAAGAAATAAAATATATATATTAATCTGTTATTGTTGTGTGGGCTTTTTTTTTGGGGGGGGGGGCAAAGTAGGTATGTAGTCGAAAACTACACAATTACAGCGAAGGGTCATCTCCTCCAGACCCGCCATGATGCCGTAGATGCGAGTACACTCTCGATCGTTCGCGCCGTTGACACCGTGATTGACTTAATTGCGTAACTAGGTCACTTCTGGTACCGTCTAGTTTTACCCGCGCGAACGCAGCCCCCGAGAGATGTCGCGAACCGTGTGGTTGTCCGGCGGCCCCAGCGTTTGGTTGATCCGCAGGCTGCTCCCCGGTCGTTCAGCGTCACCTGCTGAACGGCCGTGCCCTTTCATCAACACAGAAAGCACCAGAGCCGGGAGCAAGGAAACAATGCCCCTCGCGTTTGCTTAAGAACACGGGACGCGTAGCCTGCATCTGTCCAGCGACGTCATCCCGGCTCTTTGTCTGGATGTGGCCAGCTTATTCCCCCAGCTGTCCGATTATTCCGCACTCCGGCAACGGATGACTGCCATTATGGAGAGGGTGCTGGTGTCTCACCTCCCGGCACTGAGTCACCTTCACGTCGAGTGCCCCCCACCCCCGCCCCATCCCACCCAGCCACGTGCTATGAAGACGAAGAGCACCGTCGTGAGTCTGGGTGTCGTCGATGCGACTCCGGCCACTAAACCGGTATGGATGATCGCCGACGATTCGAGGACCTTGGCCCGACAGAGCGTGCTGGCTGGGTTACTGTGGCTGTCAAGGGCTGCTCCGACAGCTCAGTGGGATCGAGCGCTCCCCTCCTAGCGCCTTGCCCCCCCCCCTTTTATATACATGTTGTGGTACACAAGGACTGATAACTGATTCCATATATTGTTCATATCAGCAGCAGTCGCTCGCAGGCATCGAGCTACAACCAGAGGTCCTCGAAGTGGAATTCCATGTGTAACCGAACACTTTTATGTCGTCCCGGAAGTAATCGAGAAGCCAGTCGAAGGTGTCGGGAATATCCCGCTGAAGCTTTTGCAATAAGTGATCATAGTTCGTTAGATCCGGACCTATCGCTCCGACGACGGCTTTAACCAACTTGGCCTTCTTGTTGCCTGTGTGTATATAGGGCATATCGGGCTTGGATGTGACCCCGATCTTCTTGCTGAGTTTGTTGACGTCATATTCGTCCGTCTCACTCCTCAGGATCAAGTCCAGATAGTTGCGACATGGTCTACCCAAACGGTTCTGACTGGCCCAGTGTTCGTTTTGTGGCACGAGTCCCTTGGCAAATGCCTGAGCGAATCCCGCTAAGGTCAGCACCTTACCCGGCTTACAGTTTAATTTGTGTTCATATAAAGCCATCATGATTTCAGTAGAATGTTTCTGATATTTTTTTCTTTTAACGATCACCTTATAGTATCCGGAGACAAACTTCTGGAGTGGGTGGCGCACGACGATGAATTTAGTGTAGTTGGCGTAGCGACTGTTGAGTTCGACGATTGGAAGTTTTGACGTGAAGTTGAGGCCAAGTTTAGAAAAGCGACGACGCTCGTTCTCAATACTTCCTTTGGCACCAATAGATTTAACGAAGTATTGAAGCCAACTCCTGCTTCCAGCTTTAGGGATGATTGTCCATACGGCGTGGTGAACGTTGTCAATCAACGCCCACGCCACAACATCCATATCGTCTTGCAGAGCCCTTCCGGCGATGTCACCGCACGCTTGATGACGTAATGACATCCTTTCCTGGATGGTGCACATGGTGTTCTCCGGATTCCCTTTCCCGCCATCTTCTGTTTCGTTTATGTAATGCTTTGGGTCCGAATATGTTTTGACCCTGACCTTTGTTTCATTATCCCCTCCTCCTGGCTGTTCGCGGTGCCCGATTTCCACCATATTGAGTTTCGGGATCACATGGTACGTCCGGATCAGGAACACTCCGAACGCCAGGATGAAGGCCAGAAGTAGTACAAGCGTTTTTGTGAAGCTTTTCGCCATTTGGTGTTTTCGATGATGTCGCAATCCGCAATGCGTCTGGCGAGAAAAAACCGTGGTGATAAACATATGGGACATCATGTTTAATCATGTTCATCAATAAAAGTTCCGGATTCATCACCAGAATGAGAACTGAATCATCAGGGAATATCCTTGTAGTAACAGAAAACGGTTCTTTGCTTCTTTCCCCGACTTATAACCATCGAAAATTCACTTGATGTGATGACTATTGTTAAACTTGACGTTCTCGCATTACCGGCGACTAACGAGAGGGGAACTCGCTTAGCGGGAAGATACAAGATCGCTTGGCGATGAACATAAACCAAATTAAACGACGGTGTATGGGGATATTGATCAGTTTGAATGATAATAATAATAACAGGGGTTATGGATGGATACAACAGATTGATGTGGGAATGGTTGAAAAGCGAACATAAGTAGGCCTCTACATAAGTAGGTATCTACAGTCGCGTTACATAAATTCGTGGTTACTAACAAAACTTCCGGTTGAATAAATTCACGTGGTATAATTTATTGCCGTGTTTTTTATCATTAAGCACATTGTTTTGCTACTCAATTTAAATACAATTATATGGCGAATGGTCTCCGGGAATGTGCGTGAAATTTATTCTAAATAGCTGACATGACTTTTTGGGCAAAATACCAATTGTTCTGATGCTGAGTTCTGGCCAATGGGAGACGTTCCCGTGAGTAATCAGTGCCGGACGCCCCGGGCAGGACGCAAGGAACATTGATTCGAAGAAGTTCGAGGAGGAAGTGAAAGAAGCGGACAGATCGAGGGCGTTACTGGACAAGAATTAAAGCGGATAAGCAGGTGAGTTTTTGTTCATCTTTTTCAAATTCTGCATCGAAAATATAATATTCGATCAAGACAACCCTCTAAAACCATTCGTGACCCCAACGCCGTTGAGGTCAACCGCCAGGTGGGCGGTTACGTGGGGCAGAGGTGATGTGAGGAACGAGCTCCCTCTGCTGGCAGAGTGGGAAGAACTTAGCCTTTTTTGTATAAGATGAGCTTATACTCACAAATATTTGCTACGTATATGAATGGCAAGTATGTATTTAGAAATACACCAAAACATAATACCGGACGGAGCCTTTATAAATTGAGATTTGTTGACAGTCTTGTCTAGTACTACTGTACGCCACTGGTCTGTTGTCACTCACGTCACAGGTCAGGAACCCTAAAGTTAAAACGGGTAAATTCCTGTTACAACAGTTCCATGACGGGACTAGGAGTGGGGGGGGGGGTGTCAACTTAAAACCTTTGTGTATGAACCTTCGTACAAAGATTGGGACTTGTAAGTCCCGTTCATCTGTTTCACTAAACCCAAGGGCGGGGGGGGGGCATTACATTACTACAGTGGTGGGTGTGTGCCGCCCATGCCATAGAGAGCCCCAGGGGGGGGCACCACATTACTACAGTGGTGGGTGTGTGCCGCCCATGCCATAGAGAGCCCCAAGGGGGGGGGGGGCACTACATTACTACAGAGGTGGGTGTGTGCCGCCCATGCCATAGAGAGCCCCAGGGGGGGGCACTACATTACTACAGTGGTGGGTGTGTGCCGCCCATGCCATAGAGAGCCCCAGGGGGGGGGACACTACATTACTACAGTGGTGTGTGTGTGCCGCCCATGCCATAGAGAGCCCCAGGGGGGGGGGGGCACTACATTACTACAGTGGTGGGTGGGTGCCGCCCATGCCATAGAGAGCCCCAGGGGGGGGGCACCACATTACTACAGTGGTGGGTGTGTGCCGCCCATGCCATAGAGAGCCCCAGGGGGGGGGGAGGGCACTACATTACTACAGTGGTAGGTGTGTGCCGCCCATGCCATAGAGAGCCCCAGGGGGGGGGGGACACTACATTACTACAGTGGTGTGTGTGTGCCGCCCATACCATAGAGAGCCCCAGGGGGGGGGGGGGGCACTACATTACTACAGTGGTGGGTGTGTGCCGCCCATGCCATAGAGAGCCCCAGGGGGGGGGGCACCACATTACTACAGTGGTGTGTGTGTGCCGCCCATGCCATAGAGAGCCCCAGGGGGGGGGGGGCACTACATTACTACAGTGGTGTGTGTGTGCCGCCCATGCCATAGAGAGCCCCAGGGCGGGGGGCACTACATTACTACAGTGGTGTGTGTGTGCCGCCCATGCCATAGAGAGCCCCAGGGCAGGGGGGGAGGGGGGGCACTACATTACTACAGTGGTAGGTGTGTGCCGCCCATGCCATAGAGAGCATTCGGAGAGCAAGAGAAACGTGCGCGATTTTGTGGTCATTGAGAGGGGCAACTTAAACTAAAATAGACACGGACAGACATTTGGGGTTCAAAAAGGCATCTAAAATAGACACTGACATTCATGACAAAGTGTCTGAAGGTTCATTATTTGAACACTTTCGATATCTACCGGACTATATATTCAAGAACTGCAATTTTGACAAAAAAATCTGTCTCAGATGGGCACATCGAGAGAAATTGTAGATTTCTGCTTCGGGGATTGAGAGAAAAAAGACGAAAAAGGGGTCATTTGGGCGGCACATATGTATGTACCTAACTATATGTAGTGCCCCCCCCCCCCCGGGCATCAAATTTTCCTACCTCTGACCTCCACCTCCTACCTCTACCTACCTAAGATACGTTCAAGGTTCCTTTGTATATCTACGAGTGCCTCAACCATATGGTGCACCTTTGGTACATGTAGATCGTTGCTCAGTTACATATTAGTTCCAAATCCATTCAACATTTCCATGATTTCACAATGCAAATCTCCTAGGCAATGGTTGCATGATGTCATCGACATGATAAATGGTTTGAAACTGGAAAAATTATATACAGAAATGATGCAATGGATATAGCAAAAACTATAGATTTGTACAAACAATATGTCAAAGGCCCTTCTTTGATTAGATTAAATGTTTTAATGTTAAATCTGTGCAATTTATAGCCTGAAAACCAAGATATTACTGTCATATGACAGTATGGTCTTGTTTTCAGGGTATACCATTGATAACGCTCTCTTTGGTATTTACTTTACTTCCTGCGTAATAAATGTTATAATAAATGGGGTACAAATGTGATTCGAAATGATAGGTTTTAGATTAACAAAATGCGAAGGTGACGTTACCACCAGCTACTATTCTGATGTGACTGGTGTATCTGTCCATCATCTCACTATCTAAACTGTAACGTCTGAATTTTCAGGCTAGAAAGGTTTCGTGAAATACAAGAATTGTATGAACGGTCTTAATGTGTTATGTGTAACATATGGTACAAAGCCCTAAACTAGCCCCTCACACTACACAGGCTGTAGGACTTCCATCCGCTTTGAATCAAGTGCCTGTGAGTGTATGCAGTCGTGAAGTGGAAGTGACAGGATTCCTAACTATTTGTAGGCAGGTGAAGCAACTGGGTCCTTAAAGTTGCATATCGAGCTAAACTAAAGAAATCAAAATACGAATAAGAATCAATACTTAAATCATGCAAATTTTACATGCAAAGTCTATATTCCAGACTGCCACATGGAGTATTGTAGCCTTGCCCGTGATATGAGTTTACAACAGATTTTAAACAGTTCGTGCCACGCCAAAACGACTGAAGCTCATAATAATCTTCTGTGTTTCCACGCTTATATTATCGAGCTATAACGCCCCGAATAGTTGAAGGGAATATTCTCTATTTGTTTTGCACACCAACCAATTTAGATTCTGTGCGCGAGAAAAGTGACGTCAAATGGGAATACAAACGCATGTGCTGAGACTCAGATTCTCTATGCTCATTGGCTTGAACTCATCGAACAACACTCAACCATGAGAACAATACACGCCCTCGACAACAGATGCCAACACACTGCATCAAAGCTCACCTGTCAATCTTGTGACATCATTGGGGAATTTCTAAGGGCGTGTTCGATTTACCTGAAACCGACGGGAAACCAAAACCGTTTTTGAAACCGGTTTCAACGGTTTGCCCAACAGAAACCGTCAAACTAGCTCTCTCGACAGTTTTCACGGTTTCGGTTCTTCTCCTGTCGAAGTTCGGCAAACCGGTTTTGGTTTCATGTAAATCGAACACGCCCTAAATAACGCTCGGTTGCATTGCTCCCAGAAATAAACCCGCCGGACCTCACTTAAAAAAAACGTGTGCATTTTCCCCCTCTTCGTAAAACAAACCTTACTGGCGAGAAGTACCCCTTTAGTTTTATGTTTAACTATTTCATCAATATCTTCTTTGTCGCTATCACTATCTGAGTTCTGCGAAAGGTTCACTTCAATGCATTTTAACCGTCTCTCTAGTACCGTTACTTTGTTGTTTTGAGACTTATTTTATTAGTTGTATACTTAATAGATTCTCCTCTAATGCTACTCTTTCTTGTATCCCATAACAACATATGGTCTTGACCGTTTTCTACCCGCATGGTGTCCTTTACGGTTTGCTTCATTTTTTTCTATAATCGTCGTCTACCAAGAATGAGCTATTGACCTTCCAAAGCCCTCTTTCCCATTTACAGTCACCAAGCGTGATGCACATTTTTACCGGTGAATGATCTGAATGAACTTTATACAGATTCTCAGAGTGCTGTGTTATATTTACCAGTCCAAACGACACGATAACAAAATCAAACCTGGTGAATATCAATTTAGGGTATTGGGTATAATACGTATATTCACGTTGGGACTCTGGTTGTACTCTCCATATATCACATAACTCTTTTTCTTCCATTTGAATCTTAATTACAGCTCTACTCTTTACATTTGATAATCTAAAATACAATTGAAATCACCCAAAACCACTATCTTAAAATTTGTGGTAAGTATAAATCTTCAGCAATCTTGATAAAAAACATACCGGAAAAACTCTGGTTTATCATCATTATGCCCATATCTATTTGCCAGATGGTCTCCGGTCGGTCGGTGCCGTTCAGTGAATAGCCATGGGATTTACATGCATTGTATGGAGATGCAAGATGTGAAAAACAAGAGTTGAACTTATGTTAAGTAACATCCAGAGACCATCTGTGGTGCAATTTTAGCAGCTGCAAGCGGCTCAACGAATTGCCAACAAAGACCAAAAACGAGCTCTATTGGTCTGCAGCTCGCCTGTCAAGGAGAAACTAAGAGAAGTAATACCGTGTGTGTATTGCTGTAGCCCAGGCACATTGTGTCGTCAATGTCACTGGTGTGCACCGGACCGTGTACTGCACTGCCGGCTTGAGGGTTAAAAAGGTCTATACTTCTATACTAACTAGCGCTGTTCCCGCATGTAGTCCGCTTAATTGTATAGTTGGATTAAGCGGTAACCGATATCTAGCGCGTTTCCGCATGTAGTTCGCTTAACTGTAAGATTGGACACTGCGGTTACTGGCGTCTAGCGCTTTTACCGCATGTAGTTCGCTTAACTGTAAAGTTGTCTACTGCGTAAACTGATGTCTAGCGCTGTTTCCGCATGCAGTCCGCTTAAATGTAAAATTTGATGACGGTTAGGGCATTTATCGAGTGATAAACTCAGTTATCGACTGGTCCTTGTTCCTCCATGTTAACACGTTTTCAATGCTCCTCCATGTTAACACGTTTTCAATGCTCCTCCATGTTAACACGTTTTTAATGCTCCTCCATGTTAACACGTTTTCGCCGGACGCCAACAAACGCCGCCTGGCAGCGATCACGCTAAGTTTGTTTACTTCCAGCGAATGGCGGAGCAGTGAAAAGGCAAGAGGTGACAAAAATCGCCAGGGTTACAAAAAAATGCACTACCTATCAAAGAAATGACTGTCCGACGAAAGTCATCAAAGGTTTAGAAACATAGTGGAGCACATTTACGGGTACGCACAGTATATTTATTATGTTAGGACCTTCAACTTGAGCCACCGGTCCGCGGTTTCTAATTTTAGGCTTGGTGAACGCCATGGCTCTCACCCTTGCTCCTTTTACGAGCGTGGTCAGGGAGGTATGTCCCAGGGTTAGGTGTGGGTCACGGTCCTTGCCATTAATTTTCCATTGCAAATGGCAAATAGAAAAAGCAAAATGTTTACGCATTTTCTTTTACCTGTTTCAAATGGGTAATGGAAAAAAGGACATGTCTTCATTTTTTCTTTCACCTATGTCAAATAGGTAATGGGTTAAAGGTACATCTTCAATTCACCCATTTCCCCTTGCAAAACGAAAATGAAAAATGGAAAAACAAACCCATTCCTATTTCTCATTTGAATGTGGTGACTTGCGCACGAAAACACAGGGAACCAGGCAGAACGGGGAGAGGGTGGGGTGTGGAGGTGGGGATAGGGGGAGGGGTTTAAAACGTCACCTTCTTTACTTTATGACCAGCCAACCTTCTAGACCCTCCACTGGTCCATAGTTGAGTCGCGCGTGCTATATGTAAAGTAATTATAGAATATCTAGTGCATTTTAGTTACAATAGACTGTTAAATTATAGATAAAATACGTGAGACCAACCTTGTATTGAGTTTGAGATGTGTATCCTCTTCTCGGAGTTGGGCTGTCTCTGGTCGGCTTGCGCTCCGAACCTGGTTTTTTTTGGCAGGGCCACGTTTTTTTGCATTAGACCAATAGATAGCCCACGTCTCACTGCTGTGCAAGACAAGATTGACACTGTGAATGCCAGCCTAAAGGTTATGTGTGAAGAACATGAGGTGAAGTTCATCGACACACGCGTCGTTCTTCTACCTTGAGGGTGGCTCAATAAATGATGGATACCTTCTCCGGATGGTGTACATCTTACTCGCTGTGCAACTAACAGACTAGCAAAAGCGCCCAGCGCCAGCCGGTTACGTCGTACAAGGGGGGGCCAGCGGCCCGTCGTAAGCATGAACCAGTTACTCATCAAGATGAGCGACTGTTAAGACATCGTGTCAAACATATCCTGTCCGCCAGCATAAAAAACGATTGGTGACCCATCACAGGCAACGTCAAGGCACCAATTGCATGTTGATAACAAGCTTATTACAGGATCTATTATAACAGATTTATCAAAAGCTTTTAATTGTCTGCCATATGGACTACTAGTCAGCAAATTGAATGCGTATGGTGTTGATTTAAAATCATGCACATTAGCAGCAAATTATCTTCAAAACAGGAAACAGCGAGTTAAGTTATGCAACAAGAGAAGCGCTCATTTGACCTTAATGAATTTGACCAGGCAATAGAACCGACATCATTCGCATGGCGGCGCCGCTAGTTGCGTAAAAAATGCACGCACGACTATATAGACACACAACGAAAATTAGTGGCGCCGCCATGCGGAAGCTTTCTGGTGTATTTGCCTGATGTCCACAAACGAGCCGCGGCACCTGCCTAGAAAAAATTGAAGCGGCAGAGAGGGAAACCGTTAACGACCGACGAAAATATCATTGATGTGCAAGAAGTAGAGAGCAAACTGTAAAATTAATGCATCTTATGGTCCAAGTAATGTCTAAAGAAGAGGGTCGAGGCGATTAGGAGAGGCAGGTTCGTCGTCATAATCGACAATGATTCATCGAAGCGAGCTGGGTGATGGGTAACCCCCGTTAGGATTAAGGTCGTGAGGGTCATGCGTCAGGACTAGACAACACTAAGTACAGATACCAAGCAAAGGTTATTTAATTGTCTCATTATATCATATTTTAATTATTGTCCGATTATATGGCATTACAGCAGTATAGCTGATTTGAAGAAAATGGAAAAAATTCAAGAGCGAGCCTTAAGGTTTATTGACAGTGATTTCGCCTCGTCGTACAGTGTCTTAAGGCAAAAGGGGAACCGACCTTTACTTTACATAGAACGGTTACGAACAATTATGGCCGAGGTCTTTAAGATACTTAACAAAATGGGCCCGCTCCAGTTACCTTGTTCCAAAGGAAAGAACAAACATACTCTAGTCGAAACAAACAAGTGCTCGGACAACCCATAGTTAATACAGCCAAATATGGTCAGAACAGTTTTAGGAACCATGGTGCTATATTATAACAAAATCAAAGATGCTACTACTAAAGAGGAGTTTAGATATTTATTTTCTTCAGGTCCAGTATGTGAATGTTCGCATTCTGCCATATGTACCTGCATGCATGCATGTAATATGAAATAATGGCTCTATATCGTTATAGCTCTATATCGTTATAGCTCTATATCGTTATAGCTCTATATCGTTATAGCTCTATATTGTTATAGCTGTATATCGTTATAGCTTGGATTGTTCCTCCTAGATGCCCACGATGTGCAATACGTTCCTTTTACGTTATATAGTACCTAGTCAACATGTGTCAGTTGTTTATTTGACACAACACTAATCACTAGTATCCATAGGCAGTTCAACCCTAAGAGAGCGGTGCAGGACAACGCCCCCCCCAGGACAATTCCCCCCCTCCGACAAATCCTCCCCGGACAACTCCCCCTGAGACAACTGCCCCCGGGACAACTCCCCCACGGGCACCTCCTCCCACACACCTCCCCCCCCCCCCCCCCCGACTATTCCCCTCTGGACAATTTCCCTTAGGACAACTGCCCCCTGTAAGTTCCCCACGAGGGCCTCCCTGCGGGCCACCCGGACCCCCCCCCCCCCACCCCACCCCGACTATTCCCCTCCGGATAATTTCCCCTAGGACAACTGCCCCCGGTAAGTTCCCCACGAGGGCCTCCCTGCGGGCCACCCGGAAACCCCACCTCCACTATCTTCTTGAACCGATAACGACTTAGGGTTATCTTCGTGATTAGCCCGCCTATCTCTTATTTTCTGAACCACGCGGGCTAAATCCACGTACTGGTTGGGTATCGTCTTTTCTTTCACAAAGCCGTGTATCCGTGCATTTTGCTCGTTTTTCGTGCTCGAGTGGAATAACGACCTGCCCACCCCACGACACAACATCTTGACGGCATTACGCCAGAAGAGGCTCGGGTTTGAGACTGTGACGATCCAAACGGTTCCCGGACAACTGCCCCCAGGACATTTCTCCCCCGGACCACCGCCCTCCCCCCCCCCCCCCACCGCCCGGCCAACTCCCCCGACAATTCCCCCCCGACAACCCCCCGTGGACAAGTCCTCCCCGGATAACTCCCCCCGCCCCCCGGACAAGTCCCCGCCCCCCGGACAACTTCGCCCCCGGACAACTCCCCCCCCACCCCCCACCCAGACAATTCCCCCGCAGGCAACCACCTCCGAGACAATTTTCCGGACATTGCCACCCACGTCTCCCCAAACGGAGAAGCCCCACCGCCCTTCTCCCCAGACAATCCCCACCGGTCAAACCCCAACTCCGGACCACCAACAGTGTGTTGATCGTGTGAAGGAGCGTGGCGCTGTCTGTTCTAAAACCCGTTAGGTTGCATTGTAGATTCATTCATATACATTGAGAAGTGTTGCCACAACAAGCTCACAATCAGCCCTGGGCCTCCATAGCCTTAGGCTGATGGCAGTTAACTTGTGTGACATACATCGATGGCTCGGACGTATTAGAGAGACTCTGCGGATCTCAAGGGGTGGGAGGTCTGAGGGGGTGTTCGCTGCGTAAATACTATAGGAAGATAAGTTGTGCAATAGTCCGAATCTGTATTAAAATCAGTCAAAATTAAATACAACATTGAGGTCTCGTTCAATATGGTGGAATAAAAGGTGCATATGAAAATATTGGCCCGGACTGGGGGTTTGTCCGACGGGGGATCGAGGCTGTCTGGGAGGGTATTTTCGGGTGGGGGTGACTGTCCATTTGTGGGTATGTGTTTCCAGGGGGTGGTTATCGTCTGAGGGCAATTGCTCGGAGGGGAATTGTCTGGGGTGGGGAGAGGTGTCCGGGGGGGGGGGGGGGCAATTGCCACGGGGAATTGTCTGGGGTGGGGGTTGAGGTGGGGTCTCCGGGTGGCCCGGAGGGAGGAACTCGTGGGGAACTTACCTTGGGGAGTTGTCCTAGGGGAAATTGTCCAGAGAGGAATAGTGTTGAACAATTAGTGTTTAAAATGCTTTGCCAATGGTTTCAGAACAGATACAGCAATCTATTTTTAAGCTTTGATTTTGAGTTATGAAGGCAGTGTTAGCCTCGGGAGACCCACTCAGGAAACGGTCTCGCGAAGCTATATAATAATATATATATATATATATATATATATATATATATATATATATATATATCACTGCATGACAAGGAGTGTAAGAGAACCTCAGCATCGCTGACTTTACAAGCTGTTGAAGGCATTCCAATATTATAGTTCTCGCGGGTTCTATTTCCGGTTTAGGTCTTTTGGGGACCAACAAAAAAACACGTGCTCTTAGGACGAGTGCGCATCACGCTGGTGCCTTGCTGCAACTGCGTGACGCGTACTCATTGTAGTCAACGTTTTAGTGTTGGGAACCGGCCGGCTGCGCGGTTTGTGCGTGAAGAATCGAGTGGGTGTGAAACTATTTTTTGTTTGCTTTGGTTCAGGTATGGCTAACTATAAAATCATAATATAATTAAAGATAAGACATTTATCTCTCCATAATGCATGTGGTCCGTTCGATGAGTCTGTTGGAAGCGTTGTATTTTGAGCCAAATGTTTACAGCCACATTGTCCTCACCTGCTCAGTCCATATAAGGAGCGCTGTTACGTAACCATAGATACCGCGCGCAGACTCGCGCGTCATGATGATTATTACGTCATACGACATGGAAAACCCCGCGCAGCGCGTTAGATCGCCTGACACTGACAGTCACTTATGAGACAACCGCATTCTGGTTTATCAACTGCCTAACCACTCATACATTACATAAATCTACTCGGATGGTTATAATTCGGATATGCACATAACTTCAGTGGTTATTTGTGCTTCCAAGGACAGCTTTAGCCGATCTTGTGTGTGAGGCGAGTGGAGGCAAACAACCGGAAAATAGGCAGCACGTACAGGCCGTTGATGCTAGGCATTGACGTAGAGCATAAGCATCCTTGTCTAGCCTAGTACACATATTGGTAGCCAAACTTCTTATGCAATAATGCATATTTTTCACTTTACATATAATTTGGGGGGGGGGGGCAAGGGGGGGTCACGTTCCCAGGTCACGAAGAATAAATTTCTTTATTCCCAGGTCACGATGAATTAAAAGGAGCGATTTCCCAATTCACGGTTATTTAATATTAAAATTCTCAATTCACGATTAATGAAAATCCTTCGTCACGACGGTCGGCTATTGCCCGATTCCCAGTTCACGAATTATTTGCCTCATCCTTAGTTCACCGTGAAATGAAAACCCCATTCCCGAGGAACACAAATGCCTCCACCCGCCCCCCCCCCCCCCCCCATAATTGTCTTGACACCATGCCGGAAGCTTAGGGTAAAGACAAAAGAAAGCCCGGGGAAGAGCATTCCGAGCGGTCGTGATGTCAGGACCACTGAAGAAAAGCACTCATAATCTGGACCAAATATGGCGTTGGAATCATTTAAACTAGAGCTCTCTCCCATTAGAATACTATCTGTCCCGGTCTAAGGAGCAAACCTAATACTGGCTCATTTGACGAACTAGCTGGCACGTATATTGCTTTATTATATAAATATATATATTTAGTTAATTAATAAATTCATATCAATTTATTTAATTATTAGATTCAAAGTGATTTATATCATTAATAAATTTAGGTAATGACTAAGTTTACCAGTATATTATTTTCACTGTTGACTTCATCAGTTATATCGATATTGCAATCATAATGTAAGATACTATAATTTTGTTATGAATTTCGATGCATCTGATTGGTTGGAAGAAGATGTAAGTCCAGTTCACTTTATCTACAAAGATAAATGCAACTTTCATGGATAAAATAAAATATAAGCTGCGAAGAGACATTAAATATCAAGTACCGGTACAATTGATTAATTCTATATATATGTATACATATTTAATATTAGTAGAAAAATTGTCAGATTTATAGAAGATCCATATGTAGTAATATATGTCAATATATACACAATATACACAAGCTGTGTTTCCCTTTACAATTTATGTATATACTATATCTGGGTTCGTTTATTTTTTCAATAGATGCCTTGTTTGCTATTTGAGCTACACTGCATAAGTTCATATGTATGTTAGTATTACAATTTAAAATTCGTTTAGGTAACTACTGGTATATGTAGTATATAATGATAAGGTATCAAATTATCTGTCATCAATTGTTCACTTGTCTTATGTTACTGTTTCTTTTAATCTTTTGTGATTTTTTTTTCAGACCTTTACTCTTATAAATGTGATTTTAAAATAAAACATACATGCATTATGTTTTTGGGAAGAGGATATTCCAGCAGACTTTATGGGTATAACCCCTTACAATACATAGTGTAAAACGTTTTACAACCCCCGCCTTCGGGCCGACAGCTTTGTTGCCTTGCCCATGGCATCGTCAAAGACGGGGGGAGGGGCGAAGGCCGATGAAGATTTCGTCAAGGGGGGTTGGCCGGGGTGACCATTTAGTCAAGGCGGGGGTGGGGCAATTCGAAGAATAGCCCTTCTGATCAGTTGGTCACTTTCCTCAACCTCTCGAGACCCTCCTCCTTTTGGAACCCCATCCCCAGTTTCAGCTAGAGCCCTTTTCAAGTAAAGGGCTTGAATTCGTTCTGATTCGGCCGCGCGACTTCCTTCAAAGTGTAAACCCGTGTATTTGTGCAAGGCAGTCATTGGCTACCAGCCGAGATGCGATACGCCGTATCGCGCATTCTCATGAATGGTGACAGGAGCAGCGCCACGGTGAGTGGAACGGCGCCACAGTGATAAGAGTGGCGCCACAGTGATGAGTGGCGCCATGGTGAGCGGAACGGCGCCACGGTGAGCGGAGCGGCGCCACGGTGATAGGAGCCGCGCCACGGTGATAGGAGCGGCGCCATGGTGAGCGGAGCGGTGCTGTCGTCAGCGGGGGAGGCGCCACGGTTGGCCTACAGTACATCTGACTGCCTACTTTACCTTGGTGTGAAAATTGGGTGGAGGGGGATATCTACTTCAGGTGGCGTTACCATGCCGACCACTTTAGGGACAACTGTGGAGCTGTGTGCACTCTTCGGACAGCACATCGATCCCAAACGAGGAAAAAAAAATCCCGTTGAAAACAAGAATCGAAGTGTTCTTCTCCAGTTTGTGCATCGAAATAAGATCCTTCATTTTGTATCAAGCTCGTTTGCTATATCTTGTCTGACATTTTGTCGAGTCGTGTATAGTACGCCAAAACCTGGCCGGATTTATTTGTTATCTCTTTGTACCGCATTATACTATATCGTTCCCAAAGAAAGATTCCATGATTCGAAAGAGCATGATGGTATGATATATATTGTTAAATCATAAAGTCAGGACAGCACATGGCAGGCGAAAACATGGGTAAAGGAAGTGAATTTTATTCTATAATGTAGCACCAGCACCATAAACATGAACGAAGTCACGAACAAGAACAATCACAACTGGAAGGGAACACTCGAAGAACACCAAAACACAACATCTCAGTATTACACTTTACACATTATACAATCATATATTTCACACATACGTTGTCTTCCTGACATTCCATTTCTGAATTACCTGGAACATATCGAAATTCACGCTTTACGACATTTGAATCTTCTTTTTTTTCGTCATTTCGTAAACTTGATATCGCAGTCTAATAGGCGACCATTTACTAAGCACATGTATTCACACGACATGGTCTTGTTAAAAAGCAATACGGCCAAAATGCAATGCCAATAACCTTAACAGTATCCATTAACTAACGGCTAACGTGCACAAAAACAACCTCGTTCGTCAAGCAATTAATAAGAATCAACTATTCCTCGAACGTAGGAACCTTCCATCGATCGACGGTACCTATATCGATATATTTAACAGACATATATTGCGCATCAGCCCTCGGCAAGCCTGTCTAATAATGAGCTTGGCAGCAACGTTCTCTTCGATGACGTAAGCTAGGTATTAAATTGTGTGTTTCTCATGTTCCTGGTCATCAAAAATCGGGTCTGTCGATCGGCCAGAAACGCACTGCGTAAATTATGAAGCCGTTTAGGGTCAAAGGTTTAAACCCCCCCCCCCCCCTCCCGTATCAAGATTTTCTGGATCCGCCCCCCCCCCCTCCCTCCCGTATCTATATTTTCTGGATCCGCCCCTGCATGAGAAACATACAATTTAATAAAGTCGCCACAATGTCAAGGAAATGGGCAGTGCTGGTGGCCATTGTTACATCAGTGTGTCATAACACATATAGAGAAAACTTCATATTGCACATCAGAGCAGCCGTTGAGATTAACACACATCCCGCCTCCATTTCATTGAGCAATCGTGGTACAACAAAGCAAAACTATGCCGCTTAATTAATCACACATTAGATACATAAGGTCGATAAAATGAACTCCGCGAAACAAAACGTCGCTACATAATCACGATTATTGCACTTCGCCGACAGAATTGATACCGCGTCTATTGCACTTTTTTTTTTTTTTTTTTTTTGCACTATTGCACTATTGCACTTTATAATAGTCGCACATTTAGTGCTACAAAGTTAGTCTGAGGCACGAAAGTAGTGCAGCACCAATGCTAATAACATGGGTAATAAGGCACCGCTCGTAGAACACATGTGGTATTACATTGTACGCGAAGGCTTTCTCACCGGCAGCTTCTCCATGAGGTACGAATAGAGCAACTTGTATGAAGATATATGCTTGACCAGTATTTGTGATCCTACCTCCGGCGGTGTGCCGTTCTTCCACAAACTATAAACCTATCTTTGGGGAGAATAACGAAAGTCCTGAGTGTAATTCAACAAATATAACTTCAGCACAACCAGCGCCATGAAACAACGCTAAAGTTACGAGTTGTGGGACTGGAGATGCTTCATTGTTATAAACCTGTTATGAGCTGAACTATGAACCTATTCGTGGGGAGAATACCGCACATCCTGAGTGTAATGCAACAAATATGACTTCAGCGCCGTGAAAGCACGTTTACATTACGAGTTGTGGGACCGGAGATGCTTGTTATAAGCAGTACGTGACCCGAAATGCATCGCGCACAATGAACATTCGAACGACGCCGAAAGCGAATGGGTCTCGATGTGCTGTTTAAGGGCATCGCGCCTGTAGTAGGCCGCGTCGCAAATCCCGCATTTGTATCGCTCCCCGGTCAAATGCTTCTTGATGTGCCTATTGCGCGCAGAACTCCGGGAGAATCTTTTCAGGCACACGGGGCAAGAACGGCGTTTCTCCGCTCGGCGTTTCTCCGCCTGGCCGCCGTGCGACTTCATGTGCCTCCCGAGGTCGTCACTTCTCTTGAAGGCGAACCCGCATTGCTCGCACATGTATGGGCGTTGGCCCGTGTGGCAGCGCTCGTGGCCGGTTCGTTGGTGGGGCTGGCAGAACGCCGCGGGGCAGAAACGACACTTGTACGGCTTCTCGCCAGTGTGCGTCCGGTGGTGCGCGCTGAGATCTTCTTTTGTGCTGAACGGCGCGGCGCAGTCTACGCATATGAACGGCTTGATCTTTAGGTGCACCCTCTTCACGTGTCGGGTTAACCCACTAGACGATGCTAGCACTGCAAAGCAGTATTCGCATACAAGGGAGCGCGGCGGCTTCAAACGACCGCGTTCCACGGGCTTCTTCAAGCCACTCTCGGAACCACGCACTTGGGGTGGAAGTGATTCATTGCGATCCAGACAAAGGTGCTTGGAGTCCTTAAGCGAGGGGGCAGTCATTTGATTCCTTTGGGCTTTCAGACGTTTGTGCTTTTCTCGTCGGTTCAATGCAATGGTTTTCGGATGGGAAAAAAACCCATCGTGTTTCTTTGAGGTTAGCACACATTTATCTGTAGCTGTAGACGCGCGTCCAGACACTTTCTGTACTGGCGTGTTCTCTGACACCCAATCATCAGGTCTGTTTTGACTTATTTCATCCTCAGATGTCGTCTCGTCTATTTTTATGACCTCTCCGATTGAAAATGAAGGTATCGATGTGGATGGCGCTAGCACTTCACATCGACGTCCATCTTTGGCAGCACCTTGTAGAACTTCAGGTGTTTCATAGATATATTCCCAGCTGTCGTTTGTGTCCTCTGTGAGATATTCATTCGTACAGATGTCCAAGCGCCTGCCGCTGAGATCTCCACCGATGAAGCATACATCAATTGCTTCTTCATTTGAAACTTCCGTCAAAATACTTGTCATTGTTCTTTGAGACAAAAGCCATATCTGTAAGTAAAGTAAAAACATTCTATCCAGAGATAATAAAAGAATTCATCATAAAAAAACGTTTTGGAAAATGAATACTGCTAATCATGGTTACTACTTATAAATATACATAACAGACAAGAGTAAACATAAATCCAAAGTAGATAGAGTTAATTTGTATTGGTAACTTCAGGCACCAGGACCCTCATACAAATTTTATACAGAACACAAAAATAACATTTTTTTTGCCAGCCAAAATTTTAGCTGGTAGAAATGGGTGTCCAGTGTACACACACAACATGGCGCCAGCTAATCAGGTTGCATTTTTGAGCTTGCAATTTATAATTCTATAAACAAAGTAGTTGATGTCATAAAATTGTGATTTTTTTCTAAACCTCCTGACAAAAAGGCCCTTTTCAGGCGGCTAAATAGTACCTGAGTGCTAGGTGCTCTGGCTAATAATACCTGTATGAAACCAAACTGAGTGTTTGACTGTTTGACAGAAGAGCCTTACAGCAGTCCTGGATAAGCTAAAAAGCTGCAAACCACCCAGCAAACTAGTTTGACAGTTTTGGTTCCATAAAATGATTTTTTGCCTCAAAATAACTGTACTTTTTTTAGCTTCACAAGCACTCATTTACTTTGCAGAGTTACACTACAGCATCAAAAGTGTGGTTGATAGACAAGTTGGCATACTACCAATGTGGCTGTCTGAATTTGGGTGGGTAGGGTTGTGGGGGAGTGGGGATGAGAGGAAAGGTGTTTCTGGCGGCGGTGTGCTAAGACTAATTAGCGAGTCGCTAGGGAGGGGTATATGCACAATATGAGTGACTCATATAAATAATTTGGGAGAAACGTCATGATAATGGTTGTTTGTTAACAACTTGTCAATGCAATTAATGCACCAACCCAATTACAAGATATATATGGTAAACAGTATTCCTGCAACCCAGAGTTTTACATCAATAGAACTAAAGTCAAATTCATTAATGTTGTTAACACTGATTTTGGCCAATATTTTTGTTATTTTCTCATTTTGTTATATTGCACATGATATTACCAGAGCTGGCCCTGTATGTGGCTGGGGAATGGGACCCTGTCTCGCTACTCCAGGCAGGCAGCTAGCTCATTGGGCCCTGGTATGCCTAACCCTGTATTCCCGCCGCTGGAGCTGATGTCGCTCAGCTGATGTAGCTGACGCCGCCGCCCAGTGACGCCCTCTCCCATTGCTCTGAAGTTTACAGTGAGGCGATGTTAAAAAGAGTGGATTATATGGATAGAGTACACGATATGGTGTATCCAAGGTAAATATTAGTCTTTTTCCAATCAGCCAAACGTTTTTGTGCCGATCCAGTCCCCAAGACACTGCCCAAAGAGTGTTAAATCTCGCTGCGCGTGCGACCTCTTTGAGCAGTGTCATGGCAGCCGGATTGGTACAAAAATGTCTGGCTTGTTGGAAAAAGGCTCTAATATCCACCTTGGATACACAATATCATCCTGACGATGGAGTATAATATCAATGAACATGTACTCTATCCATCAAAAAAGGGCAGTTTTACACTCATGGGCACCTTTTTGTCTCACTGGGGTCAACAAATAAAATTCTTTATTAAAGTGTAATTATGTTTTATTGGGGTAGTATAGGCTTTCTAGTGTCATGAGAAATATGTTACATTATAAAAAAATCCTTTCCTAAAAAAAAAATCAGCTTTTAATTGAGCGGGGAAACAGTGAATATAATAAAATACTGTTATTGGCTAGAAAATTTATATAAAATAACATCAAAGTATTCAGTAACATCAATAAAATCATGCAGACTTATTTGATAGATATATGTCATGGCTTCTACAGCAAAAACGGATATAAAATATTATCACAGAGATAACTTTGGTATTTTATTGTCATAGCTAAAATCTTGAGATGGTCCCTCTCACATGAAGTTGAACCCGTATATCTGAGATAGTCCCTGAGAGCAAGGCTACATTTAAATCCCTGCAATATCACTTGCTCTTCTAAAGTTAAAGCCCCAAACAAATGCAGAGGTTACTGTGTCATTGGCCCTTTTAAATGTGGGGTCACAGAGGTTATATCTGTGTGCCTCCATTGGCTACTGCGTCTCCCGGCTGTCCAGGGCCACTTGGGTTTTGCATTCATAGAGACTCAGGATTCAGTTGGCTTCTGGATCCAGACCTGGCTGGACGCATCTTTGGATTAATAAAGAACTTCTTATAAAGTGGATACATCGTCTTCTGTTTGAATAATCTAGCGGTAACAGCGACATCCCAGGATCACACCCGGTAATTCCATTCCCCACTGTTCGCGGTTGTACTATCAGTGTGTTGTACCACCTAACACCGCTGGGAACCGTGCGACAATATCCTAAAAACTCTGTCTATTATGAATTCCAAGAAGATGTATGATGCACAATTCTCATATTAGATCATGCCAACTTTTGTCACAATCAAACTAGGCATTATATAGACACAAAAAGTCCAATTTCTCCTTACATTCGATGTCTATTGAATATGTGTTTTGTTGTTTTGTGGGCATATTTGCCATAATCTTGTACTGAGCTGTCAAAAAACCCTATCCTTTCTAATCTCACATCATGCAGAAAGACAAATTTGTTTGCCAGCCAGTATATTTTGAGAGAAATTTGTTTTGGTGTAATATAGTATAACACAAACCATTTTTATACATGTATATACCTTAAACACACAAGCAACATGCCTTTCACTGACTATGAACCATGATTCACCAAACAATTAATCATATGCCTGATTATGCAAAGTATACGCATAGTTTTACCCGGTAGCTTAATAATGAATCCTCAGCAATAATTTGTGAAACTAGGCATGTTGGTGTTATATAGTGCAGTGATTGTAAGGTAAACTCCAGCTTGGTAGCTTTCTATTGAACCCATATAACAACATGGAAGATGTCGGAAAGGACATGTTTTTGACCACACATTTTAGTATCAAAGGCAATGGTGCCTAATCAACTTAAATCACCATCTAGCGTTAAAATAACTAGCATTCTATTACCATTTTTAATATTTTAATTTTGAACGAACATATCTGTTCAAAACATCTAACCTCATGTGAACAAGAATATATGTGAATAAAGGTATATAGTCAATAGGTCATATTTAAGCTCTGAACATAGCTCTAACATCACTAAATTCTGATCTTCATGGCATATATTACTTGCTATTAAAAACCTGTATGCATATTGTGGTGTTTTTGGAGACTTAATTACTAATTAGTAAGTATGTGCTCCAAATGCGTTGGAAAGGACAATTTTTGACAGGATCACTTTCCAGTTCCCTGCCCAGTCTACGTCAGCCGCTATCTAGCATACAAAATGACTCCCATTGCCCTGTTTGGTCTATGTCAGCCACTATCTAGCAGACAGAATGGCTTGCCCTGCTCTGTCTCTGGCAGTCACTATATAATGGACAGAATGACGCCCTTTCCATATATTGCCCCTTTCATGTCAGCTATCATATATAGTCACATAATGACTTCCCATTAATGCCGCACTCAGTCTATGTCAGCTACTATATAGCAGACAGAATGACTTTCCATTGCCCTGCTCAGTCATATATCAGCCAATATATGGCAGCCAGAATGACTTTCCATTGCCCTGCTCAGTCATATATCAGCCAATACATGGCAGCCAGAATGACTTTCCATTGCCCTGCTCAGTCATATATCAGCCAATATATGGCAGCCAGAATGACTTATCATGGCTCCTCTTGATCTAGTTTAGTCAATGTATAGCAGACAGAATGACTTTGCCCCACTCGGTCAAGGCCAGCCACTATAACGAATATACAACAATACAGTACATGTTTGGTCTTGATGGCCAGGCACTCACATTCCATTGGCACATGGAGTTGTCCCAGTCTGGTGATCACTTGGTCCACTCTTTGGAAGGGGCCTTTGTGAGTTTGCCCACTTTAAAAATGTAATTTTCCCTGCATCTAGCACCAATGCTATTCATCAAAGTTGCAAAAACCACCTAAACAGGCATTAAAACATGCAGGTGATACTGGGAAGGGACCAAGAACATCTGTCATGCAGGACATTGGCCTGTAAGGACCTAAAGTGAGAGGTTATGATCCAGAATCGAAATAAATGTCCTTTCCAACAAACTTACTGCCAATGTCATAGCTGCTGCATTGTGATACATACAACTGGACCCAAACTGGTGTGCAAATCATTGTATCCATGTTGAGTCAACCAAACAAAACAGAAACATATTGAAAAGTTCATATATTTCTCTGTGGTATTTGGTCAAGATTGTCAAGCAAGTTTTTACCATCATTTACTCACGAAAAATGACAATTTACAGCAATATCCTTAATCAAGCTAAACTTAAAGAAAGACAGGTTGCTAGTACTTATCTGAACAACAGTTATTTTTCAAACTGAAATGGATTTTAGTTGTAATTAAGGTCTTTGAAGACAAAATACAATGTGCCGGAAAGGACATTCAGATCTGTCATAAAACTTTTTCTAAAAAGCAGAAAGACATTCCAAAATATGTTATAAAGATTAAGCAATCAACAAGATATCGCAAAAAAGCACACCTGTTCCAAATAGATTGTCTGTTTAAGAAAAAAACAAAAAATATCCATGTATCTGAAAGGATATCATTTTGACAGAAATTTGAGTCACTGTGTTCAGAATTGTATTACTATTCTATGGTATGTACTTTTATCTAGGGACTTATTTTTTTCTTTTAAGGCCTCCTTCCAATAACTAATGGACTTTCAATCAATCCCAGGCATGGGGCGAGTACATTGTAAATGTAATCGATTACGATTACTTGGAAATTTCATGATTACAATTACAATTACAGGAAATATGAAAGTAATCGCTTACAATTAAGATTACATTGAAAGTAAGCATGATTATAATCATGATTATTTTTTATGATGTTTTGATAAATGAACCCTGGACTAGACATTTAAGTAGCTATTTCAACACTGCAAACATTGGATGAGTGGAGCCACACACATGAAGACTGGGCAGGTTGGTTGGAAGAGACAGATTTCTGATCATAGAGCTGTGCATTCAATTCCCGACAGTCAATTTTGTTGAGAGCATTTACTGATGGTTGCAGCCTATGGTAGTCACTTTCTGAAGAACAATCCTCGATCGTAATCAGTTATTCTAAGACTAATTAAAAGACTAGTATAAAATATAACATATAAAGTATTATTGCATAGAATTTTATTAGATATATTAAATAGTAAGTTTAATATAAAAAACACATTATATACTTTTGATACAAACCTGCTGCAATTATTTGTAACTTCTTTAGAAGGAGGAGTGGTGGGTAACCAAACTTATGGCTTCTATGTTAAGTAGCAGGTAAAAAAAAAAACCTTTAGGACACACTGGAATATCCGTACCATACTTTGCCGTGCCCCACTACTGAACCCAGTCGAGTTCGTTTTATAACAACACTTCTTCGAACCCATCTATGCAGAGAACAATAACACAAGCATCCAACCCCATCCCATCACAGCCCCCACCCATCCTCTTCCAACAATACAGGTGGCACTGGACCAGTCTTAGTTATCCAATGTAAACAAGATAATTATGGGATTAGAAGGTGGTCCACTTTCTGGTACCCAGCCGGCTTAATTTGTTATATCTGGTTATGTTTCGGAGTGGGGCCCAAAGAACCGGAAGGGTAGGGGTGGTTGGGGAGGGGGGTGCATCTCTACAGAAGGACTCCAGTGGCCAGTTTCCATTTATGATACTGGCGACATGGAAAGCGTGACGCTCAATTTGAAGACTAAGACAGCCTGATTGAACATAGTCAAGTAATCATCAAAAGTAATCATGATTATGATTACTATAGCAATGTAATCACTTATGATTACATTGCTTTTACGATTACTGATTATGATTACCCCATGTCTGATCAATCTATAAATAGTTAAAAATCAATAGTTAATTATCAGATAAGATCAAGTCGGAAAGGACTTTTTATTTGATAGAAAATTTATGTTTTGTGGAAACCAATTTTTTTATGGCAAGTTGGCTTATAAGTTTTATGTAATGTTAAATGATTATCACAGGCAAAAGTATAAACTACACTGTGAAAAGCCATTCCATTCTCAACTTATAATTTGAAAATAGTGATTTGTGTAATCATCTAAATCAATTTTGTAAGAAATGAGACAAAAAAAGTTGCTGTTTTCAAGACTAATATGACTATATCCCTGCACTCGAAAGAGATAATTTGGTCCGATAATTTCATTCTGTGTTCTGTTTTTATGTGTGTGCACAAGCCTGACAAGGTACCAGTTGGTTCAATACCATATTGCCAGCCCTTGTGTACATTTATTTTGTAAATACACCAAATGATGTCTAATTACAGAGGTGCCTGTGACTGTAAAACTGCCCATAAAGCCCTCTTTTTAACAACGCCCCACCGTAAACTTTAGATCGGAAGATCGGAGGTACATCGGTGATTTACTCAGCCGTCGAAATGGGCGTAAACCCTATTGACCACAATTTACAAACGTCTGCCCGAAAATAAGCTAAAATTAGGAGCAGCCTAGATCTACAATCATGCTTCGGTTCTATTTTTTCCACTTCACAATTGCAGACTAACTTTAGAACCTCCCACCATTCCAACACAAAACGTACTGTCACTTACCAAAATGACAGTTTCACTCCAACTGCGTTCCCGATCATGTCGACATGGAGACATGTGACTTGTGTTGACGCAAGACTGGGCAAAGTTCGTGTTGGGCGATGTTAGATAGAGTTGAGATGTACGGAAACGCCGTGAATGCGATTTGAAATTGATATTTCTATTTCGAAATAAAGATTGACTATATGGTGTGTGCATGGTTGACTCACAAGGTTGATGTGAAGCCTCATATATCCCGCAGGTCTCGCCGCGAATTAAATGGAGGTAAATTCCCGGGATGGAGCACCATACGACGACAAACTATCTTTTGAAACAAACGTTCACAAGACTGTAACCCAAGCGAACACCTTGCTTGGTATTTTAGCCCCCCCTCCCCCCCCTCCCGATTTCAAACCCAAAGTGGAGCCTGGGATACTTGTTTTTTTTTGAGTTGGTCAACTAAACCACTAAAACATTTATCATGAGGGGTCTGGAAGGGGTTATAATGGCGACACGCGGCACAAGCATATTTTTAAAAATCGACATTTGACATTGCCCCCCAAATTGCGACAATGAGGATCTAAAAAAGCGACATCGACACAGACAAAAATAAAAAACGACACTGAAAGCCAAAAAGCGACCCCGGACGTCAGGAAAAATCGACATTCGACACTGGACACTGGAGCCACCCTTCGAGACCCCTATTATGTATTCAAGCGTATAACATGAGACGTAATTATAAGTGTGGAAAGTTAACAGCGAAACAGCCGCTTCTTCTCCAACGGGACTGTTAACGCTAATGTATGCATAACGTACTCATTGATGATCTTGCATGCAATAATTTATCGCCTCTAAGGGTTTAGTATTTAGATTAAAGCGGGTGTCCAACCTAATTTAATCATGATTTGCACCGAAAGTTTACACCTTAAAGTTAAATTGGCGAGCGTTAATGCTTCGTTTTGGCCCACTGGTAAGGAGAAAAAAATTATGGCAACCTGCCCCAAGCAATGTCAAGCAGAGCACCATTTTGGCGGGAGCAGTGCCGTGTATTGTGACTATTCATGTGGCACCCTTATGTTATCACTCGCGGAGAGAGATCAGCTAGGGCCCCGATTTACAGATGAACAGCGACAGTTCCAAGCCGCGTAGTAGAATATGATCTCAGTGTTTTATGGAAATGTACCATCCAAACAAATTGATATATGTCTTACGACGATTGACTCCGCAACAATACCATGATAGGAGTTAGAATCGCAGCTCTTTATATTAGTGATGATAATGCGTCCTTGTTTTCCTCACACAATAGGCGCAATTTCCGGTCTGAATAAATTAGAGTATCACCTCCTGATTGGCCAATCGCGGACAAACCTCCAAAAAGGGCTGCCGCCTGACCAGGGGGCGAAATCGTGCCCAGCGGTCACTTCTAAATTTTATTGTGAGCTATGGTTAGGACGAAAAATTATGTAATTTGGAAGATAGACAATTGGGTATTATATGAATCGGCAAAGCAGCGTTAGAGGCCAGGCTGGCGGTTTACTTTAACTAGATCAGCGCCCTCGGGATTATAACAAGAGACTTTCAGGTCGTTTGCACCCATGTTGGCAATTTTGGGGTTAGTTATCCGTACAATTCCTAGTTTAACGCGAAGACACTTTCCCTACTTACCGCGATTCATTATAGCAGCTGGTCTGTGGATAGATATTATCGATATACACGATATCGTGCATCAAGGTGTTTTTTTCCGCGCCAGTTCGCATCTCCTGGAGATTTGATTCAAAGGGGATATCTCCCCCCCCCCCCCCTTCTACCAAGTGATGGAAGCAAAATTCAAGGAATCAAGTTGTCGGAAACAGGTCCAAGCGAGGCTGCAACCCACATATAGGTCGTCCGGGTAACCTATAAACTCACTCTGCCGGGGCTCCGAGACTCCGCTACGAGACCCCTTGCGCTGTCGGTTGCGCAAGAAACACAGCTTGCCCTCCTCCTTTGCCCAGCGCCTCCGCACCCCCACCCCCAGCCCCCCCACAGAGAGGCCCTCCCTCCCCCTACAGTGACCCCCCCCCCCCCACCACCACCACCCAACCGCCCTTCCCGAACCCTCTCTTGCCTCACACTCCTTTAATCGCTTCTAAAAGCTTCTATACCGGGTCTGAATCAGTGAGTGTGTGCTCCAAGTAGTGGCCTCCACCACAAGAGATATGCACTCTGTCGTTAACCCTCGACACAAGGTCGTGCTGGTTTGTGTCCATAAAACCCTCATTAAGCCTGAAGTCACGTGAGTGTCTATCTGTTTGTCCACTGATGGATCTCGACTGACATCCGGGTCCCCATCTGGTAGGTTGCCTCGATGCAGATGACGCAGTTTTTATTCCTATAGTAATAATACTGCTTTTGTTACTACTACGGACGGTTACTACTACTACTACTAATAATAATAATAATAGTGCAGTAACAATTTAGCTAATTTTTTCGACCTACGTAAAAAGTAGTAGATGCATGCACAGTCAAGAAACATAGATAAAGAAAGTGCCTAACTGTAGTATTTTTAGTGCAGTGAAAAACTTCGTCCACAACTTGATGACCCAATGCGCTTATAACCAGGCCAATGAGGCTTGCATCAGCGATTTCACATAGCAATTATCACAAGGGATGATCTTTGCTTCATTCGACAACGTTTAAAGGAAACCGAAAGCCTGGCCTCTAACGCTGCTTCACAGATCCATGTAAATACCCAAGTGTTTATTCTCCAAAAATATTTCCGTCCTTTACGTAGCTCACAATAACAAAAATTATTACCAGTGTAGGCCGAAACGAAGCGCTAACACCCGCCAAATTAATTTTAAGATTTAATGGTGCAGATCGCAATTAGACTAGGTTGGACACCCACTTTAACTCTGGTACTTGACTTGCTGACTATATTGCCAAGATGCAATACACACATTTGGCGGCACTTTTTTTGAAGAAAAAACTCAAACTTGATCGTGATCAGTTTTTCCAAGAAATTATGTGGAAATAGTAACTTTAATATAAAACAAAACACGACATATCTGTGTATTAGAAATACGTTGCATTTATTCATATCTTCTAGCAGAGAGGGAGGCGGAGTGGGTAATAAAAGCTGATGGTCTCTATGTTGAAATATTAGGTCGCCAAGGAAGCCACAATGTCATATGACACAGGGATATCCATATCATACGTTGTATGCCACACCCTCTCCTGATACAAGTCGAGTTCGTATCATAACAACTCTTCCAATCAATCTATGTCAATGACACAAGCATCTACCACCATCCCACCACAGCCCAAACCAGCCCACTCCCAACATATAGGTTGTTCAAGATTATTTATTACTATCTTATGCAAACAAGATAGTTATGCTATCGATTACCATTACTTGAAAAGTGTAATTAATTGCGATGGATTACGATTACTAGAAAAAGGTTATCGACTACAGTAATGAGTTATGAACTCCACTGTATTCATTCATCGTAATATGTCCAACAAGGTCTCAAACCACACCAGGAACGCTCGCCCGACCCTTTAGCCAATTACATAAAGTGGCTGATTCGAGATTTGGTCGTGAGTTTGGCTCCCTGCTGTTGCACACTCTCTGCCTTCGACTCACTCCGCTAGGTCCCCGAGCCATTATATCTCAAAAGCTAGCTTGCGTAGCGCCACCGTGCGGAGAGCTTGGCTGTTGCAGTAACACTCCCGAAGACAGCTTGGCGCCTTTCGTACGTTGTCAAGGATCGAGCCCCACCACTGCACGCCTTGAAGCTCTCTTTGGTCGGGTCACCCTTTACACGGTTGCGGGTGATACCAAGCCTCTTGAACCTTTACCTGGCGTCAATGATGCTCCTATTGACGAAGTACATAGCCTATTTGTTTTTGTGCACGGTCATACTGAGATCGGTGACTGGTTAGCTTCCAGGGCCGGGCGACAGACTCGGTGAACTGAATATTCCGCACAACAAGTGACTGGGTGAACGGCGGCGCATTAATCAGAAGGTTAATGGTCGAGTACAAATTAAGGCTCTGTTGGTCAAACGTCATTCGTGAAGCGGTTGCGATCGCGGATGATTTCATTTCGGATGCGTACGTATTGTGTGTGCGCTGCAGCTACTGGTTAAGCCAAGGATTATCAAGGACAAAGGTGTTTCTTTTATAGGAGGAGGCGATTGAAACGCTGACAAAATGGTGTGTATTTTGAACTGAAGCATAATTAAGGACTCATTCGCTTGTGTAAAAGTGCTAATTCAGATAGCAAACGATGGTTTAGATGTTGAAAAGATAACGCGTCCGCGGTAAAGCCGCCCCCCCCCCCCTTTTCACCACCAAAATCCGCTAGGTCTGGGCGTTTTACCGCTAAAATCCGTTCAGAGGGGGTATTTTTTCGCGGCAACCTGCTCTATGAGCGCACATTTTTAAAGCCCCCCCCCCCCCCCACCTCCCCCGGTCGCAAGTTTTAAAATATCCGCTCTTAAGGGGTATCTTTTTCATCACATACATCCGCTCTCTCAGGCATTAAGGCACCCCTGGAACCCTCCAACCAGATTTGCATAATAATAGTGCCCTCCCGGGCAAATTATATAGTTGACAAGAAAGAGTTAGGTTGTTATTTTGTTTTTATGTGTAAAGCTGTTGATCATTATATTATCATATACCAAAAAAATTATTATTTCAATAGGAAATGATTATCACGATACACAAGACATTTATTTCAGAAAGGTATCGTGCAGGTTAAAACTAGTTATAAGCATACAATATATGTGAATTCGGCGTTCTTATAAACAAGTTCGTCCTTCGCCTGTAAGGTGACGTTGATCGCATCGTGTCTCCCCACCCGTCTCGCCTTCGCGGTGCGATGATTATCGAATCTACCATATATTATCTGGTTATTTTTTTATTCTAAACATCAAAACCAGTACCGCCAGTATATTTTTTTTTGAAGTAGAAAAACCGAGAAATGGTAAAAAATTACATCGTACGTGTGGTGGGGCAGCTTGATATTTTTATTGGGGTTAATTGGTTCAGTGTGTGGGGAGGAGAGGGGGAGGAGGGGGGGGGGGCTATACCTCTTGATCTATATACATATCTTATTCCACTTAGCCGGGAGCGAAGTCTGTGGCCAAGACGGACAATGGAGTTTCGCTCGCACTCGACTTCATTTCACCACCACCAACACGGGATCAATGATAAAAATCGAATTACCATTAAGTTACCATTACTGTACGGGTCATTTTAATTTGTAACTGGTTATGGTGGTAATTGAGCCTAATTTCGGACACTTAATTAAGGGAGGGGGTGTTACTTGAAAATCAAATGGGTTCCTGTCCGTTTTGTGAATGGGGTTAATACAATCTTCATGCATTATACATGCGCATCACAACAAGTTTCCTGCCACATACGATTACACTCACTTACACTATTGGACGGTTGGATTGAAAAATGGCAAGCCACTTGTATCATGTTGTTGGAGAAATAACGATTTTCCGCGAATCTGCGACTCCAGCGCTGGAAAACAGGTTTTAAACCAGAGAGACATATTCCATGTGTGAGAAACCTACTTTCTCTTCGAAGCAAACTTCAAATGTTGATGCAAATGGCTTCCCATCGACCGAAGCCAAACTCTAGCATTGTGGTGGCTTTGCCGATGGAGGTGGCATATTATCGCAGCTTACAGAGCGCCACCATGCGGCGGAGTATTGTCGTTTATTCACGTATAAATATATGCACTCACCGTTTTTTAAGAATCTTGAAATTTACCCCCGGCAGACAGCAGCGGTAAAAGCAGAGCCTGCGTAGCACCACCTAGCGAATGGGAGTTTGCATAAAGTTACTCATACAACAATATTTTCCATCAGAAACTTGAATTTTTTTTTAATGGAAATGATGTATTTGTGTATTTCTTCTGTATGCACGTATAGTCACTTTTGTAAGGCACGTCTGGCTGAAATAACGTATCTCATGTGGGAAATTGCGTGTGTTTTTTTGTATGTAAGACGTCATCAAAATTCGGACATTGCTGCCGTTTTTTTGGTCTTTCACATATAATTTCCACATTTATGTCATACACAGTTAACATTTACACAGCTGGGCAGACCATGTGTCCAGGACGTCCAAACAATCTTGAAATCATAATGTGGATAGAAAATCGTTATATGAACAGCTTTAAAGTACGATGGCTTAATTATATTCAGTTCCGATGTCTGATAGGCCCGCCAAAGAGTGACCTCTCGCCGGAAAGCAGTGATCGAATTACAAGTACTTGTTCTGTGAACCAAATGCAGAGTTGTTGTAATTTGGCTGTGCTAATCTTACCAGATCGATACCTAACAAGGTCCAGGACTGTCGGTATTGACTGTCGACACAGTCGTACCGACCCCCCCCCCCCCCCGCCCCGCCCCATCCCTGCTAACATAGATACCAGGGGCGTGTGCAGGAATTCTTGAAAGGGGACGGCACAATAAATTGTAGCGTCGAGTGGTTTATTTGGAGAATGCTCGACATGGTCCCCCATTTATAGACGGCATGAGAAATATATACAATCGAATTTCCATTTACTTTGAGCTTTCTGATCTAACCCCCCACCCCCTTGGAGCTTAACATTGACTTGTGCATTTCATAATTTGGCTTGAAATTGGCAAGTTCTGAAAACATCTGCCAGCTCGCCTCAGCTCAGCTCAGCTCGACTGATTACACCGTGACACTTAGCGGAGTCAATATTAACAACAACTGTTCCTTATCAAGATAATGCACACAAAAAATCAGTTCATTACTAAAATAATGCACTGTTTTGTCGTTCTTTATTTAAATAACGCACACTTACTTTAATAAAATTCGGCTAGGTGTGTTTTCCGATGCATTCTTCTAGATAATGAACACTTAACGCAAAGGCGTGACGCCACACAATTTTTTAAAAGATAGAGAAAGAACACATAAACTGCTAAGCTTGATTCAATATATAAGGAGAGGCCAGTGGCCTATTTCACGTGCATAGTTTAGCCGGCTACGGGGCTTAGCCGACTAAAATCGCCCATCTTTTACATGGTAACTTTAGTCGACTAAGCCGGCTAAACTGCGTTCGTGAAATCCGCCACTGCGGGGGCACACGTGTGCAACCCCTTCTCCCCCCTATTCGTCTGGTGTCTAGTGAGCTACCCCCCCCCCCTCCCCCACCACACCCTACGGCTCCAAATCAGGCCTCTTAAGCATCCAGCATATATCCAGGGTGTATCCGGCATGTATCCAGGGTGTATCCAGGGTGTATCCGGCATGTATCCAGGTGTATCCGGCATGTATCCAGGGTGTATCCGGCATGTATCCAGGGTGTATCCGGCATGTATCCAGGGTGTATCCGGCATATGTATCCAGGGTGTATCCGGCATGTATCCAGGGTGTATCCGGCATGTATCCAGGGTGTATCCGGCATGTATCCAGGGTGTATCCGGCATGTATCCAGGGTTTATCCGGCATATGTAGCCAGGGTGTATCCGGCATGTATCCAGGGTGTATCCGGCATGTATCCAGGGTGTATCCGGCATGTATCCAGGGTGTATCCGGCATGTATCCAGGGTGTATCCGGCATGTATCCAGGGTGTATCCGGCATGTATCCAGGGTGTATCCGGCATGTGTATCCAGGGTGTATCCGGCATGTATCCAGGGTGTATCCGGCATGTATCCAGGGTGTATCCCGCATGTATCCAGGGTGTATCCGGCATGTATCCAGGGTGTATCCGGCATATGTATCCAGGGTGTATCCGGCATGTATCCAGGGTGTATCCGGCATGTATCCAGGGTGTATCCGGCATATGTATCCAGGGTGTATCCGGCATGTATCCAGGTGTATCCGGCATGTATCCAGGGTGTATCCGGCATGTATCCAGGGTGTATCCGGCATGTATCTAGGGTGTATCCGGCTTGTATACATGATATATCCAGAATGTATGGTATGGTGCTATACGAATAACCTTGTTGCGGTTTTCCAGCATATGCTGATGTATGATGTATCCTCCCTGTATCGAACCCACATGACATATTCTCCCATGAATCCGGATAACCCGCTCCAGTAACATAAAACGAGATTGTCAAGCATTGCTTGAGAAAAAAGACGACAATCGGGGTGATAGGTGCAACTTGAATCTATTAGCACCGACCTGTAATATCATTAGGCGTATCGAGGCTCTCTAATGGGATTGGCCATGTTAAAGTGTCATTATTTTCTAGCGGCTAAACTGCTGGTTCGATTTCGATGCTATTTGGCAAACATGAAGCCAGTAATATGGGTACATATTCCACAACATATGGGTCATGTACCTGCATTCATATAGTCATGTACCTGCATTCATGTAATCACAGCGATTTTTTGGCACTTTCGGCAATGTTAAAATTGATCATCCAATAAATCGAAAACTATAAATGTGAGCTAAAATCTAAGTCAATAACGCGTTTCCGCCTCTCTCTGCAGAATACTCTCAAACAAACAATCTCTAGACCCAATATTAACGAAGTTACACGAGAAAACATGTTTCGCGAGAAAACGTCCTTGACCTTGCCGTGAACTAGACCTTGCCGTGACCTTGACATTGGATGTGACCTTGATCAATGTAGTCACAAGCGCCTAAATACTAATGTTATGTCTTAGGCAATGTGTCGTTTGTCTGACTCGTCCCCTTCATGGAGCAATTGAGGAGACCATTTTCCCGCCAAAATGCTCTCGTAGGGTCCCATGTTAAACTTTGGGAATTTTTGGCAGAAAAACTATTCCGGCCATTTGCAAAATTGAAACATCGTATACAAGGTATCTGTAGGCCCAATACGTAAAATAATTGGCAGCGTGATTAAATGAAAACTTTGAACGCTATGGCTGTTTTACCGATTTTTGGTCCTATCTTTCAATGGTTAAGCGAATTTAGTAAATTGAGTAATACGTGAGCCATGCTGAACCAATGTTTCGCCTTTACATGAAACAACGACCGGAAAAAATAACTCATATGGGGGACTTGATGGCACTATTATGATACATGTGGACTGATGGAATGCACGTGGCATACCTGTTTTTATCACACGATTGGATAAAAACAAGAGTGACGTCAGTGAATGATTGACGCCTAGATCGGTCTATTGCAAAAAGGTAACATGTTTTAAGTAAGAGAAAACACTCGAAAGTTGTTGATTTCGTTGTTCAGAATACACGAGGCCTCAGCCGAGTGGATTCTGAACAACGAAATCAACAACTTTCTCGTGCCTTCTCCTTACCGTAATTACATATACATTAAAAAGTGGCAGATCCTGGACAGTGGGGGGGGGGGGGGGGGCGAGGAGATGAATCGTCACAATAGCCAATTTTTTTTAGGGAAATCAATGGTGTACAGCCCCCCCCCCCGCCCCAGATCCCGCCTCTATTACAGGATTTTCGAACAACAGCACCCACTCCTCCCCCTCCCCTGTTGAACCTGCTAAAACAGTTAGTAGGGTGAAGGATGGAACTCTTCTAGATCCTAAGTTAAGTAGCAAAAACCGCCTACGAAAACAGGTCACCTGATGCGCCCAAAAGATACTAACACAGGCTAGGGGGGGGGGGGGGTCGCATACTGTCTACATAGAATGATTTACGGCAGGCGGTGCGGACCCGCCGGCCTTCTATTCTAAGGGTAATAATAATTTTCACCGTGACGAAAGCCTGAGTGGGTACATTTCTTTGGGCCAGGTTCGGTATCCCTCCCGGGACTCGAAGCGCGTGACAGGCCCCTTCTGGGTGGGCCGATAGGGATATGCCTATTCCAATGAACGGGGCACATCGGCATACCGAATGGATGCGCGCGCACTCATGCCCGGATGAAAGAAGTGTCGGGCGGTGAACCGATGCGTAATGTGCGTATTCGGTCCACAGTAGGGGTACACCCGGGTTACCAAAGAAATGCGCCCAGTGTTAGCTCACCCACAAGCTCCCCGCACGATGGCGCTACGCATGCTCGGCTTTTACCGCTGCTGTTGGCCGGGGGCAGATATCAAGATTCTTGAAAAACGGTGAAATCCGCTGTAATTTCTTGCAACATTATAATTTTCAAGAATAAACATAAAAATAACGAGCTCTGTATTTTTAATACAGCAAAAAACATCGTGTACCCTTTGTGGGGACTGAAGTCCTTTTTGTCATAACCTGATACCGTGTGTCAGTAGGCTTAGGTTGGGTCCCCGGCACTAATTTGTAGAAATGCGCGGCGCATTTTTTCTACGAATTTGAGCAGCGCCGCCCTGGCGAGCGATTGTGAAAATGCATTGAGGAAATAGGCGACAACAGAGATATAATGGAACCCTAGCGGAGTGAGTCGAAGTCAGAGAGTGGCTCCCCCAGAAATGGCATGGGACCCATACATGTGAGAGACCTGAATGCCTGAATGCCCCGCAATCTTGATTGATCATCAACTGAAGTGCGAGTGATATTGCGGCCGGTGATGAGAGGGGGGGAGAGGGGGGAGGGAGGGCAGGGTTAGGATTTGGTCTGAGAAAGGCGTGGAGTACTTGATATCCAAGTAGACCCACTTTACCCTTGCACGAGAGGGTGAATATGAGCAATAAGTTATTTACCTTATCCAGATACCATGATGGCCTGTACGGCTGTTACTAATATTGCAGCAAGTAACACCTAGGCAAATTGATTCATTCGTCATTGTTATCAATCCTTATATGTTATAGCTCCAACAGCTAACAACTGGGAATGTTATATTGTGTTATATTGGCCGGTTGGCATCCGTTCGTCTGTGAAAGACGATGGATTTGCAGCTTTGTTTTGGTTTAAGTAATACGATTTGCATCGCGGCATTTGCGCTTAGGACTGAATAAGCCTATCTGCGACAGACAGAGCTTTTTACCGCTGTCGTCGCATCGGTGACCTGTCGATAGGTCTTTGTTTGTACTCGTTGGTGGGCGCCTAGATTGGCGTTTCAAGTCCAGTTTCTCAAACCAGAGCTCGTCATGGTGGGCCATTCCCTCACGCACGACACGGGCCCACCCCCTCTTTTCGAATGCTAGATCCTCCCAAAAATCTGAATCGATGCCGAAAGCCTTCATGTCACGCTTGCAAACATCCTTAAACCTGAGCTTTGGCCGTCCAGTCGGCCTTTTGCCGTCGACGAGCTCACCGGAGAGCACATCCTTTGGGATGCGTTCATCTTGCATACGATGAACGTTCCCGAGCAAACGAAGACGTCTTTGTATTGGCAAACGTACTAGAACTTATACATCTACCAATACCTCCTATCTTCTATCGCTATATTTTATCAGGGGCGGATCCAAAAAAAAAAAGACAAAAAAAAAAAAAAAAGGTCAAAATTTGCGACGTAGTAGCGGGTCTCTGAACGAAATTGCGACCGGGAGATCCACCAATTTTTTGGCGCCCATGGAGTGGGGGGGGGTCCACGGTAATACTTGCGACCGGGCGTGGGAGGGTCCACGCCGCCTCAGATATCGAATCTCTAAGATGAGGACTGTTTAAGACTGGGCGCGAAAAAATATATGCTTAAAGGTGATATCGCGAATATCAAGGAATTCACAGACTGCTAATAACGGATCGCGGTAAATAGGCAAAAGGTCAACGCGTTGAACCAGAAATTAATTGTACGGATAACGATCCCCAAAAATTGCTAATCGCGAATATCCAACAATTCCTGGATGCATTTCTGGCGCATGTTTGCACTTTCTGCTTTCTTAATAATAACCCCCAAACTCCCCTCCCCCACTTGCCACTAGATCTGTCACAACTAGCGTTTTTGCTTGATATTTTTAACAACAATGTTTATCGCCACATCATTCAGAAAGCCAACAGGTACACTATTACATACAACAAGTGTAAAGTAGATGCATCTGAATGTCAACACAGTACATTACATTGGGTATTAAACATATAGCTGCATATAGACCTGAATGCCTGAATGCCCCGCAATCTTGATTGATCATCAACTGAAGTGCGAGTGATATTGCGGCCGGTGATGAGAGGGGGGGAGAGGGAGGAGGGAGGGCAGGGTTAGGATTTGGTCTGAGAAAGGCGTGGAGTACTTGATATCCAAGTAGACCCACTTTACCCTTGCACGAGAGGGTGAATATGAGCAATAAGTTATTTACCTTATCCAGATACCATGATGGCCTGTACGGCTGTTACTAATATTGCAGCAAGTAACACCTAGGCAAATTGATTCATTCGTCATTGTTATCAATCCTTATATGTTATAGCTCCAACAGCTAACAACTGGGAATGTTATATTGTGTTATATTGGCCGGTTGGCATCCGTTCGTCTGCGAAAGACGATGGATTTGCAGCTTTGTTTTGGTTTAAGTAATACGATTTGCATCGCGGCATTTGCGCTTAGGACTGAATAAGCCTATCTGTGACAGACAGAGCTTTTTACCGCTGTCGTCGCATCGGTGACCTGTCGATAGGTCTTTGTTTGTACTCGTTGGTGGGCGCCTAGATTGGCGTTTCAAGTCCAGTTTCTCAAACCAGAGCTCGTCATGGTGGGCCATTCCCTCACGCACGACACGGGCCCACCCCCTCTTTTCGAATGCTAGATCCTCCCAAAAATCTGAATCGATGCCGAAAGCCTTCATGTCACGCTTGCAAACATCCTTAAACCTGAGCTTTGGCCGTCCAGTCGGCCTTTTGCCGTCGACGAGCTCACCGGAGAGCACATCCTTTGGGATGCGTTCATCTTGCATACGATGAACGTTCCCGAGCAAACGAAGACGTCTTTGTATTGGCAAACGTACTAGAACTTATACATCTACCAATACCTCCTATCTTCTATCGCTATATTTTATCAGGGGCGGATCCAAAAAAAAAAAGACAAAAAAAAAAAAAAAAGGTCAAAATTTGCGACGTAGTAGCGGGTCTCTGAACGAAATTGCGACCGGGAGATCCACCAATTTTTTGGCGCCCATGGAGTGGGGGGGGGGGTCCACGGTAATACTTGCGACCGGGCGTGGGAGGGTCCACGCCGCCTCAGATATCGAATCTCTAAGATGAGGACTGTTTAAGACTGGGCGCGAAAAAATATATGCTTAAAGGTGATATCGCGAATATCAAGGAATTCACAGACTGCTAATAACGGATCGCGGTAAATAGGCAAAGGGTCAACGCGTTGAACCAGAAATTAATTGTACGGATAACGATCCCCAAAAATTGCTAATCGCGAATATCCAACAATTCCTGGATGCATTTCTGGCGCATGTTTGCACTTTCTGCTTTCTTAATAATAACCCCCAAACTCCCCTCCCCCACTTGCCACTAGATCTGTCACAACTAGCGTTTTTGCTTGATATTTTTAACAACAATGTTTATCGCCACATCATTCAGAAAGCCAACAGGTACACTATTACATACAACAAGTGTAAAGTAGATGCATCTGAATGTCAACACAGTACATTACATTGGGTATTAAACATATAGCTGTTACAGAATATACATGTAATTAAACACATCAATTTTGATATAGGGAAAACATGTGCACAGTTTGGAGGGTATGTGGTGAGGGGTGGGATAAGGGGGGGGGGGGGGCGCCGTGCGGGCTTCATAGTGGATCGTGCAGTGTCACTGAAGCAAATTTAAACATTTCGAAGTTCTCTTCTAAGTCACATAAAAAGTTCTTCTGACCAAATTTACTTCTGAAAACTGCTCGTGCCGAAGCGGGTTTCGCGAGCGAAAAAAAAATCCTGTTTAATTTTCATGTGCAAAGTGTTGCTAAAAAACAAGAGGCTAGGTATTCTCTGCCCTCAGATTTCCGGGATGGGGGTCACTCCGAGTGTTTTTATACATTTGGGTTTCATGTAAGTTATATTTTGGAGGGTTAGCGCATATTCTGTGTAAGAGAATCCGCAGCATGACAAAAACGAGTTCATTGCATTTGTGGTCCCGTTTAATTTATTAAAGAATTTTCGGAAGAACACTTTCGTCCGGGTAAAATGCTGGCACCTGGTGCAAAAATGATATATTGTCCCGGGGGAGGGGGGTGGGGGGTACTCTATACATGGCTGGGTTTGGGGTGGTCTATGAACGCCCCCCCCCCTCCTCCCTCCCACGGTCGCGAGTTTTTAAATATACGTTTCATTTTCATTACAAATACCCGCTCTCTCTCAGGCATCAAGGCACCCGCGAAACCCCTCCCCCCATCAGATTGGTACAAGAGTGCTCCCCCTCCCCCGGGATATTGCATCGACCGAGTCATCACAAAAGGGGCAATTGGGGCTAGTTTAGATTCTGCATGGGTTAAAATATTTGTTTGTTGTTATCGTTTGCGGGCAGAGTTTCCATTGGAAATCCGATGGCCGGGATCTAAGGATTTTTTATAAACATGATCGAACCTCAAGTCTGGGGCCCGGACGACGGCCAGTTAATATGCCCCCCTTAAGTCTATTTACGGGTACTATACGTCGTCCGTAAAGTTACGCTACGCCTACGTCGGTTGCACGAACCACTTACGCGCTTCCGTAAACTTTTGGCGATTTAGGATATTTACGAGGCCCGCAAGATCCGACAACGCGCCGCTGGGCCCGGGTCTTGGTATGAACTTGATGCGTGGATCCCACTTTTGATCAGGGGCCGCCTCGATAGCTCAGTGGGTTAGAGCGCTCGTATTGAATGCTCTGGCCACCTGAGAGCCTAACGGCACGTGGATCGATGGTTCGAGCCCCGTTGTGGCCATGTCTGTGTGGTCGCAGAATAAAGATCCCATGTCCATCTTCGTAAAGAGTAGGGGGTTACCCCCGGGTACATGGCTCCACTCTCCCTGCCTTCTCCCATTGACGCGATATGACCAACAGCGGTTAAGGCGTCCTGAATATTCAACCAAACAATCCACTTTTCATCAAATATATATATATACAACTATGCACAACGGGCTACTGGTATGGTTTGTTTGCAGTCCAAGTCCGCCAAGACCGGAGTCTTCACGGTGTCACCTGGATCCTCCTCCAGCAGATCCAGCGCCTCCAGTGACACCAGCTCGCTGTCCAGTGCCCGCTCCGGGGACTCCATGGGCGAGCGTGGGGGCTGGGGCGGAAAGTTTGAGTTCATCCTTACCTGCATCGGGTTCGCCGTTGGCCTTGGCAACGTGTGGCGGTTCCCGTACCTGTGCTACCAAAATGGAGGAGGTACGGTAACCAGCGCAATCGGTGGCGAGCGTAGAAAGCGGAATATCAACGTGTTTAATTAAATATATCAGTTTATATTTTACTATTTGCACTAGTTAAACTAACCGGCGGGGTGTCGCGCAGATGTGGCAGGCGCATTCAAATGCCACCAGTCGCTATTGGCCGATCTAGGCATTTAGTGACGTCACTGTTGCTTTTATCCAATCATGTGGCGAAAAAAGGTCTTTCCCGGGCGTTATGTCCGACACACAAGTCCGACAAACAAAGGAGCATGTCACTTTCTTGTCAGTTCCAGACATGTACCTACCATCAGCTATGATTGTCAGGCGGCGTGGGACGGCGCATTAAGCCGGGTTATATTCACTTATCGTCGTTCTGCCCACGGTCGATTCGAAGATCTGTGGTTCTAAAACTAACCTCTCGTAGTATGTTGCAACAACGCATCTTTTGTTCATACTACATAATCATCAAATTTGATATTCCGCCTTTTGTTGATGCATTTTTCCAGGTGCTTTCCTTATTCCGTACTTCATCATGTTGTGCTTCGTGGGCCTGCCGCTGTTCTTCCTCGAACTCTCGTTTGGGCAGTTTGCAAGTCTCGGCCCCATCACCATTTGGACAGCAAGCCCCATATTCAAAGGTAAGTTTTCGATCATCATATGGAGATAAAATTACATATTTAAAGTATGTTTCCAATCACCATGTCAGCAGCACAGCCCATATTCAACGGTTTATGCTTAGGGGAGGGGGGGGGCGGGGCGGGGCGGGGGTCGTGTTCCCAAGTCACGAAGAATACATTTCATTATTTCCAGGTCACGATGAAGTAAAAGGAGAAGTCCCCGTATACAATGGAAGAGGCGGAGACATGATATAAATTAGCCATTTTCCAATTCACGATTATTTAATATTAAAATTCCCAGTTCACGAAGTTAATGAACCAGTTGACGAAGAATTATTTTCCTCGTTCCCAGTTCCTGGTGAAATGAAAAACCCATTCCCGAGGAACGGAAATACCCCTTGCCCCCCCCCCCCCCCCACTGCTTTTAGCCATTATCATCATCATCATCGTTACATGGTTGGTCCAGTGCCAGATCTGTCTTGCCCTTGCTTTCAATATTGAATACTTTTATTTATACGTAGGCTGGAATATCACGGACCAATTTATCAATTGTTCGCGGCTTTTGTCCAATACTATATCACTTGATAGATATATATTCGAAATGCCAGGATCCGCTATCATACTAAATTATAAATTATAGTTATTCTACGGATGATTTCATGCAGAAGATGGTCTATTGCGTTCGACTTCCGTTGTATTCATTTCGATCAAGGGATAGCTATAATGAACCCTATAATGATGTAACGACCCTGAGGAATTTGGCAATGTGTATATCTCAATGAAAATATTCTCTGTTCCACCACTTAAATGTATGTTTTTCAAAATACTGCGCACCATGCAAACTGTTTATATGTTGTATCATTTGGGCCTGAAGGCCTTTAAGACCACATAAACCAACAAACCAACGAACCAACCAATCTCTGTAAATATTGTCTGTTTATGGTCATATAATTTCGGCAGGTGTGGGGTTCGCCATGGTGATCATCTCGTCCTACGTCGTCCTCTACTACAACGTGATCGTGGCCTGGTGTATGTACTACTTCTTCGCCTCCATGACCTCCACGCTCCCCTGGACAGACTGCAACAACTGGTGGAACACCCCGGCCTGTGTCGACAACACCAGTAAGTCACCCCCCCCCCCGGCCTGTGTCGACAACACCAGTAAGTTTCCCCCCCCCATGGCCTGTGTCGACAACACCAGTAAGTCATCCCCCCCGCCGGCCTGTGTCGACAACACCAGTAAGTTTCCCCCCCCCCCGGCCTGTGTCAACAACACCAGTAAGTCACCCCCCCTCACGGCCTGTGTCGACAACACCAGTAAGTCACCCCCCCCCCGGCCTGTGTCGACAACACCAGTAAGTCACCCCCCCCCCCGGCCTGTGTCGACAACACCAGTAAGTCACCCCCCCCCGGCCTGTGTCGACAACACCAGTAAGTTTCCCCCCCCCGGCCTGTGTCAACAACACCAGTAAGTCACCCCCCCTCACGGCCTGTGTCGACAACACCAGTAAATCACCCCCCCTCCCGGCCTGTGTCGACAACACCAGTAAGTCATCCCCCCCCGCCGGCCTGTGTCCACAACACCAGTAAGTTTCCCCCCACCCCCCGGCCTGTGTCGACAACACCAGTAAGTCACCCCCCCCCCCCGGCCTGTGTCGACAACACCAGTAAGTCACCCCCCCCCGGCCTGTGTTGACAACACCAGTAAGTCACCCCCCCCCCCCCGGCCTGTGTCAACAACACCAGTAAGTGACCACCCCACACTCGGCCTCTGTCGACAGCTCCAGTAAGTGACAACCCCCACCCGCCCTCTGTCGACAGCTCCAGTAAGTGACCACCCCCACTCGCCCTCTGTCGACAGCTCCAGTAAGTGACCACCCCCCACCCGCCCTCTGTCGACAGCTCCAGTAAGTGACCACCCCCCACCCGCCCTCTGTCGACAGCTCCAGTAAGTGACCACCCCCCACCCGCCCTCTGTCGACAGCTCCAGTAAGTGACCACTCCCACCCGCCCTCTATCGACAGCTCTAGTAAGTGACCACCCCCACTCGCCCTCTGTCGACAGCTCCAGTATGTGACAACCCCCACCCGCCCTCTGTCGACAGCTCCAGTAAGTGACCACCCCCTACCTGCCCTCTGTCGACAGCTCCAGTAGGTGACCACCCCCCACCCGCCCTCTGTCGACAGCTCTAGTAAGTGACAACCCCCACCCGCCCTCTGTCGACAGCTCCAGTAAGTGACCATCCCCCACCCGCCCTCTGTCGACAGCTCCAGTAAGTGACCACCCCCCAGCCGCCCTCTGTCGACAGCTCCAGTAAGTGACCACCCCCCACCCGGCCTTTGTCGACAGCTCCAGTACGTGACCACCCCCCACCCGCCCTCTGTCGACAGCTCCAGTAAGTGACCACCCCCACCCGCCCTCTGTCCACAGCTCCAGTAAGTTACAACCCCCATCCGCCCTCTGTCGACAGGTCCAGTAAATGACCACCCCTCACCCGCCCTCTGTCAACAGCTCCAGTAAGTGACCACCCCCACCCGCCCTCTGTCGACAGCTCCAGTAAGTGACAACCCCCACCCGCCCTCTGTCGACAGCTCCAGTAAGTGACCACCCCCACTCGCCCTCTGTCGACAGCTCCAGTAAGTGACCACCCCCCACCCGCCCTCTGTCGACAGCTCCAGTAAGTGACCACCCCCCAACCGCCCTCTGTCGACAGCTCCAGTAAGTGACAACCCCCACCCGCCCTCTGTCGACAGCTCCAGTAAGTGACAACCCCCACCCGCCCTCTGTCGACAGCTCCAGTAAGTGACCACCCCCCACCCGCCCTCAGTCGACAGCTCCAGTAAGTGACCACCCCCCACCCGCCCTCTGTCGACAGCTCTAGTAAGTGACCACCCCCACCCGCCCTCTGTCGACAGCTTCAGTAAGTGACCATCACCCACCCGCCCTCTGTCGACAGCTCCAGTAAGTGACCACCCCCCAGCCGCCCTCTGTCGACAGCTCCAGTAAGTGACCACCCCCCACCCGCCCTTTGTCGACAGCTCCAGTAAGTGACCACCCCCCACCCGCCCTCTGTCAACAGCTCCAGTAAGTGACAACCCCCACCCGCCCTCTGTCGACAGCTCCAGTAAGTGACCACTCCCACCCGCCCTCTGTCGACAGCTCTAGTAAGTGACCACCCCCACTCGCCCTCTGTCGACAGCTCCAGTAAGTGACAACCCCCACCCGCCCTCTGTCGACAGCTCCAGTAAGTGACCACCCCCACTCGCCCTCTGTCGACAGCTCAAGTAAGTGACCACCCCCCACCCGCCCTCTGTCGACAGCTCCAGTAAGTGACCACCCCCCACCCGCCCTCTGTCGACAGCTCCACTAAGTGACCACCCCCCACCCGCCCTCTGTCGACAGCTCTAGTAAGTGACCACCCCCACCCGCCCTCTGTCGACAGCTTCAGTAAGTGACCATCACCCACCCGCCCTCTGTCGACAGCTCCAGTAAGTGACCACCCCCCAGCCGCCCTCTGTCGACAGCTCCAGTAAGTGACCACCCCCCACCCGCTCTTTGTCGACAGCTCCAGTAAGTGACCACCCCCCACCCGCCCTCTGTCAACAGCTCCAGTAAGTGACCACCCCCACCCGCCCTCTGTCGACAGCTCCAGTAAGTTACAACCCCCACCCGCCCTCTGTCGACAGGTCCAGTAAATGACCACCCCCCACCCGCCCTCTGTCGACAGCTCCAGTAAGTGACTACCCCCCGACCGCCCTCTGTCGACATCTCCAGTAAGTGACCACCCCACCCGCCCTCTGTCGACAGCTCCAGTAAGTGACCACCCCCACTCGCCCTCTGTCGACAGCTCCAGTAAGTGACCACCCGACACCAGCCCTCTGCCGATAGCTCCAGTAAAGGATCACCCCCTACCCGCCTTCTGTCGACAGCTCCGGTAAGTGACCACCCCCCGACCGCCCTCTGTCGACAGCTCCAGTAAGTGACCACTCCCACCCGCCCTCTGTCGACAGCTCCAGTAAGTGACCACCCCCCACCCGCCCTCTGTCGACAGCCACAGTAAGTGACCACCCCCCAACCACCCTCTGCCGACAGCTCCAGTAAGTGACCACCCCCCACCCGCCCTCTGTCGACAGCTCCAGTAAGTGACCACCCCCCACCCGCCCTCTGTCGACAGCTCCAGTAAGTGACCACCCCCCACCGCCCTCTGTCGACAGCTCCAGTAAGTGACCACCCCCCACCCGCCCTCTGTCGACAGCTCCAGTAAGTGACCACCCCCACCCGCCCTCTGTCGACAGCTCCAGTAAGTCAACTCCCCCACCCGCCCTCTGTCGATAGCTCCAGTAAGTGACCACCCCCCAACCGCCCTCTGTCGACAGCTCTAGTAAGTGACCACCCCCCACCCGCCCTCTGTCGACAGCTCCAGTAAGTGCCCACCCCCAACCCGCCCTCTGTCGACAGCTCCAGTAAGTCAACTCCCCCACCCGCCCTCTGTCGACAGGTCCAGTAAATGACCACCCCTCACCCGCCCTCTGTCAACAGCTCCAGTAAGTGACCACCCCCACCCGCCCTCTGTCGACAGCTCCAGTAAGTGACCACCCCCACTCGCCCTCTGTCGTCAGATCCAGTAAGTGACCACCCCCCACCCGCCCTCTGTCGAGAGCTCCAGTAAGTGACCACCCCCCAACCGCCCTCTGTCGACAGCTCCAGTAAGTGACCACCCCACACCCGCCCTCTGTCGACAGCTCCAGTAAGTGACCACTCCCACCCGCCCTCTGTCGACAGCTCTAGTAAGTGACCACCCCGACTCGCCCTCTGTCGACAGCTCCAGTAAGTGACAACCCCCACCCGCCCTCTGTCGACAGCTCCAGTAAGTGACAACCCCCACCCGCCCTCTGTCGACAGCTCCAGTAAGTGACCACCCCCCACCCGCCCTCAGTCGACAGCTCCAGTAAGTGACCACCCCCCACCCGCCCTCTGTCGACAGCTCTAGTAAGTGACCACCCCCACCCGCCCTCTGTCGACAGCTTTAGTAAGTGACCATCACCCACCCGCCCTCTGTCGACAGCTCCAGTAAGTGACCATCCCCCACCCGCCCTCTGTCGACAGCTCCAGTAAGTGACCACCCCCAGCCGCCCTCTGTCGACAGCTCCAGTAAGTGACCATCCCCCACCCGCCCTTTGTCGACAGCTCCAGTACGTGACCACCCCCCACACGCCCTCTGTCAACAGCTCCAGTAAGTGACCACCCCCACCCGCCCTCTGTCGACAGCTCCAGTAAGTTACAACCCCCACCCGCCCTCTGTCGACAGGTCCAGTAAATGACCACCCCTCACCCGCCTTGTCAACAGCTCCAGTAAGTGACCACCCCCACCCGCCCTCTGTCGACAGCTCCAGTAAGTGACCACCCCCACTCGCCCTCTGTCGACAGCTCCAGTAAGTGACCACCCCCCACCCGCCCTCTGTCGACAGCTCCAGTAAGTGACCACCCCCCACCCGCCCTCTGTCGACAGCTCCAGTAAGTGACCACCCCCCACCCGCCCTCTGTCGACAGCTCTAGTAAGTGACCACCCCCACCCGCCCTCTGTCGACAGCTTCACTAAGTGACCATCACCCACCCGCCCTCTGTCGACAGCTCCAGTAAGTTACCACCCCCCAGCCGCCCTCTGTCGACAGCTCCAGTAAGTGACCACCCCCCACCCGCTCTTTGTCGACAGCTCTACTAAGTGACCACCCCCCACCCGCCCTCTGTCAACAGCTCCAGTAAGTGACCACCCCCACCCGCCCTCTGTCGACAGCTCCAGTAAGTTACAACCCCCACCCGCCCTCTGTCGACAGGTCCAGTAAATGACCACCCCTCACCCGCCCTCTGTCGATATCTCCAGTAAGTGACCACCCCACCCGCCCTCTGTCGACAGCTCCAGTAAGTGACTACCCCCACTCGCCCTCTGTCGACAGCTCCAGTAAGTGACCACCCGACACCAGCCCTCTGCCGATAGCTCCAGTAAAGGATCACCCCCTACCCGCCCTCTGTCGACAGCTCCAGTAAGTGACCACCCCCCGACCGCCCTCTGTCGACAGCTCCAGTAAGTGACCACCCCCCACCCGCCCTCTGTCGACAGCTCCAGTAAGTGACCACCCCCCAACCGCCCTCTGTCGACAGCTCCAGTAAGTGACCACCCCCCACCCGCCCTCTGTCGACAGCTCCAGTAAGTGACCACCCCCCACCCGCCCTCAGTCGACAGCTCCAGTAAGTGACCACCCCCCGACCGCCCTCTGTCGACAGCTCCAGTAAGTGACCACCCCCCACCCGCCCTCTGTCGACAGCTCCAGTAAGTGACCACCCCCCAACCGCCCTCTGTCGACAGCTCCAGTAAGTGACCACCCCCCACCCGCCCTCTGTCGACAGCTCCAGTAAGTGACCACCCCCCACCCGCCCTCAGTCGACAGCTCCAGTAAGTGACCACCCCCCACCCGCCCTCTGTCGACAGCTCTAGTAAGTGACCACCCCCACCCGCCCTCTGTCGACAGCTTCAGTAAGTGACCATCACCCACCCGCCCTCTGTCGACAGCTCCAGTAAGTGACCACCCCCCAGCCGCCCTCTGTCGACAGCTCCAGTAAGTGACCACCCCCCACCGGCCCTTTGTCGACAGCTCCAGTAAGTGACCACCCCCCACCCGCCCTCTGTCAACAGCTCCAATAAGTGACCACCCCCACCCGCCCTCTGTCGACAGCTCCAGTAAGTGACCACTCCCACCCGCCCTCTGTCGACAGCTCTAGTAAGTGACCACCCCCACTCGCCCTCTGTCGACAGCTCCAGTAAGTGACAACCCCCACCCGCCCTCTGTCGACAGCTCCAGTAAGTGACCACCCCCCACCTGCCCTCTGTCGACAGCTCCAGTAAGTGACCATCCCCCACCCGCCCTCTGTCGACAGCTCCAGTACGTGACCACCCCCCACACGCCTTCTGTCAACAGCTCCAGTAAGTGACCACCCCCACCCGCCCTCTGTCGACAGCTCCAGTAAGTTACAACCCCCACCCGCCCTCTGCCGACAGGTCCAGTAAATGACCACCCCTCACCCGCCCTGTCAACAGCTCCAGTAAGTGACCACCCCCACCCGCCCTCTGTCGACAGCTCCAGTAAGTGACCACCCCCCACCGGCCCTTTGTCGACAGCTCCAGTAAGTGACCACCCCCCACCCGCCCTCTGTCAACAGCTCCAATAAGTGACCACCCCCACCCGCCCTCTGTCGACAGCTCCAGTAAGTGACCACTCCCACCCGCCCTCTGTCGACAGCTCTAGTAAGTGACCACCCCCACTCGCCCTCTGTCGACAGCTCCAGTAAGTGACAACCCCCACCCGCCCTCTGTCGACAGCTCCAGTAAGTGACCACCCCCCACCTGCCCTCTGTCGACAGCTCCAGTAAGTGACCATCCCCCACCCGCCCTCTGTCGACAGCTCCAGTACGTGACCACCCCCCACACGCCTTCTGTCAACAGCTCCAGTAAGTGACCACCCCCACCCGCCCTCTGTCGACAGCTCCAGTAAGTTACAACCCCCACCCGCCCTCTGTCGACAGGTCCAGTAAATGACCACCCCTCACCCGCCCTGTCAACAGCTCCAGTAAGTGACCACCCCCACCCGCCCTCTGTCGACAGCTCCAGTAAGTGACAACCCCCACCCGCCCTCTGTCGACAGCTCCAGTAAGTGACCACCCCCACTCGCCCTCTGTCGACAGCTCAAGTAAGTGACCACCCCCCACCCGCCCTCTGGCGACAGCTCCAGTAAGTGACCACCCCCCACCCGCCCTCTGTCGACAGCTCTAGTAAGTGACCACCCCCACCCGCCCTCTGTCGACAGCTTCAGTAAGTGACCATCATCCACCCGCCCTCTGTCGACAGCTCCAGTAAGTGACCACCCCCAGCCGCCCTCTGTCGACAGCTCCAGTAAGTGACCACCCCCCACCCGCTCTTTGTCGACAGCTCTAGTAAGTGACCACCCCCCACCCGCCCTCTGTCAACAGCTCCAGTAAGTGACCACCCCCACCCGCCCTCTGTCGACAGCTCCAGTAAGTTACAACCCCCACCCGTCCTCTGTCGACAGGTCCAGTAAATGACCACCCCTCACCCGCCCTCTGTCGACAGCTCCAGTAAGTGACTACCCCCCGACCGCCCTCTGTCGACATCTCCAGTAAGTGACCACCCCACCCGCCCTCTGTCGACAGCTCCAGTAAGTGACCATCCCCACTCGCCCTCTGTCGACAGCTCCAGTAAGTGACCACCCGACACCAGCCCTCTGCCGATAGCTCCAGTAAAGGATCACCCCCTACCCGCCCTCTGTCGACAGCTCCAGTAAGTGACCACCCCCCGACCGCCCTCTGTCGACAGCTCCAGTAAGTGACCACTCCCACCCGCCCTCTGTCGACAGCTCCAGTAAGTGACCACCCCCCACCCGCCCTCTGTCGACAGCCACAGTAAGTGACCACCCCCCAACCACCCTCTGCCGACAGCTCCAGTAAGTGACCACCCCCCACCCGCCCTCTGTCGACAGCTCCAGTAAGTGACCACCCCCCACCCGCCCTCTGTCGACAGCTCCAGTAAGTGACCACCCCCCACCGCCCTCTGTCGACAGCTCTAGTAAGTGACCACCCCCCACCCGCCCTCTGTCGACAGCTCCAGTAAGTGCCCACCCCCAACCCGCCCTCTGTCGACAGCTCCAGTAAGTCAACTCCCCCACCCGCCCTCTGTCGATAGCTCCAGTAAGTGACCACCCCCCAACCGCCCTCTGTCGACAGCTCCAGTAAGTGACCACCCCCACCCGCCCTCTGTCGACAGCTCCAGTAAGTGACCACCCCCCAACCGCCCTCTGTCGACAGCTCAAGTAAGTGACCACCCCCCACCCGCCCTCTGTCGACAGCTCCAGTAAGTGACCACCCCCCACCCGCCCTCTGTCGACAGCTCCAGTAAGTGACCACCCCCACCCGCCCTCTGTCGACAGCTCCAGTAAGTGATCACCCCCCCCCGCCCTCTGTCGACAGCTCCAGTAAGTGACCACCCCCCACCCGCCCTCTGTCGACAGCTTCAGTAAGTGACCACCCCCCACCCGCCCTCTGTCGACAGCTCCAGTAAGTGACCACCCCCCACCCGCCCTCTGTCGACAGCTTCAGTAAGTGACCACCCCCCACCCGCCCTCTGTCGACAGCTCCAGTAAGTGACCAACCCAACCCGCCCTCTGTCGACAGCTCCAGTAAGTGACCACCCCCACCCGCCCTCTGTCGACAGCTCCAGTAAGTGACCACCCCCACCCGCCCCCTGTCGACAGCTCCAGTAAGTGACAACCCCCACCCGCCCTCTGTCGACAGCTCCAGTAAGTGACCACCCCCCACCCGCCCTCTGTCGACAGCTCCAGTAAGTGACCACCCCCCACCCGCCCTCTGTCGACAGCTCCAGTAAATGAACACCCCCCACCCGCCCTGTCGACAGCTCCAGTAAGTGACCACCCCCCACCCGCCCTCTGTCGACAGCTCAAGTAAGTGACCACCCCCCACCCACCCTCTGTCGACAGCTTCAGTAAGTGACCACCCCCACCCGCCCTCTGTCGACAGCTCCAGTAAGTGACCACCCCCACCCGTCCTCTGTCGACAGCTCCAGTAAGTGACCACCCCCCACCCGCCCTCTGTCGACAGCTCCAGTAAGTGACCACCCCCCACCCGCCCTCTGTCGACAGCTCCAGTAAGTGACCACCCCCCACCCGCCCTCAGTCGACAGCTCCAGTAAGTGACCACCCCCCACCCGCCCTCTGTCGACAGCTCCAGTAAGTGACCACCCCCCACCCGCCCTCTGTCGACAGCTGCAATGTGTTCAGTGTGCTCATTTCTATTGCATTACATTTTAGAAACGATTTTACTATTGTCACATATAGCATTACATATGGTATATATTATTTTATATATTATACATTATTATACCTCTTATATATATATATATAATATATATATTATTGCATATAATAATGTAAATAATACAAATATATAAATACATCGAACGTCCATACTGTTGAGAGCTTTACACCAGCACAACTCTACCTGTAACACTGTGGTTGATGCTCCGAACATGTTTCACCAAAACTCTTTAACCAAAACACAAAACACCATTTAATCTGATAACTGTTGTTATATCCTTCACAGTGAACGTGACCGGAATTGTGATCAACGGAACGATCAACGGGACAGCCGTCAAAACACCGTCCGACGAATATTACTAGTTAGTACTATAGTTTGGTCCAAACTTGCGACCGGCGGGGGTGGGGGGGGAGTGGCTCTGAACAAAATGGCGACCGGGGGATCCCCACCAAATACGACCCGGCGAGGGGGGTCCACGGAAAACTGGGGGGGTAGGGGGGGGGGCGGGGGACCACGCCGCCTCAGATAGCGTTCTTCCTCAAAAAGTGGGGGGGCGCCCTGGACGCCCCCCGCCCTGGATCCGAACTTGGCTTTATTACCGATGTGAAACCCAATGTTGGTTTCTTGGTTTTTCGGTCGGTTTCAGTTGTCAGAAAGCTTTATCCTGTGTGTGTCATATGGACACAATGAAAAGGTCACGGTAGAGAGGAGCCATTTCTCTGGCAGTAAACCTATACTCTTTGCGGAAGATACGGCATCGCTTTCTTCCACATACATAGACATTTCCTCAGGTGGGGCTCGAACCACACACACAGGGATTTGGACGACTTAAACTGCCACAACCTGTTGGGCCTCAGCCAAGCCCGCTCAGCAACCAGGGAAACGTTTGTGGGATAAAAAATATCAGATATGTGCGAAAATGTATTTTTCTCGGGAAACATGGGTCAAGCTGCCAGTTTCTTTTATACTAAACATGGAATTGCCATGGACTGCGTTCAGTGTAAAATAAAAGCGACGAAATTTAGAATTTAAGGGTATAACTGGATGAATGGTCTCAATGGGGGGTCTCGTTTTTGAGATTTGGTACTGGCCTTCCTCCCCTGCCCCCGCTACCTCCATGTAATTGAAAGGGCATATGATGGGTTTCCTTCGATTCGGAAGTAGATAAAAGTGTTCCCGGCTCTTTCACCTCATACACCCCTTACTTCCGGTGTAGCATGATAATCTGTCCGGTGTGATAAAGTGTGTTCGGCTGACGAGTGTGCATGCACAGCGAATGGGCATGTGGTCTAAATAGCACATGTATGTAAGGTTTAGGGCTAGGTTATGGTTAGTGTTAATACACGATTTCTGGTTAGGGTGTTATGAAAGAAGCGTGGCCGGACAGGTTATCACGGCCGGAGAGGTTATCACGACCGGACAGGTTATCACGGCCGGACAGGTTATCACGGCCGGAGAGGTTATCACGGCCGGACAGGTTATCACGGCCGGAGAGGTTATCACGGCCGGACAGGTTATCGCGGCCGCACAGGTTATCACGGCCGGAGAGGTTATCACGGCCGGAGAGGTTATCACGGCCGGACAGGTTATCGCGGCCGCACAGGTTATCACGGCCGGACAGGTTATCACGGCCGGAAAGGTTATCACGGCCGGAGAGGTTATCACGGCCGGACAGGTTATCTCGGCCGCACAGGTTATCACGGCCGGACAGGTTATGACGGCCGGAGAGGTTATCACGGCCGAAAAGGTTATCACGGCCGGAGAGGTTATCACGGCCGGACAGGTTATCACGGCCGGACAGGTCCTTATGTTACACCGGCGTTGTATGACCACAAGGCTGTTGTCTATTGCAGTAACTACGTACTACGTATGTCTGACGGGATCGACCAATCTGACGGCATTGTGTGGCAGCTGGCCTGCCTCCTCCTCCTAGCCTGGCTCATCATCTTCTTCGTCCTTCTCAACGGTATCGGATCCGTGGGCAAGGTCAGACCTTATACCTTATCGTATTTATATTTCCGCGATTGACGCCGTGTCTTTCCAGTGCGCGCATCCATACTACAACAGCTATGGATTCCATAGCTGTGGTAAAGCGCCGAAAGCGCGCAGATCCTTCTGTGGATAATGTAAATGATTCACATACACAATGTAAAGCAATATCGACGGTTTCTGCCACGGCTTATTGCTTTATATCTTAGTTATTTTAGACATTAAAGTACTAAACCGTCTCTTGTTTACAAAGCCGCTTCCTGCGCCTGCATGGTTGGCCTTTTCAATATTTCTGCAGAGATACTGCATTATTAACGTCTTCCCTTATTTCATCTTCATATCTTTAGAAAGAAACACAGTATTAATCAAGTTCATTTGCTTCGTGTAAGGTGATTTCCAATGCGTCTTAATTTCTGGGACGTATGCATAATCGCCACTAAGGCTACGCCAATAGACTTAGCTCGAAGTGAAAGATTGTCGAGCGATTATCGGGTTCAAAATACATAAGTAGTCACCAAGGAAGTGTATTTTCTGAATAAGTAAGTGCTAAAATTATATTGAAGAAGATTTCTTTATTATGAGCGCTGCCACAACGAGCTGGTGAGGCTAAGACGAAAATATACTTTTCGTGCGTAACTTACGCGAGGATTATGAATAGAGAGACAATATGAAAACTCTTGCTGAACGGTTATGGGTTCCATAGTCAACTGCCAGCTGATGTTTTTGATGTCTCAATTTTGTGACGATTTGATCTTCATTACCCATAAATCCTTCTCGTCCACTGCTCTCCTCTGCTCTCGCAGGCGTCCTACTTCGTGTCCCTCTTCCCCTACGTGCTGCTGACCATCATGTTGGGCCAGTCAGCCAGTCTGCCTGGCGCGTTGGAAGGCATCAAGTTCTACATGACTCCAGTGTGGTCTAAACTAGCGAATGCACAGGTTTGCGAACATCTTACCCGGTTAAGTAGGGTTGCATGTTATCACATTTGATTTGATTGGGGCTTAACGGCATTTTCAGCCTGGAAGGTTATATCGTGCCATATTGGTCAATATTAGTCAATATTAAAACCCTGCAAATCAATACACGTGATATGCATGTTATCACATGCAGGGGCGTAGCGAGGGACTTGAGCAAGTGTACGCACCTGCCACACATGAAGGGAAAAAAATACTCTTGAACAGCAGTATTGCACATACCGACACAGCCCAAAGTGTACGCACGTGCGTAAGTACGTGCAGCTGGTTACGCCCCTGACATGGCTGCAGAATCGACTGCAATAATGATATTATTGACCCATATAATAATAATGTAGCAAACTGCACCGTTTCGTGATGGGTGCAGGTGGGGGTATTTTTTAATAAATCGTCGATGGATGATTTTGGGCGCTTCGTGACGGCCGCTATTACGAACATTTTACCTGGTTAAATGTTAAATATTAACTAATTAAGTGTTGAATTCAACTTTAATATCGATATCTAATATTTATATAAAGTCAAACTAAATATCTGCCAATGCCATTTCAATGGCTTTCTAAATGGCTTTGTGGGGCCGGCGCGACAGCTCAGTGGGCTAGAGCGCTCGCATTGAGTGCTCTGGTCACCTGAGAGCCTAACGGCACGTCGGTCGGTGGTTCGAGCCCCGCTGTGGCCATGTCTGTGTGGTCGCAGGATAAAGATCCCATGTCTTTCTTCGTAAAGAGTAGGGGGTTTTCCCGGGGACATGGCTCCACTCTCCCTTCCTTCTCCCATTGACGCGATATGACCAAAAGTGGTTAAAGCGTCCTGAATAACCAACCAAACCAAACCTAAATGGCTTTGGAAGACTTACGCAACAAGTGTTTGCTCAACAACTTATTTCGTGAGGTATATGGGTGGCAGTCACGCTACCACACAGTGACAATAGACCGATCCAGTCTGTCAATCATTCATTGACGTCGCTGTTGTTTTTGTCCAATCATGTGGCGAAATCTTCCACGTGTTCCAACAAATCGGACAAACAAAGCAGTATGTCGCTTTCCATACAGTTTCAGAGATGAGTACTTCTCACTTGTGTCTACCATCAGCTATGATTGTCAATTTCATACTCACGATCAAGGAAAAAGGACTCAAGCGTAGGCGGGGGCTTAGTGTCGGAGTGTGGATCGGTCTATTTCGTACTCACGATTAACGAAAATTTTGGGACTCACGAGTGGGCGGGGCTTAGTGTCGGAGTGTGGATCGGTCTATTTCGTACTCACGATTAACGAAAATTTAGGGACTCACGAGTGGGCGGGGCTTAGTGTCGGAGTGTGGATCGGTCTATTTCTTACTGACGATTAACGAAAAGGGACTCACGAGTTGGCGGGGCTTAGTGTCGGAGTGTGGATCGGTCTATTTCTTACTGACGATTAACGAAAAGGGACTCACGAGTGGGCGGGGCTTGGTGTCGGAGTGTGGATCGGTCTATTTCTTACTGACGATTAACGAAAAGGGACTCACGAGTGGGCGGGGCTTGGTGTCGATCGTTCTATTCAGTGAATGTTTCAGGTGTGGAGCGACGCGGCTGGACAGATCTTCTACTCGTTGGGCGTCGGTATGGGCGGTCTAATCGCCATGTCCAGCTACAACAAGTTCAACAACAATGTCCTCAGGTACGTTCCATGGAAATTGAGGTATAGCATTGCCATCTCACTTACTCTATCTGCACACAATGTCATAATATTCAGATCCTGCGCGCGAATAAACTTTCTTATTCAAATATGATTTGATATGATTCTCAAGAGGCTAAATAGAAGCATTCTAAACGATACGCCTTGCGACCGGCTAGTACAAGGCCAACCACACGACCAAAGCTCAGCTTCAAGGATATTTGCAAACGCGACATGGACGTTGGTTGTTTTTTTCGCAACAAAAAAATCTGGCTCCCAATTTTGCTTACAAAAAATCTTGCTTTGCTTGTTACCGAAGCACAAATTGGACTCTAGACATATATTTCTTTAAAAAAATATCATGCCCTCCTACTATTAAACTGAAAACTTTTTTGAGGTCGAAGAATAAAATATATCTTTTCTCCCCATTGCCACGAAAACAAATTGAGCCTTCGTCGAACCTCAAAAAATTAGCTTGGTCTCATCCCAAAGACCAACCCCTCCAACAACCCCTGGATATCAAATGGTCCGTCCCTTACGCAGATGGAGGGATGCCAAACCACTATGCTGTAACTTAATGTAATGGTTCTTCGTGTCCTGTATATCACTGAGCGTCTATCGTTGGTTCGGGCCTTGTGTCACGGAGCGTCTATCCTTGGTTCGGGCCTTGTGTCACGGAGCGTCTATCCTTGGTTCGGGCCTTGTGTCACGGAGCGTCTATCCTTGGTTCGGGCCTTGTGTCACGGAGCGTCTATCCTTGGTTCGGGCCTTGTGTTACGGAGCGTCTATCCTTGGTTCGGGCCTTGTGTCACGGAGCGTCTATCCTTGGTTCGGGCCTTGTGTCACGGAGCGTCTATCCTTGGTTCGGGCCTTGTGTCACGGAGCGTCTATCCTTGGTTCGGGCCTTGTGTTACGGAGCGTCTATCCTTGGTTCGGGCCTTGTGTCACGGAGCGTCTATCCTTGGTTCGGGCCTTGTGTCACGGAGCGTCTATCCTTGGTTCGGGCCTTGTGTTACGGAGCGTCTATCCTTGGTTCGGGCCTTGTGTCACGGAGCGTCTATCCTTGTTATTCCACAGAGATGCCTTGATCATTCCCTTCGTCAACTGTGCTACGAGTATCTACGCGGGGTTCGTCGTGTTCTCGGTCATAGGATACATCGCCCACGAGAAGGGACTGGAGATAGACCAAGTGGCGACAGAAGGTATGTACTTCATACCTTTCATAGGATACATCGCCCTCGAGAAGAGACTGGAGGTAGACCAAGTGGCGACAGAAGGTATGTACTTCATACCTTTCATAGGATACATCGCCCTCGAGAAGAGACTGGAGGTAGACCAAGTGGCGACAGAAGGTATGTACGTCTCACCTTTCATAGGATACATCGCCCACCAGAAGGAACTGGAGGTAGACCAAGTCGTGTAAGAAGGTATGTACGTCATACCTTCATAGGATACATCGCCCTCGAGAAGAGACTGGAGGTAGACCAAGTGGCGGCAGAAGGTATGTACGTCACACCTGCATAGGATACATCGCCCTCGAGAAGGGACTGGAGGTGGACCAAGTGGCGGAAGATGGTAAGTTCGTCATACCTTGATAGGATACATCGCCCTCGAGAAGGGACTGGAGGTGGACCAAGTGGCGGAAGATGGTAAGTTCGTCATACCTTGATAGGATACATCGCCCTCGAGAAGGGACTGGAGGTGGACCAAGTGGCGGAAGATGGTAAGTTCGTCATACCTTGATAGGATACATCGCCCTCGAGAAGGGACTGGAGGTGGACCAAGTGGCGGAAGATGGTAAGTTCGTCATACCTTCATAGGATACATCGCCCACGAGAAGAGACTGGAGATAGACCAAGTGACGGAAGAAGGTACGTACGTCATACCTTCATAGAATACATCGCCCGCCAGAAAGGACTGGAGGTAGACCAAGTGGCGGCAGACGGTACGTACGTCATACCTTTATAGGATACATCGCCCACGAAAAGGGACTGGAGGTAGACCAAGGGGCGGCAGACGGTACGTACGTCATACCTTTATAGGATACATCGCCCACGAAAAGGGACTGGAGGTAGACCAAGTGGCGGAAAAAGGTAAGTTCGTCATACCTTCATAGGATACATCGCCCATGAGAAGGGACCGGTGTTGAACTCTGGTTTATTTGTCTTAATGTAGGAGACGGTTTAATCCAGAGATAACGATGATTTATATTTAGGAGCCATGTTGGCCATATTGTTCATTTGGTACGCTTTGACTTAGGCTGAAAATGAAGATCATCAATAACACCAACAAACATAGATTGATACATACATGGATTGTGACAAAAGCTTTTAATCCTGATTTGCAGGACATGCGCTGCAACATTGCACCATATATTGGTTCACTTGACCTTTTTCATATGTGTAGGCAATAATAAGTCGAAAGGTAACCTGCGTCAGTGTAGTGGATATCGGCTATAGTTCCCTCACTTCTTTTACGTGTTCCCATCTAGTTGTAAACATCCGGCAAAAAATAAAGCATATTTGAAATGAAATGTTGGTGCCTTAGGCCGCTTTTGTGCACATGAAGGCTAAATTGGGCCAAGAAACCTCGCCGGGACGATGAAGGATGAGGAAATGAGTCATGCCTCAGATTAAGCATGGTTTGCTAAGACCATTTTGAACGGGTATCCTTGTAGGTCCGGGACTGGTTTTCGTGGTGTACCCGGAAGGGCTGGCCACCATGCCCGTCGCCCCTCTCTGGTCTGTGCTCTTCTTCTTCATGATGACCACACTGGGCTTCAGCTCGCAGGTAATTGCACGTTGCTGTATGTACCCCACCAGACAACTTCACGACACCTCTTTTTATTTCCATTTGTGGTTTATGTTTGTCGCAATTCCGCCTAGGGCATAAATTACGCTGGTTATATAATTTTTCCTTGACTTACGGTCTGTTCGGCGTCCGTTAAATTCGCTTTCGGCTAATGTTGCATTTCCATATTGATATTCTACTTGGTTTAATTACTTCCGGTTAAAGGTTACTTAATATATGACTCTGGCTTCCACTTTAAAAGGTAAAAACATATCGTGTAGACCAGGCGTAAATTAGGGACTTCATACATCTTGTATGAGAGACGCAGCGTCTTTCATCTACTCTGTTTGCCTCATATAGTTCTCCATGTCAGAGGGGGTCTGTGTGGCCTTCATGGATGAGTTCCCGAACGTCCTCAGAAAGGGAAGGAGACCGACCTACGTCAGAGCCGGATTCTGTGCCGCCATGTTTCTGCTCGGCCTGCCCATGGTGACCAATGTAAGCATGAGTTGCATGGGTTTAGAACACTAGGAAAAGTGTCTTGCTGGCGGAGTAGGTTAAACTTTGTCATAAAGCGCCGTAAAAGTTATTTTTGACAATTATTATTTGTATAGTTAGTCCGCGTATTTCTGTTGAATATTTCTTTTAATTTCAAGCTTTAACATGTCTGTAACATGTATAGAATGTTATTGTTTAAAATCGAACACAAATGCAGCGTGGTTTCTACTCTTCAACATCCAGGTTTCTTATTACAGATTGCTTCCTATATCTTGACATTGGTGAGCGTATGTTGTGCTACAAATTTACTACATCTCAAACAAATCAATTCCTCATTACAGGGTAGTTTCTACATCTGCAAAGTCCCGATTTCTCGTTACGGGCCGTTTCTATATCTTCCCCTTGGTGGACGCGTACTGTACCGGTTACGCTCTGCTACTTGTTGGCTTCCTGTTTCTCGTTACAGGCCGGTTTCTATATCTTCACCTTGGTGAACGATTACTGTGCCGGGTACGCTCTGCTATTTGTTGGCTTCCTGGAGTGCTGCTCCATGGGCTGGGTGTACGGTGAGTGACACGTGAGTGACCTGGGTGTACGGTGAGTGACACGTGCTCGAGTGACCTAGTCTAAGCCGGATCTAAAGGATATTAATTAAGCAACCATGGGAGACATAAAGAGATCGTGTGTGAAGTCGGTACGTGGCTGTCAGCTGTAAGGTGAATGTTTTAAATAGCACAACACTTTTCGATGTAGAAAACGAGCATGGAGGCACACGCAAACCGAACTCCCGTAAAGGGCTTATGTTTCACATGTTAGTGCATATTTTTTCTGTAGTCCACTTTAGAAAAGCGCCGAGCGTAAAGAATAAGATTTGTAGACCGCAAAAAAGGTAAATATTTTAAGCAGTAGTTTAGACATTTTACACCGAGAACTTTCGAAAGGGACTCTACATTGAAACGTGTTGTGCTATTCAAAACCTTCACCTAGGTGATGGTTTTGATGTCCGTGCTAGGACGAGGACCGTTATTTGTTAACGACACTAGCTTTCTGGCAATGTATTCTAGCGACTACCCCAAGAATTTTGCATGACTCTTGGGCTCTACATGTATATCAATAAACCTCTCGTAACCTAAGTTTACCAAATCACCAGTGGGGGGGCGGGGCGGGGGGCAAGGGGCGGGGGGGGTCTTGTTCTCAGATCACGAAGAACAAATTTTTTATTCCCATGTCACGGTGAATTAAAAACAGAACTCTCCACATGCAATGGAAGGGCGGATACACGATACTAAATTGACGATTTCCGGATTCACGGTTATTTGATATTAAAATTCCCAGTTCACGATTCATGAAAATCCTTGATCACGGCTGTTGGCTAATAACCCAATCCCAGTGCACGAAGAATTATTATCCTCATTACCAATTCACGGTGAAATAAAAAGCCCAATCCCGAGGAACGCAAATACCCCTTGCCCCCCCCCCCCCCGCCCCGCCCCAGTTCGTAAAAGCTTCTTAAGCTCGGGTGGATGGTAGTAATAATATTAACTTGGCGCTTGCGTACAGTGTACCAAAGTACTAAAATATGGAATTGTTGAGTGGCACCAGACCGGCGCGATAAATGTGGTTCGCGCATCGGTCAGTTTTGGCAGGTGAAACAAACGTAACACCTCCTTGACGTCATTATTTTGTTTAATTATATATGCACAATTAACTTTAATGACAGAAATCACAATCATGCAATGTTGTAACTAATTTATTACGTGTTTTATCTCAGACTTCCGCCGGTTTTCGAAGGACATCGAGATGATGCTTGGGAAGAAGCTCAATGGCTTCTGGGTGGCCTGTTGGGTCGGGATATCACCCATTTTTATCCTGGTGAGGAGCCATCCACCCGGTTAACCCACATAGTAGATATTAGGCCTGTATATATATATATATATATATATGCATGTATATATTTGCGTGCCACTCCACCATTTGAAAGTTTGGCGTTCATATCTGTATTGTGGTGGAAGCCTTGTACAAGATGTGGTGTACGGATACAGTAACACATATAACCCTTCATCTGTTCGACGAAGTGGTAACTTCGACATGACCTGGTGGACCCATTGACATAGTGGCACGATTTGTAAGCTGTTAAACATTACAGTATATTCCTTAGTTTTGCAGTTTAAGATGTGTGTATCAACAACTTTTATTAAATGATCATATTTACGCCGAATACTTTTAGACTGAAATATATAACGCAGATGTCTAGTTAGAATGGAAGTCAAATGGGCGTATTGATGCTGGGGTGATGACGTCACTGCTTTTATTGTAGTTCGTCCTCGTGTTCATGGCAACGCAGGAGTCTCCGATGATGCTTGGTGATTACGCGTACCCAGTCTGGGCCAACGCCCTGGGTTGGCTCATCGTCTTCTTCCCGGTCACCTGTATCTTCGGCTGGATGATCGGCCAATGTTGCGCGGACGGAGGCAGAGCGGTGGGTATATTCCACATAACATTTGTGAAAACTTCATCATTGGGATCATCACATCATGCAGTCTTTGTCGAATGTTCGCATGTAGGCCTACAGTGTTTTTATTGCGCTAATGCTATCTGCTACAAAATGTGTATAGCATTTGGTTCTTAAACATGAATATTACTAATCCCCCCCCCTCCAAAAAAAGAAGAAAAAGAACGCAACAGGACCCCCCCCCCCCCCACACCTCCGCACACACACTTCCTCTCACAACACCCACAAACCATATGTAAGTTTGCATTGACTTCGGAAGGGACTATATGATGATGTGCCCCCCCCCCTCCAACCCCTAGGTCTTCACCTTCTGGAGCGCCCTGGACCGGCCCCATGCATACATGCCAGACCCGCTCACCCCTCAAACAGAAATCCTGTATCCGCCCCTAACTGATGTCTTGTGATGCGAAGCATATAATACGTATACATTAATACGTAACACGAAATACGATATTATCAAGACAACCGTGTTTCATCATAGCACAATCGGATATTCATTAATCGCTTTCCATTCTCCTCCCTGCTGCAAATAGGCGGCGAAACTGGCGGCGATGTCCAAGCCCGTGTGGGGGCCAGCCAATCCAGCCAATAGGAGAGCTTGGAAAGCGTACATGGCAAAGGAGGCCGGGGACCAATCAGATGACAGCTCTCAGACGTCCGCCGGGCATGAAGACCGAGAGAAAGCAACGTCCGCTGATGGCATCATTTACATGGGGATAGTTGACGGAGTCTGCAGCACTAAAGAGCAGTATGCTACTGATCGGCCTTCATACGATAACCGCGGATTCACTGATGAAACGGAATCGCAGCTCGTGGGCTATGATCATCATGTCGATGGCGCAGTTAAAATCTCCACCTATATGTAGATGAGATATTACATACATATATATATATAGTCTACATGTATATTATATATATATGTTCACGGTCAAACAGCATTCCATATGCTGCGGACCTATACAACTATATATGCACTCATCAGTGGTCATATAACGGTATTGATTGCATAAATACATGCATGTAAATACAAACAAGAAACCATGAAAGGAACGAGAAAAGTCAATTTGTATAGTCTAAATTAAAGCGGGTGTCCAACCAAATTTAATCGCGATCTGCACCGAAAGTTTACATCTTAAAAGGCGAGTACGAACGCTTCGTTTCGGCCGACTGGTAAGGAAAAAAATAAGGCAACCCGCCCCCAGCAATGTCAAGCAGAGCGCCATTTTGTGGGGAGCAGTGACGCGTATTGTGACTATTCATGTGGCACCGCCTTATGCTATCACTCGCGGACAGAGAGATCAGGGCCGCGATTTACCGACCATAATCTTAGCGTTTCATGGAAAAGTACCATCCAAACAACATCCATGAATGGAGTTAGAATCGCAGCTCTTTATATTAGCGATGATCACGCGCTCTTGTTTTGCTCCCAAAATAGGCGTAATTTCCGGTTTTAATAAATTAGAGTATCGCCTCCTGATTGGCCAATTCCGGATACGCCTCCAAAAAGGGCTGCCGCCTGGGTAGGCGGCGAAATCGTGCCCGGCGGTCACTTCTAAATGTTATTGTGAGCTATAGATAAGACGAAAAATTCTGTAATTTGGAGGATAGACAACATGGTATTATATGAATCGGTAAAGCAGCGTTAGAGGCCAGGCTGACGGTTCCCTTTAGCTTGGACGTGGCAAAGTGTGCACTGGCATACCATACAAGATAACAGACCAAAGCCGTTTGATCTCAGGGTTGCCTCGGTGAGTGTATTATATACACTACCCGGACTTTCTATAATACTGAAATAGTCATAATACTGATATATACAATATATACCTCTTTTTGTTTTCTTCTTCTTTTTTGTTCTTTTTTTCATTTGTGGAGTATATATTGTATGGTATGCCAACCATACATTATATACTCCACAAATGAAAAAACCTATATTCACGTATTTTTTTTATTTTTTTTCTCCGGATACCGTTTATCATATCATTGAAAGCTACAAGCCGTAGGTATGCATGCATGGGGCGTGTCCTTTCAGACCTAAAGTTATATATGTGCCCCTCCTTTTCAAATTACTGTGCTCCCTGCCCTCTCCTTCTTTTAAATGAATTGCTATAATAACCAAAAATAGATATTGACGTTCGATGTTTCTCGTCGCTTGATCATCTATGTGGTAAATATCCATTGTTTAAGTCCAACGCAGCGCAATAGGGATACTTTGCATGTGTGAGAAGGTATGAATTTGTTTAGAATCGTTCCGCCGGAGGGGGTGGGGGGTTGGGGGGGGGGGTAGTTAGGTACATACCTATGTGCCATCCAAATGGCCCTTTTTTTGCCTTTTTTTCTCTCAACCCCGAAGCAGAAATAGGATTTTTCAACATTGCATTTCTTGATTTCCAATGGTCTCTAGTTGATATCGAAATACTTTACATACCTTGTCATGACTGTCAGTGTCTATTTTGGACGCCTTTTTAAACCAAAAATGTCTCTCTCAATGACCACAGAAATTTTACAGTTTCGTTATGCCGTTCTCTAAATGCCCCCTATGACATGGGCAGCACACCCCCATCACGGTAGTAATCTAGTGCCCCCCCCCCCCGCGAATCGATGTCCTTCACTGAACGGTAAAATATGGGATGCCCACACTGTAACTGTAAAAATGACTGTTAGCCTCGATATCTGATTGTCAATTCATAGTGGCTTTCAAAACACCATTGTTTTGCTTCGGATTCAAAAAAGCCATTAAGCATCTTTCCATTCTCCTCACTGCCACGAGCTCACTCCCGGCTTCTGGTCTTCCTTCAGGCCTTCCAGCACTGCAAACTCGTTCTCGCACTCCATTCTTAACTTAAGTCATCTTCTAAATTGTACTTCCCCTTATCGTTTCGCGGGCGTCCCATGCCCTCCTTTGCCTATACTGGCACTCCCGTTCCCCCCTAACCTCTCATGGCACTGCCATTCTCTTCTTACCCTCTCCTGGCACTCTCATGAACTCGCTACGACCCTCTCCAGCACTTTCGTTTTCTTCTTACCCTCTCCTGGCACTTCCATTTCCTCCTCACTCTCTTCTGTCATACTCGTTTGCTTCTTACCCTGTCCAGGCACTCCCATTGCCTTCTTAATCTGTACTGCATGGCTTTCTGATTTTCTCCTTACCTTCTCCTGGCACTCCCGTTCCCTCATTATCCTCTCCTGGCACTCTCGTTTCCTCCTAATTTTCTCCTACTGTCATTCTCTATTTCTCCTCCACCGGCACTTCCATTGCCTCCGTATGATCTCCTGACACTTCCATTCGCTCTATATCGATGCTCGCCTGGCATTTGCATTTCCTCCTCGCCCTTTCCTGGCACTCCTTCCCTGCTTTTGCTCTCCTGGCACTTTCATTCCCTCCATGTACTCTCCTGGCATCCACCTTCCCTCCTTATCCTGGTATTATATGGCATTGTACTTTGCCTTGAGATTTCGATTAAAATATGCCAATATAGTAGATATCACTTTCAGTTCCTATTTGTTCCACAAGAAACTCGCGTATCCTCTTTTCAAAACGTGTCGTATGACCCTGAGTATATGCTGGTCTTAACTGAGGCTTAATTGAAGGTGCGGCTATTCGCGCCCCCAGCTGATAATCGAGATGTTTGACGTTGCCTGTGTGGTCATGGGGCATGTTAAAGAATTGTGTGACTGAACGATATTATATATTACTATGCATCAAGCTCAGTAGTTTGTGTGTCCTCTGTTCATCTCACCAACGATTATAAAATGTATTATGTAACGTGCACAACGCTCACTTACAACTCAGGCTTAAAATTTTACACGCAATTTTCTCTTTGTTTTTATTGCGTGTGTTGTATATATTCCTGCCCACGCCCCTGATATATACAACACACTTAGGGGCAAACGTAAGTCACAATAAATAATTTTGCAGAACAACAAAATGCGAACAAGGGCAGGTCCTAGGCATATTTTCCTTGTGGAAATGGCAGTAAAAGTTACGTGGGCACATTAAAAAAGGTACCGGTATGTTTCGCATTTCAAGATTCATCCGGCTTGGTAACAGAATTTGATCCCAATACCTAGACACGATCCTATAGACTTTACAAGGGCGATATCACTACAGGCATCGAGGCCTGATTGTCGCCTAACTTGCCACGCAACCATGCAGCTCAGGGTTCATTGTTATTAAATTATACGTTCTAAAGTCCATGAGCATCAAAAATTGGGTCAGTCGGTCGACAAACAACAACAAAAAAAACGAAAAAACAGCTATGACTGACAGAAGTACGTTTTACCCAAATTGTATTCTCGCACCGTTTTTTTTTCTTCTGGGATCCGCACGGCGTGGATATGAAGCTGATGTTTACGAACCCATCATTGTCCCTTTTGTTTTTGTTTTTTTTCGTCGTTCGCCTCGTCGGAGAGCCGGGGTGGGGGTGGGGGGGGGGGGGTACATAATACATTGCTGTGGGTAAGTCTCCCCTTTTTCACCGCCAAAATCGGGGCGTTTTACCGCCAAAAGCCGCTCGGAAGGGGTATTTTTTCGAGGCAAGATGCTCTATAAACGCACATCCAGAGTCCTTTCAAATATCCGCTCTATAATTCCTCATCTGTTGTGCTTACAAATAACACTTAATAGGATTACTTGATATGCCAAACACATGAAACATGTACGTCGATTTCACAGCGATCGATTGCCGACATTAGATCAAGGATAGTGTATAATCACTATACACTATATCATTATACACTATCCTTGATTAGATGCCGTGACAAAAAGCGCGGCGAGGAATGGAGACAAGCTCCCCGCACGGTGGCGCTATGCAAGCCCTAGCGTCGAAGTCGAAGGCAGAGAGTGGAATGGAGTATACGCCACCTAGCGAATGGATGAGCCGCCCTACTCAATCTCAACCTTCAATCGAATCGTCCGCTATGAGGACACGAACGGTTTCGCCTTAGATTAAGCAGCGTGAGGAGCGTCACCTTGCGGCGCAGTTTGACACCGTACATAATAGCCTGGTTCCGTAGGCTGGTCCCCGGCCTAGAGCAGGCTGGTTCCCAGCGAACCTGGTTCCGCAGCCCCAACTTCGCTCGCGCAGCAAGGGCCCGGTGGTGGCCTTGACCTTCGTGTGTGCAGCTAAACCGGTGCCAGGCCGCGGCGTTATGTCAGTGAACATTTTTCTCTAATTTTGATGGTAGACAAACTTGTCAGGCGGCAAACCTATTCCCCAACGTATACGTATGGATTATTAGGCATAAATATGTATTGATTTAGTGGATAAAATCACTTGATGTGTACTACATTTGCGCTTTCATGTCATATGAGTTCGAGATAGTCCAGAGAACCATTGTTTTGGTGGGAATGCCACAACTTTAAAATGCTGCAGAGTTCTTAATATTTAATATAGGCGCATAATATTTTGCACAATTGAAGTTCAATACACTAGGTTTCTACAACATTCCCTGTAATCAGTTGACACAGCCCCACAACAAAATTATTGACATTCCCCTCTCTGACATATTTTATTAACTTAAAGCAATATGCTTACTTGGCGCAAGTGCCCCCAGGCAAGCCCGCTTCTCTAGGGGCACAACGGTAACAATGTTAAAATCCTTCGACGTTAGTAGGGAATCGACTGTAGCTTTTATTATAATGCGGGCGCGTACAATAATAGTGCTTACGTATTCTATATACCTTGTTCTATCTTCTGACATCAAGAAAGTGTGTCAACACTAGATTGTTCCAGTCATATTTTCGCGAACAAATGTTGGAGCATGCGACTTTTCCCTACCAACCGCCATGTATATGCAGCGCCACCAGGCGAATCCCGCCACCATTTGAACCATATGTAGCCTGGGTCCCAAACTTTGTAACAGTCAATGACCTGTGAAAGAGGGCGCTGCTGTTGTCGTTAAGTTCAAAGTGAGCGACTGACAAGGCCCTCTAGCGGAGAGTCATATGCTAACGGAGAGGAGGAACCAACTCGCATTCACAGGTACCGACATCCGCCAAAAACAAATATGGCGGATGGCTGGTCGGGAACAGTTGTGTGCTCCAACATTTCTTCGCGAAAATATAATCGAAACAACCTAGTGTCGACACACTTTTTTGATCTCAGATGATAGAACAAGGTATATATAATACGTTAGCACTATTATTGTACGCGCCCGCATTATAATAAAAGCTACAGTCGATTCCCTACTAACGTCGAAGGATTTTAACATTGTTACCGTTGTGCCCCTAGAGAAGCGGGCTTGCCTGGGGGCACTTGCGCCAATATTGAAAATTGACAACTTTGGATTTTTTTTTTTTACAAAGTTTGAGATATCGACTTCTTCTTCTGCATAGATAATGCCACGGCCTACCGCCAGACCAAGTTTGTAGATGGGCAATCTAGGTCAAAGGTCAAGGTCACAGGAATTTTTCACATTTCGCTTAACCATTGAAAGATAGGACCAAAAATCGGAAAAATCACTACTACTGTCTTAGCATAAAAACGAAAAAATATTAATAATAGGTACCCACCCAACCTTCATGCCCACTGTCGAACGCCTTATCCACTACGCCAAAGTGCCGCGTTGTACGTATATGCTACCGTTTCAGAAGTCCCCAAACCCGCTCGATCAGTCATATTTCATACGAAATCCTGCCCTCGGTCTTCCATAGGCTCGACCGAAGCACAACATCCGCCCGTCTCGATCTTTATATCTCGCACCACAACGAAACAGGTCCACATTGGGTAATATTGGGTATATATCCGCGGTTTGTTTCAGAGTATTCTTTAGAGACTTTTTGGAGATGCATATATTCTCGCTATCTTCCAGCTATGTTATAAGCGGGATTATGAATGCGGCCCCTTTATCTGTGACCTTTCATAGTTGTCGGCTCATGGTCAGTTGCACCTATCCCCCGATTTTCGTCTTTCCTCTCAAGCTATGCTTGACAAATTCTAGACTTTAATGGCATTCGTGTCAGATGCTCTAAATTTATATATATATATTTGTAAGATATGGAGCTCAAAAATAAGACTCTTGTCTTGCCATAGCCTGTCTTTAGGGATGTCAGGCATAAGGGCAGCGCGCTGTGAGGGCCGCGCAGATGTTTGGGGGTGGTATGGATGAAGGATAGGGGTGGTGGGGAGGGTGGGGCAGCGAGATGCGTAACGGAGGTGGTGAGGGGGCGGGGCGGGGGGGTGGGGGGTGGTGGTTGTTATCAGCGTTGCAGCTTCACATCAAGTCTAGACAAAGGTCCCAGTTCTAGAGAGCAGGCTGCAGGTGGAGGGGGTCTTGTTAGGCCAGTTTATGATAGTGTTGTTATAGGTCTGTAATTAATATCTGGGGGATGGGGAGAGTGGGGTGGTGCCTGCTTAGTTGACTTGGCTAGCTGACCTGTCTATACATTGAAATAGCTAGGTGGTACATGTTTAGGTATCTGATTTATCATGCAATAGCAATAGATAGTAGGGATTTATATGGTTAGGAGATAGAAGATTGTGCATGCATTTCAAACTTAAACTTTTAAACCTACTAGCCGCCCTAGCGTTCGTATCAATAAACGAAAGAAATAACAGTATGACAGTATTTTGTTTTATACGGTAAATAGTAGCAGGCAGAAGGTAGACATTGGGCAGAAATAATATAGATAATTATATTGACATAAATTGAGACCGGGAGCTACTGAATAACGGGACATAAATGTTAAAGATATTTAAACACTTTCTGTGCAATTATTGTGCATCCAGTACAGAATACTCAAATTGCGGCTAAAGCACGCTAATAAACGAATATCAGTTCAGTAAAACTAAGGCCCAAGCTCATAGATTGATTCAGTAAAAAAAAAGGGGTTGATTGAGTAAAAAAAAGGGGCTGTTTCCCGTACGTTGTTGTGGCATTTAACGTAGTACTGTAACTACCTTCAGTGGATAAAATCTGCCTGACGTCCTGGTTGGATCTATAGAATTGGCGTGTAGTCCGCTTAACTATCCTGTAAAATTGGATACTGCTGTGACTGATGTTAAGAGCAGCGTGTTATCAGTGGTTATAGGCATGGTTCCCAGGGCAGAGTTCCCCGGGCAGAGTTCGTTCTCTTGCTACTGATGGGAAATTGTGGCGCGAGACAGTACGGGATTTGTTTGCTTTGATGACGGTTCGGGCGATAATGCGTTGGGAAAAATATTACTGTTGGCACCAAGCCAGGTAGCCCGCCGCACCCGAAAGCGATATTATGCGCGGGATAAGGTGATAATCACCCAGTGGTTGTGTTGACACTTGCGATAGCTTTGACACATCTAAGAGCGACGGTTGAATATATAGGTTCAAGGCGGCTGCTGATGCCAATGCGCTCTTGCATGCCACGGCATAGTGGGACAGACAGCTTAATTTTATTAGTATAGATATGTCTGTGACATTCCATTTAAATACTTTTAGCCAAAACAAGTTAATTTCAGAAATTGTAGACACTTTATAAGTTAACTTTATTACTTTACACTAACGATTTATATGACCCAGTTTTAGAGAATGAAGTTTAGTGACAAGAATACATTATTAAGGGACTATTAAGGGAGACTGTTTGGTGGTGCAAAACTGCATGACTAGCACCACCAGACAGTCTCCCTTTGAGGCCTCCGAAATGGCCTGCAACTGCTTTGGTCTCAAGTGGTTGTACTCATTTTTTGATTGAATGTTCAGTTTCACGAGAGCCTTTCGCGCATTAACATTTTTGGCGTACAAAAGATCTAAATTGTGAATTGACACTTTGATTAGAGTAGTGAAAAGAGTACCCTGTATCTCCGCACAGGGGAACCAGTTCCGTGGGAGTGGTGCGTCACTATCGGCAATATGAGTTTGAGCGGCGGTACCAGCTTACGTACATAACGCACGCCCTCTGTCGAGTAAACAAGTCATGCGGACAGTGACTGAGTTTTTGGCCTACAAAAGTGCAGCATAAGTGACTTTATCGACTGTGACAGCCTGCGTAAGGTCTGACAGAGCATAACACGCGGCCTAACACCCTGCTCTTTGTATGATTTCACAAGTGAAGCACAGGTGCCTCAATCGTGGGTCGGTAGGGCGGGAGGGGGCCACAAAAATGATGCCTATATGAGCAGAATCATCGGTGAGTTTCCTGGTCACTCTCAAACACAGGCGCCGTAAATCAGCGGGGTGGGGGGACTTGTCAGCATGCAGGCAGTCGACCGAACAGACGTCAGACAACAGTCAACAACACAACAGCGAACAGCGTCTTTACAGTGGTGAACAGACAGTTCAAGTGGATCTGGGATCTGCGTCATTATTGTCGTGGGCTAGCTTACATCACTTTAATCTGTTGATGGCTCATGTGTCTGCATAGCAAATAATTGTTGTCTTTAACCTATGGACAAATATGGGTGCATTTGCGCCAATGGAGGGGAGGGGCAGAAAATGATTAGGCCTAGTCTGAAACAAGACATTAATGATTACTGTCATAAGACATTTGGCAAGCTGACAACAAGTAAAATTACTTCCTGCTTGTCATCCATTACCCACTGTCTTCTGACAAACATTTTATCGCTGGATACTTTGACCGCTTAGGTGGGTAGACATGAATCCATATGTTTCAGCCCATACAGCCTAGGTGGAGGGGGTAAGTGGAAGTGGGGGGGGGGGGGGGAGGAGGTGATTAGGGATTAGGCAGAGGCTGCAGGATGAATGGATGTGTGAATTTATCAAATTGTTATTGTTGTTTTTTTAGGCCAATTGGCTGGACATGCGGTATACTCACTGTATATGTATAAATCAAACAGGAAAATTTAAAGAAATTATATGCTCTCGTCATCTGGCTTGTTTTAATGTTAATATTAGTCTGAAAGCAAAATATCATATAAGAGAGGGCAAGATTAGCTAAGGAAGGGAGAATGGTTGTTATCCCTTCCCCTAACTATCTTTTACTGCTGTAACGTCATGTTTTAAGGCTATAATAATGTAAGATGATATCTACAAGTATAATTATGGAATTATTGTATGCCATATACCAAAAATTACCTACGCCAACAAGATTATCTCTTTGGCGCATTGTATTTGACATTTCACTCTGAATGTCCTGGAATGCGAGAGGTCAGTGGTTTGAGTCCGAGCCATGGTAGGTACCAAAACTTTGTGGGTCAGTTTGTGACCCTCGATCCAGTACTGAACAAGCCGGGGTATACTGTGGAATCCTATTAATATGTTGCACCTGCAAAGTGTGACTGCTGGACCTACGTACTGAATGAGCCGGGGTATAAATTTGAATCTTATTAGTATGTTGCATCTGCAAAGTGTCACTGCTGCGCCTGAGCACTGAGCAAGTCGGGGAGTGTATATAGGGGTAGGTTTTAGAAGTGGTCTATGGAGGGCCAGGCAGAGAGATATCACATATGTACTGTATATTTTCTGACGGTCTAAGCCAGCAAAGGGATGAATTTAATGTACTGTAAGTTTTCAGACCTGCAATGCAGGTTTATCATTTGTATATTTCACATATACATATAATTGTCTTCATGCACTGTGTGAAGAGCAACAACATTGCTTGCTACATAACAAGTTACTTTTTAGACTGTGCTAGCCACCGCCAACTGAAGTGGTAAAGATAATTGTGAAAGCAAACAAAAGTAACCTTACAGAATGACTGAAATCATTTGCTTGGTTTCCAACTTAGAAGCCTTTAAGGTCTACTGTATGCATCAATGCAATCTAATACATGGTCATTGGGTGTCAAAGCATTATCCCCGCAGTTCAGGTGGTTTGAAATGCCACAGATTTTGAAAGACTAATCAATGATCTCTCTGTTGACATTCTTGGGGTCAGCAGCAAACAATCCAGTCAGCAATCAGCGTTGCTTTGCATGCCCTTCTCGCTTAGCAGCACTGTCTTTTGAAGTCTGCACTCATTACACATCTTCAGTGTTGTAGTTGGCCCATGATTTCCACATATGGGCATTTCAGTGCCAGATTATCTTACATGCTGTAAGGCCCGGGAGAATGTTCGACGCCTAGGTATTAACTCATTCAATTAACAATCAACATGTGAAGGATTGCTTATGTATGTATGTTTTTAGACATTATGGAAGATATGGCATTTTATTTTTTTACTGTATGTTTTCAGACATCAACAAAAATAATTATTTTGTTGTGTCCGGTGAAATACTGTAATCTGCGTCTTTAGCCTTTTCTAGCCACTTTATAATATTGCATAGAAGTATGACTGGATATTAAGGTAGCACCTTAAGGACCTTTGGCTCATTTAAGCATTTTTAAAATTCTTTTTGTGTCTTATCGCTGAAATTCTGCAAGTGACAATGCTGAATTTCCATAGGGGGGTAATAGTATGGTATTTTGCATTGCCTGAAATACAAAATAACCTACATAGTGAAGGTAACGCTATAATAATAAATAATTTATGTGATATATATCTTTCATTGCTTAATTTAGGAAAGTAATTATTATCATTTTCTCTTGCAGCAAATACTGGACAAATTTATTCATCACAATGGCAAGTTTTGAGAATCCTGAGAAGCCTAATGCCAGCAAGCCATTATCCAAGGATGAGAAACTACCCTTCAGACGGATTGAGCCAGCCCTGCATAAGTTTATACAAGTTTTAAATGTGGACCTAGGTCGCCTACATTTACATCAGAACAACATGGAGAATGTTTGTATATTTTATCATGACTTGCAGTTTATTGTGAGGATGGATGAAATTCACGAATTTTTATAAGCTTGATCTTAAATTTGAATCCTATGAATTATCTTGTATAATCATGTCAAGAATATCTTTTATATTAAGAAACAGTTTAAAGAGACTATGAGAAAATCAAAGATAAATTTGTTCATCAATTGACAAATGTGTGCCTTCATAATGCATGGAAAGGCTTAAGTTGTTCGTGTATGTGTGAGGGGGCGGGAGAGGGGGGGAGGTTGTTCTTCGCTCTGCATGCCCTGCTCCGGTCTAGTGACATACTTACTACCTTAGAAGACCAGCCAGTCTTGCACAAGTTTGTTTCACACACTGTTACCCACTAACGGTATGTATGTAAAGAATACTAATTTATAATATTAGTATAAGTTATGGTTAATGGTTGATTTGTATCTTATGTGCCCAAGGCCTATAATACATGAATGTCTAAAAACTAAAAGCGCGGTTAGCGCAATGAAGACGTGAGAATCAGAAGACACAGAATGAAGATGTAGCACATGTACGTATACATAGTTAAAAAGTTATAGAGTTAAGTTTGTTCTCGAAAAGCAATAGATTTATATATAAATGCAGTCAGGTTACAAATACTCTTTTGATCCCCAGGTTTAAAAAGTGTAATAAACTTGTCTGTCGTAGGATATTTCACAGCTCTTGGAGGGAGGGATCTATGTCTAAGGTTTGTGTAAAGCTGACATCATTGTGATCTTCGTCTTCAACAGAGAAATCTCCCATCTTTTTACAATACTTACTGTCTTAGTTCTGGTTCTGCCCCTCTGTCGATCGGCTGACTTCCATTTCTAACCTATGCGCCGACAGTCTCAGTTTTCAGAATGCTATTATAAATTACCTTACATTAGCACCTGGAGCCTGCCCGATAGCTCAGTGGGTTAGAGCGCTTGCCTTGAGTGCTCTGGCCATCTGATAGCTTAACGGCACGTAGATCGGTGATGCAAGCCCTGCTGTGGCCATATATGTGTGGTCGCAGGATAAAGATCCCATGTCCTTCGTAAAGAGTAGGGGGTTACCCCGGGGGACATGGCTCGATTCTCCATTCCTTCTCTCATTGCCGCGATATGACCAAAAGTGGTTAAAGCATCCTGAATATACAACTAACATTAACACCTGTCAGATACAACTCTGTTTCTAGCGTGGATTTATGTCTGGTACGAAATATCCAATAGCCGTCGTTTTACCTCAGATAAAAATACATCTTATTGGTCCATTTCCTGGGCGAGCCAGACAAATCCAACCCCAAGTTGATAGATAACATCATGCCTACCGGTAATTTTGTCTATCCACTTTTTCGTGTCTCAATTGCGTATTTTATCAAGATTTCACTACTCTGTACATTGTAGTCTGACTCATTAGGACTATTAGATTATACCAATACTTTGTCAACTATTAGGTTGCACCAATACCGTTTTAATGCAATGATCAATGTACACAAATGAGATTCCTTCGAGCATAACCACACTGGATGCTAGTTGCGTAAACATGTATAGAGACTGTAAGACTTAACACTCAACGGTGAATGCCGTCGTTCACCAATTTGTACCATAGTGCGTGGTGAGAGACTTTGTCCAAAGCCCTCGAGAAATCGACAAATGCACAGTAGCATCTGTCTCTATACACTGACATATTTGCTGACCATACTCTGCAGCACAGACATCTGGTCTATGGTGGACCGGCCCTTCCGAAGCTGGTAATACATGTTACTGTCATACCATTTAGTCAGTCGAATGCAAAGTATCTTCACAAATAGTTTGCCACTGACAGCGCATAAAGAGGTTCCCTTTTAGTTACGTGGAGTCGACCATGAGCCTTTGTGGGTTGGTACGAAAAGTGCCTTTGACCAGCTACTTTGGTATATGCTGCCTTGGACCAAAATGTCGTTAAACAGGGAATCTTTTAGTATCGGGCTCTCAAGTTCAATTGAATACTTAAAGAAATACACTATCATCGCATCTGGACCGGGCGATTTACCTGCTGGGAGCTCAGTTATGGCTTGTTTAACCCCTTCGTTGGCTATTTCCACATTAACATCATTTGAAAAGTTAGTTGCAAAATCATCTCATGCAAGAGAATGTTGAGATATTGTTGGAAATATCAAGTTGGTTTAACAGTTCAATAAAATATGCACGCCGCTCAAGTGCGGATACACCATCAGTAGAACGCTTGTTTGTCTTAAAAGTTGTTAGCATTTTCCATCAATTATCACTATCAGTGTCATTCAGTTCATTTCGAAGTTCGACTAGTTTTCTTTCGTTATACTATCGCTCCGTTTTGCTACACAGTTTTCCATATAGGCAAATACACTTTCATTTGTTTTAGCCCGCCTGTACCTTGCCACAGTCGACACTCTTTCAGGGCGTCTTTCCATTCCTTTCTAAACCTACGGCTGTCCGTTTCTTTGATTATTTTCTGTACGTTTGGTTGTCCTGCAAGGATCGATCGCTATAGGAAGCCGATTCCAAATTAGACGCAGTTAGCCCTGTTGCATGCCCCTCCCTGGCTTATCCGCTCTGGGGAGCGAGGTCAAGAGAGCCATGTGTCAAGGCTAAGACGCAGTATGTTAAATCTTTACCTCTCTTATGGCATTCTGACATGCATCTTTGATATCTTGGCGCTGATTCGCTTCCAAACGAGGAATGCAGTACGTGCAAGATATTGCTGCATTCCACACAAAACGCTTACGAGGAGTTGCACTAGAAGTTTTCGCTGCCGCCTCCGTCAGTTGAAAAGTAATCGCGGGGATACCAATGTGAAACGTCACCGGGAGGTGTCTCGATATGGAACCATGGCCAACCAAGATCGTATAAGAAGGAAATTAATCAGCTGATATAATAATATAACCGATTAGGCTGGTGCCGTTTGTTGTCACACATGTCTTCTTCTTTTTTTACTATATTTTACTACAACCAGAATTTAATTGGTATACATGCCCTAAATTCATGTGATTCCTGCAATCTCTTACAAGGCGTGACATACCGGGTTATGACATGAAGGTTTGGATAGGTAAGATAATACAGATAGAGATATTAGCTGCCCATTGAGTTGGTTGTGGTAACAGTTTCAGAGTGCTCGGGACTGGGAACACCTCAAGAAGGAACAAATTAATGCGTCCAGAACCGTGAAGCAACTGAAAGCCATTATTCGGCAGCTTGAACACACACGGACCCAGGTACTGTGCTTGGGCTGCTTTAGAGATGGCAATAGGGTCTGTAAGTGACGTCACAAACAGCGCGCGCTCACCTCTAGAAACAACCGTTCTGGGTACAACGCGTCAGCGGGTCCCTATACTTTACTATGGGCCTCAAACTAGACTCACTGATGTTTGAGATATGAATGCAATGTTAGATTTGAAAACCATATGGAATAAATGTTTGGGGGTGTACCTTCATACTCGTACTAGTTTTAAATCGCAAGACGCTGGTTTGCTGTGCGTTTCACACCATTACAAAGAGCTCCCTATGCTTTGTATATGGGGCGGTGAAGCGTCATGTACCCAAAACCAAATTCGCTGGAGGTGAGCGCGCGCTGTCCGTGATGTCACTTACATACCCTATTGTGTCATTTGGATCGGAACTACTAAAGCACATCAGTCTCATGTTCATGCCAACTGTGAGATTAATGAACTTCGCATTCACGCCGTACGTAACATTTGATCCCTGTAAGGACCATTCAGGTTATGGCTTGTTGCCACGCTTATGTCTAATGTCATATTATGTCTTTGACTGTCCTGTTCCTGTTACGGCAGAACCCCCCTTGGTCAACGCTTACTTTTTTGTACTGTACATATTTATGACCAAATTGATAGATATATATATATTTGATAGATTTGTGGATCTATTCTGCCCAGTTTTAGTGACAATTTTACTTCAATGCAGGTGTTGATAGATATATATATATTTGATAGATTTGTGAATCTATTCTGTCCAGTTTTAGTGACAATTTTACTTCAATGCAGATGTGTGCCCCCCCCCCCCCCTCCCCGACCCGAAGTTACTGGCTTACGGTAACGAGATTTATAGATATGATGTATAGGATCTTCGGTCTCTTCCCGTCTCATATCCCTCCACCTCCCCCCATCGTTACCTGCAGGTGAGGGAGGAAGACTTCGCCCAGTTCGACGGGATGGTTGCTGACGTGCAGAAGCGAGTTATCGGCGCAGTGGTTGACTTCCTGTATGACCAGAGCCCCAACGAACCTGACCCGCTCAAGGAACTCCAAGCCTTAACCAGCAGCTTGGGTATCCAAACCCTGGACGCAGAACCAGGTCAGAGAGACGCTAAACCGGATGGTAAAGGTAGTAAATTATGGTCCGAGGGACGCTATAGAAAGTCAGATGAACCAGGTGTGACATATGGCAAACCAGTCCAGACAGACGATGAGACAAATCAAAGGAACGTTGCATTGGCTTCCTCCGACAGATGACGAAATTAGTGAAACAGATGCTGAACCAGGTCGGAAGGATGCTATAGTCAGATAAACCGGATGAGACAGACGCTAAAAGGGGTGAGACAGACGCTAAACGGGGTAAGACCGACGCTAAACCGGGTGAGACAGACGCTAAACGGGGTGAGACAGACGCTAAAGGTGGAAAAGACAGACGCTAAACGGGGTGAGACAGACGCTAAACGGAATGAGACAGGCGCTAAACAGGGTGAGACACGCTAAACGGGGTGAGACAGACGCTAAAAGGGGTGAGACAGACGCTAAACGGGGTGAAACGGGGTGAGACTAAACCGTGTGAGACAGACGCTAAACCGTGTGAGACAGACGCTAAACCGTGTGAGACAGACGCTAAACGGGGCGAGACAGATGCTAAGCAGATGTGATAGATGCTCAGCCAAATCAACCAGATCAAGGATGAAACTTGCCATGCACATGCTCAATACTTCCGCTCTGTGTTTCAGCGGGATAACAGTAAAGCTTAAATGATGCAAAGGACTACTTTTTATTTATTTTAAAGCCTTTCAGACACGTATAATGTGTTCTGGTCTGTATACACATATTCCCTGTGTCGAAACTGTGTAGAACATTATGAACTAGAAGTTTGGTTACAGCTCGGCATTGTGTCTCCCAATTGATACGAAACATCTTTTATTGCAATTGTATCTTTGTCGATGAATTTGACTAGAAATTCGTCGTTTTTTAATTTTTTTATTTGTTTTATAATTGCCTACCAAAGCTCGTCCCCTGGGTTCCGATGTGCCTTCATTGCAAATGGAGGCGAGTGGCTCTTCTAGCGAACAAACCACGAGTGACGCAGAAACCACCAGCCTAGTCGGTGCCACAGCCGCTGATGACGTCAGTGTGACGTCACAGGTGCAACTGGAGGCCCAAAGACATCTGGACGAACAGCGAAATCAGGAGGTGGAGGAGTCCTGGCAAGACCTGAAAAGTGTCAGTTATACCTAAACTATTCTGTTTTCTAAGGTACGGGAAGTTATCTAACTGGGAAATGAGTGGTACGATATAATCTTACAGGTGGAACATGCAGTTACATCACAAACAAAATCGAATGAAACTAGGACATTGTGGAAGAATCAATTGGAATGAGTAAACGTCTTCTTAACATGCACAACAGTATATTGACATGTGTTTTCAATGAAGTAATAAATTCTTACACTCTGCAGAAAATATTTGCGATATAATGGATTTTAATAACGCGTAGGTCTAATTTTGTATACAAGTTAACCGTTCGGTCATTTGTTTCTCAACTCAACAGGACTTGGTGGAGTTAAACTCCATGATTCACGACTTCTCATCTACAGTGGATGTAAGTACTCCGTTTAGGGCAGTCATACGCCCGCGGTCTGCTTATTGAGACGTAACAAAATGCGCATTAAGAGGATGGTACAACGTAAGAAGTAAGACAGTGATGTTTGTCCTCCTTAAGATCGTTTCGCTAAGAGTTACGAGCTTTGTAATCATATCGTTTACATGCTAATGTAACGACTGATGATAAGTTTACGGGCCGCAGCAATAAGCGGTGTGCATTGAGCATTAGGGTGCAACCCTCTTCGTGTAATTTCGTTTCAAGTTAAGATTCAAATGAATATTTGCAGCATATTGATGAGGAACACAGCAAACGATTTACGATTTTCAAGATCGAATCAAATCAGGGAAACGACCCCTGGGTACCATTTCACTACGATCTCGTAGCGTGTGTTCGTCAGATTTATGACTTGTTTTGTCGAGCCGAAGAGAATTGAACAATGTTGACGTTATGATCATAATATTGTAAACACGTTTTTAAATAATGTCAACATGATTATATTGGCGCAAAATATATTGCATAACTCCTAAAGAAAGGATTCCCAGGTCTATTGCCGTGTAGTCCGTTGAATGTCACGTACGAATTGCATCTTGGTACAGGATACTGTTACAGGAAGTCTTACTGCTGTGGCACTACACTGCTATACATCTTTGCTTACAACTATGATTTGGCAACAATATCGTAAATGAATTAATCTATGAATATGGGTCCAACGTATGCATTCGAAGAACTTTCCTGATCTCCTGTTATGTTTTTTTTTTTTTTTAAATAAAAACTTAATAGAATAACAATTTAATGGAATTCAAGTTAACATTTGGATTTTTTCGGCTTTCATTTGACTACCTAGAGTCAACAAGAGGTCGTCGACCAAATAGAAACCAACGTCGAAACAGCTGCTGAGAATGTCAGCCAAGGTGCTAAAATACTAGCCGAGGTAGGTCAACGGTGGTGACTGGTTGTGTGTTCCAAATATAAAAGAATCTGCGGTGGATATTTATAAAGGGCCACCGATTGGGCCTTTAATTCAGACAATCACTGTGTGTATCCAGTTCAGGCTGACGGCGCATATATGATGTTGTTGTAACCTTCTAGCTCGGCTGGTAATCGAGCTGAGCTGCAGAGCAACAAGTCGTAGGTTCGAATCCTGGCCTCTAGCTGCATCCGTAACCATCCATTGGCAACCCTATTTATTTGTCCCTTGTTTAGCCTACAAGTGTACAAAGGCGGCGTCAAATACCAACATGGTGCACGTGGTTTAATGACACATCCCTTGTGGGCACCGTGCGTATTGTCTCACTGATGACCGCTCTCGCGTTCTTCAAATGGTATATCTATAGACCATGCTTGAACGATTTTTTTGTCTTATGTTAATGGACTAATATGGGCATTAAATATGGGCTAAAATAAACTATTGTACACTGGTTCTACTGAAAAATTTGGCAAATTTCATCCAACCCCATTTTCTTGTCATCTTGGCGCACAAAAGCGGCCTTGAACACCAGCATTTGATTTGTTCCAGGCGGCCAAGTACAAGAACGCCCTGTTCCCGATAATGGGGGCCGTGGTTGGGGGTGTGTTTGGGGGGCCGCTGGGCCTGGTCGCCGGCCTGAAGATCGGTAGCATTGGCGCCGTGGGTGGCGGCATCGCAGGTCAGTTCGGTTTTATGACAGCTTGACAAAAAACATTGGCGATAATACATTGACGAATACGTATTTGATACGTCCCCACTTATAGCTAGGCCACATTTTCACCATTCCAGCTCATAAGTCATAAAGATTTACTCCATAACGCTTTTAAAATATTATTTCCACTAATGTTAGAACTTGTTTGTTAATAATTTCAACACCAAATTGAACAACTCATGGACTTTGTATGAGTTTTGCGATGATCCTTTATGAAACAATGAATATCAAATAGTAAAAAAAACTTGCCTTTATTTTTGGTTTATTCTAGGTATAATTTTTCTCAAATTTGCATACGATGTAGAAAGAAGATAATTTTAAAACATTTTCTAGAAACGTATATCAACTTTTGATTCTTATTTTTGTGATTCCTCTCCTCTCCCCCCGCCCCCCCCCCCCCCTTGATCAACCTCTAGGTATGACAGGAGGTCACCTGTTACGAGTGCACCAGGATGAGCAACTGGAACAGGCGACGCGGGAGGTGGAGGAGCGAGCGGCGGGACCGCTGGTGGAGGGGGGCGATGGGGAGGAGGGGCCGGCAGCGGCCGACGAGGGGGCTGTAGAGGAACATGAAGGCCGCCAACCCCTCAACAAGAACGACTAGCCAAGCAGGGCGCCATCTGCAAGCAAAGTCTCTTGGGTAACGGCCGTGTAACCTTATGGCCATGGGTGTCATTGGCATCACCATCATCATCATCATCATCATCATCATCAAAGTCATCATCACTACTTCAGTGTTGTGATGTCATCGTTACATGGTGGTTAAGCTGTTCGTTACCATGGTAACGTAATCGTCGCATCGTCGCTGTCATCGCCATGATTGTCCTATCATTGTCGTTATTATGACGTCATCGCCGTTATTATGACGTCATCGCCGTCATTATGACTGCGGTACCGTGTTAACGTCTTCAATGTACGTCTCGGCCTATTGTATTGTATTATCACCTCGGTACCATTTCCATCACCATCGTATCATCATCTTATCACCGGGAATGGTTACGCCGGTAATGGTACAGTGTGTGACCCTCGAAATTACCACTTCTATAGAACGTGTCAATATGACACGTTATGACTTCACTACAGCGATAATATTCTCCGCATCGGCTTTCGTGTTTGTTTTTTCCTGAACAATTTTTGATATTGCGAATTCCTATTTGGGATTTTGGTCAACTCTTGAATCTGACGATGCTTGGTTTTAATTGTTTCTTGTATTGGGAGTGAACATGCGGAATGTTTGAAACTGCTCAGGCAGCAAGTTTTTCACCTATATTATGATTTGCAAAAACACTTTCCATTGAAATTTACTGGACGTCTCTTTTTTAGTGTTAACTTATGGATGTAAATTCAATCTTCATGTTTAGTGCAAAGACGGCAGTAATATCAGCATTTGGTTACGCTCGTGCAGTAAGGTGCAAATATATCATTATCATTTAAAGGTTTAAATCATTTCTCCGGGAAACATTTACGGTATGAGCGGCTTCAACTATTAAAATGAAAACCTTGCTTTATATGTTTTTTTTTATTGACTCCATATATATCCGTATTCCTAATGTGGTTTTTGGTACATATTCAAACCGTGGGCTTGTAATCTCGCGAACAAGTGAAAAATATCAGCGTTATTTTTTTTCGTATTTTAAAGCGGGTCCGTTCATTTAAATTACAAAGGTTTATATTTTGTCTACAATTGAGTTCATGTGACTTTGCCTCTCGCCTGCTATTTATAATGTAGGGATTACGTTTTGTGCTTAATTGGCTAATTAATTAATTAATTAATTAATTGAATTCCTCCAAACTATCTTCATGCCATGTCCTTTATTACCTCATAATCGTAATCCCGTTTATTATTTTTGTATCTTTACGTATTGCTCGTGTTTCGTGTATTTATCCGATGAAGTCGCTATTGGTGCAGGGAAACAGTTATTCAAGAGGGCTCTATTAAAGATGTAAGTGTCCATCTGTTCTATATTCAATGTATTTTGATGACTGCATATTAACGCCGTCGATGGGTGTTTATTACTTCCCATGTAGAGGTTGGGTATATACCGGTATCCAAGACGTGCCCCCCGAATAGGAATAAACGCGTGGGGCGGGTGAGGGAGCGGCGGAGCGATGTATTAACATAATGTCATAACATGTACTCCCGGAACTCCATCTTAAAGCAATATATTCCGTAATTTTTTGTATTACCAACCTCTTCTCTATGTCAAATAAGTATATTCTGCCTGAATTTAAAACCTGAAAGCCTTTGGGCTATACGGAGAGAAGCAGATTTGTTCACCGGAGTAGAAATGGGTGGCCGGCTTTATATCCCTGCGCGCCTGTTCGCTGTTCGGTAGGGTCGTCAATAAAACGCGGAAAACTTCGAAAGACTTCTTCGCGGCGGAAACCCCGAAGTTTTTCGCAGTATTTCGCATAATTTCGCAGGTATTCCGCGTTTAATCGAGGCCCGTTCGGTATTCTGTGTGATGTCGACCGCGGCTCTCTAGGACGTCCGCGCGCGATATAATTAAACCGCGTAGTGTCATGTTGAAATTGTTGTTTTACTGACTCAAAGAGAGATAATATATGCACCATAATTTTGAGATACTTTTAGTCTTCATTCTAAAATGTAAAAAATCTAAGATGGCGCATGTAAGTATATTGCTTTAAATTGGAGTATGATTCATTGCAGGTTATCTGTAAGAGGCAATGTAAATAAGATGTGGATATATTCATGCTTAGAGAAAGACAACTCTGGAAGGATGAACTGGGAACTTTACCTGTGTGAGGATGTTATTTCGGAATCTGTTTTGTGGCCATAGCTGGAACCCCGCCAGCTACCATAACCAATCCGATCAGATTTCCATGTGCAAATATATACCACTATGACCCAGCAGTGTTTAAACCGTTTGTATTCGAAAGCACGCATTTTAAGTGTAAATTGTCTCTTTCAACTTGTGTCTGTGCCTGTTTTAGGAATTAGCTGTAAGCTTTAGTTAATTATTGCCAATATACATGTATATGGAAACGAATTGAATCGCAATGCTGTCCATGCAATTAAATAACTTTTAAAACTGAAATTATTTGCCTTGAGATTGTTCATTGTCTTCTTGATTAGGAATTAGTAGTATACAAAGGCAGATTTAATTCATTATATATATAACAAGTCTTCATTTGAAGAATATTGTAGAATTCGCAGTGATAAGACTGATAACGTTATAGGTCGTGCAAGAAATATGTATCTTATGCAGACAACTTCTTCTATCTTCTGTGAAATAGAGTAGGACTGTGCGGTGAACCCAATTTGTTGCCTTAGTTCTGAAATTTCGAGCAGTCTTCTATCATACATATGCTATAAATGGGAGGCCAATATTCTTCGGTAAGTGCGGTGATGCGTGGTTTGAACCCAATCTGTGTAAATGTTTGTTTTTGCAGGATAAAGGTCCCGCATCTTTCTTTGCAAAGAGTAGGGATGTGGAAATGGCTCCTCTGTTCCTTGAACCTTCCCATTTTCTTGTTATCACCAACACAGGTTAAAGCCTTCTACCTAAATCACCTAAACATCAATCCGTTTAATGGTAGAAATGTCGAATTGAAATATTGGGTGTTTTTCGTCACTGCTGTGCGCTTGTAGGCTTAACGTGTCACAATTAAACCTCCTGAGACAATAATAATATTGTAGTGTGTTTTGGGAAAGGAAAGTTTCGACGAAAGGTCGATCAATATCGTTTTCAGTTTGTGTTTAGCGTTCATGGAGAACGCACGTGTCCTGAAACTCTTACCTGATTGGTTCGATTCTGTCTGACCGGTGCAGAGAAATCGAGTGTACATAAATAAACAAGAGATTGTACAATTCGTCTTTGTTCTTAATGTAAATTTGTGTCTGTCACATGACATACCGCCTGGGTAGCATAGTGATGTGTCCGACGGGAAGATTTTCGTTTGATGTTGGACAATAAATTTAAAATCAGTGGTTCCATGTGTGATTTTCCATTCGGTGCACAAAGCACAACAATTCAAGACCCAGGTTGTCGTTCTGCCTATAAGTCGGTTCGGACATCCATAATGTACCATGAAGAACATACCCTACACCCCCCCCCCCCTCCCCAAGGGGTGTTACACCAAGTGTCTTTGCACTTAATACAATCAAGAGTGTAAGTCTAATGTTATTTGTCCGACGGGAAAAACTCTGCCAGCCCCCACCCACACCCCTCCCGCGACATCCTCCGACTGGGGAGAAAATCCATTTTTTAAATCGCCTGGAGACAGGTGTTGGGTTCGATTCCCGTGCGACACATTAAACTGCGCATATGCAGTTGTCTGTAAACAACTACGACCCAGGGAGGTGCTTGGCCGGCCCGATTTAGCCCAAGGTTTTTGCAAGAAAGTTGCTTAAAACACTTTAGGCAGGAGATTTTACAATTTTATTACCGTTTATCAAAGACTGTTTTTACAACAAGCGAGATATACGTTCTTGCAAAGGATACTAGCACGTCCTTCCGAAATTCTGTCATCACGTTTTGTTACACACGCCAGTTCTCGTAGCTCTGCAGGTTAATTTAAATGGACAGTGACGGCGAGGAGAACATGCACCGGATAAACGTTACTGTATTCCACGGTTATTACGCAAGGACCACTCACAGAAACCTATATTTTCTGGCATCCATAGCGCTCCTTGGTTTGTTTTATCTATTCCGTTTTAACGAAAGTACAGCTAAACATTATTTGATACTTAGCATTTAAAGGTGATTGAATGAGCAGAGCCCAGAAGCCAAGAGTCCGAACCACCGGCTATCTGAGTACATTCCTCTTAAAGGAGAAGAATAAGTTAAGAACAGGTGATTGTAATACGTGAGCTATACTGGAACAATGAGTTCCGCAAATATGAAAGATCATTTTTGGTTGGCTGGTTTGATAAGGACATTTACACTATATAGGGGTCATAACTACAAAATGGGAGCCCCATATTCGCCACCAGCAGCCGATTTAATACCCACGAGAAGATTGTATCATTTTTTTCTGTTATCTGATTGTGTTTAAATAAATATGGTTAAACCAACTCTACAAAAGGAAAGACTTAGGGTAGAGCGGAGCGATGCCCCAGGGGATAACCCTTTGGTATTGTAGGGTAGCTGGGATTTTACCCTGCCTGAACATAGGCATTCGCACAGTGGGGTGCAGACCCCTTAACTAACAGAACATGATAGACCATTCGGTTACCCCCTCCGGCATGGAAGTAAAATTGCGAGATCACAGAACAAACCCTTGCATGGTTGTAAACCAGAGTTCCGTCTATAAACATTACTTTAGTACATTAACATTAGCTCACAACGACTTATTTGAGACAGCTATGTTCAATATATTTGTTGTCGAAAACGCCTTCAAACCAGTACTTTATTTTCTACCGTGAGGTCTCGCTAACGGCGAGATTTATTAATCTTAAAATACTTCGGTATTGGATGCATAAAATTCAGCATAAATAAAAAGTGGAGTGATTTCGTTTGGTCTAAATGGATACCGGTTTATACATAGGAGACTCAGATTTTCTTTAAAGAAAAATTCTGCTATTTCTGTTAAGGAAGAGTCGTAAAATCTGCCCACGGGTCGCGTGAAATGAACAACGAACAGTTCTAGCGTAAGAAGACATCAAATAGAAAACACTTTACGTGGCAATTCACCCAAACTCTCAAAACAAGAGATATGCGTTCTCCTATACACGGCAAAATAGGACTTACTTTCTCGCACTCGCTTGCCTGCGGCCCATTGTGACAAATTCATCCCGCACTATGCGACTAGGTGCATTCGAAAATTTTCAATTTATCGTCTCTTGTGATGAAATTTGACTAGGATTCGTGCGAGAAAATGCATAGGACATTGCTTCTCGTGCGAGATGGGTTCATCTCAGTCCAAATCTTACTACGTCGTTACACATTTCTCTATAAAAAGATACCACAGCATAGTGATCAACCATTTCTAGTTTTGAAGTTGCTGCATATAATGCCATCGACTGTTTTTCACTCTCGATCGGCAGATAAAATCACGTATTTAATCACACGGTCACATGTTTTAATCCATTTCATAACGTCTGCCTTTTTTTTATTATAACAAAGTAACAACAGACTCCAGATTAAGCATGGCTGAAAGCAGATGACGTAACTTTAAATATCTCGATCGCGCAGTAGCTGAGTTCGCTAACGCTTTCTCCCTCCATAACAACCCGTCAGTTAACAGATACATGCAATAGTGTCGCAATAGATGGTCTCTATGGCGACAGAGGAAGAAGCCATCATTTGTACAGATACATATAATATATATATATATATATATATATATATATACATACATATAACATACATATATATATCACCAATCACGAAGTGTCCTCACCAGACGTATATATCGCCTGGTTCCGCCGCTTAAATTTCTTCGGCTGCGACGGTCCAGGCGCGTGCGGCTCCGTCTCTAGCACCCGGGTAGGTGACCTTTGATCCGACGCAGCGTCTCCGACACGTCCAACGCTGGGTAATTTTTGCGGCGAGGCCCCCGCGGCGCTGGAGGGCGACAGGCTCCCGGTGGAGGCATCCATACTCTCATTGCTTTTCTCCTTGCTCTGATTGGCCGACGCCGACGTGACGTCATCCATTGTGTCGAACGCCAGTTCGTCGTCGGGATTGGACAGCGCCGGCGTCTGGAAGACGGCGAGGTCCTTGTCCGACTCCGGGGGTCCAGCCGCCTCTAGGTTCTCCTCCTCGTCGATGACGTCATTGTCATTGTCGATGACGTCATCCAGCGATATCTCATCCGGGTTACCGAAGGTCGAGTTGATGGTGGTGTTGACGGAGCTGTTCACCGACACATCCATCGTGCTGTCGATGAAGTCGCTATCGTCCAGAATCCCCTCGTCGTCGCATCCGGGCGAGTCGTGACCTTCGTCCGGGACGTTTTGACCTTGATCGGCCGACACGTGGCTCTGCTTGCCGGAGAAGACGGCGTACGGGTCGGTGATGCCCAGCATCTCGCAGAGGAGGGTCGTCTGGGGGTTGATGCAGATCTGAGGGGGCGGCGCCCTCCCGGCGTGCGCTGGGTTCTTCGGGTCGTACGGGGTGACGGACTTCTCGAAGTTCTCCGGCAGTTTGTACAAACCATCGAAGTCTGCATCAAGCGCTTTCAACTCTTGGTCCGTCACGGAGTAGTCCCATCTGTCAAAACGATACAGATGATTCCGGAGTCAGCGAAACACCTGATATCAGTTGGTAAGTTTGATATCATTAACTAAATAATTATATTCAAATCGCATGTGTCATAATGGCAAACACAGTTTTGGAGTCAGATTGATGTCGTCAACTAAATGGTTATTCTCCAGTCTTATCCATCATAACGGCAATCGCAATTTCGGAGTCAGCGAAAACCCATAAGTACCATCAAACAAATAATTATATTAAAATTATAATCGACTAAAAAAAATCATAATATCAGTGAAACTAACGTTTCTTCATAAGGGTAATACGATCGAAAAAATAGTTCATGGTATTTCAAATGCAAGTGTCGATAATGATATCGCAGATTATTCCTTATAGTCCACCACGATTCTTAGATACGTTTGATACAGACTTTCAGATAGTAAGGACCCACGCATTCGTCATTCCGTACTTTAAAAAAACAGACCCAGCAAAGCAAGCCAGCATTAGCAAGCTATCCAATACATTAAAAGTATGCGCAACCTGGAAGCACCTTCATTATAGCACAAATAGACGAGCGTAACTATTACTTTAAAACACCGTTTGACAAGTTTTTTAGTGAGCAATCAACGTCATTGATGGAGTCGTTCGCGCACGTTCTGTCGCCATGGATACGCCGCTTACCGTTCCGTGCCGCCGACTCCAGGCATGTATCTGGCCGACCGCGTCAGGTTCAACAGGTGGTTGGTACTCTTCAGGATGGCCAGCCATTCGGGATCCAACTCCAACTCCAGCACCTTGTCCGGGTGGTTCGGAAAGTCGAACACCTGCAGACCAAGGGTTGGTTGTATATTTTTATGATGCCTCAACCAATTCTGGTCATATCGCGTCAATGGGAGAAGGAAGGGAAGAGCGGACCCATGTCCCCGGGGGTTACCCACTACTCTTAGCGAAGAAGGACATGGGATCTTTATCCTGCGACCACACAGACATGACCGCAGCGGGGCTCGAACCACCGATCCACGTGCTGTTGGGCTCTCAGGTGGCCTGAGCACTAATTGCCAGCGCCCTAACCCACTGAGCTATCGGGGCGGTCCTACCAAATTTAGGGTATTTCATTTTGCGCTCTATACTTTTATTGATTTCCTACCGGTACTTCGCTTATTAACCACAGCATGTGGATTTTGTCATTGCCCTTGACCATGTATGTTGGGAAACGCACTTAAAGCGACACCTTCAGTGCGTACATTGCCTGCCTGTTTGATCTTCAGTAGCATAACAGTTTACGGAAAATCCGTTGTTAGAATATGTAGCAAAACCAAATCACACCACATTCTAAACCCGATAACCATCCAAGGATTCAAAAAATATCAGGACATTATTCATTAAGTAAACTAGGTAACAGTCATGCAGTTGAGAACTTTAAAATTATTTTATAAACTCCGTAATATGCGTAATATAATAATATATATATATATATATATTATATATATATAAGGGTATATATTATATATATATATATATATATTATATATATAATATAATAACTGCGTAATATAAATCACAAGAACGTACCTGGAGAAATTCTCGCCTTGGTAGACACTTATCCAGGGAGAGAAACTTTGTGAGGGATTCTCCGCCGTCATCAAGCTGCAATCAGGAAGACTTAAGCTTAGTCAGCTTTCAGAAGAACGAGCTTTGTTCGGTGCATGATATGTAGCTGCTGCATGCTCGTGAATAAGAAACTCGTAACCGCAGTACTAGTGCACAGAACACTGAAATTTGGTAACGCACGATTTTCCACGTTGAGTTAATTAATACAAAGATAGAATGTGTTGAAATAGTGTAGAGGATTACGTTATGTTTGTGCTTTTTAAGGGGTTAACTCATTTAATGCATGCATATTTAGTCAATAATCAATTGAAAAGGCACAAAAAAAAAAAAAAATTTAAACATGGATTTTCATCAATGCGTCAGGTTATGGTGAGAAAGTCTCTCGTCTTCATAAAAACATAACGCCAGACAACCCTCCTGGAACCTTGGACTGTGACTCAACCACATAAATAAAAAACAGGAGAGAAACATCACGTCACCTTATGTTTGACTAGGGCGGGGAACTTGACGTGTAAGTGGGCGGCGAACCAGTAGTCTGGCTTGAGTTTGTTGAGCAGCTCCATGAGGACTGGGCTGCCCAGCACGCCATTGTCTATGTCACTCCGGAAGAAACTCTTGCGTTTGAGTAGAGCGTCAACGTCACCGAAGTCGTGAATGCCACGTGGCCAGTCGTGACTCAGCATAATGTCCACATGCTGTCGCACCTTAGAATATAAAAAAATACATGTTTATTCCATTTAGTAATTTATTATGTCAACAAAGTATACAGATACTTTTTTACTCAATTTCGATAACCTTTATGTTTGAACACTTTTCAAGTTTTCAGCACAAATGTTATTCAAATGTTATGAACACATGTATATCACAAAGAGATACTAATTAATCGAGACCTTTCTCAGAAAGCCCTGTAATAAAATCGCACTTCTTACTCAGTACACGTATATATATGGACTGAATACGGCACAGATATCATTCAACTTGAAAAGTTGTATTTGCCCTCTTTAGTTACTAGTGTAACATCAACTTTCAAAACATAGAGCCCAAAATATAATACACCTTTAATAAGATAATATGTATTCAACATACCTGTTTGAATCTGAAGACTTCTAAATTCCTCACATGATAGCAGCTTCTCTTTGTGTTTTCGTTATAGGGTGGATGTTCAAAGTGTCCTAGAGCGATGGATAAATATACATGTATTAATATACAAATTCCATGAAACACTTATCCAGAATACCTTCATCCATATTGGGTGATTCATCAATTGATGGCTTTAGACTATTCCAGACCAGTCGGTACGAAATATGAAATTGACGAATAAAAGATTCCTTTGCGGCTAATCGGTTACTTATTAGTTGGCCTGTTATACCATATCTTGTGAAACAGAAATTGTTATAAATTGTTTCTTCTCTTTGCTTACCTGTGTTGTAATCTCGGCCTTTAAATATGCCGGATACACCACCAATTCTGATGCCTCCGAAGTTGACTATGCCTCCGTAACCTGCAGAGACGTACAACAGATACTAGAAATGTGAAACAGGTTTTCATACATACCCTATATACTAATGTCGATATTGATAACTTTTGTCACAAAATCAGATATAAAAAAATAACACACCTTGTGTGCTGCATTTTCTTGAAAATAGACAGATAAGACTTAAAAAATCAACTAAAACCAGATTACTTTTGGAATGTACTGTTTATTTGGTCAACATTTATGTTTATCAAGAATTGAACTCTGCTCAATGACAACTTTTCAATATCACTGAACTGTAGCACTGACCCATGTAGTATACGTTAATACCACTGGACTGTAGCACTGACCCATGTAGTATATGTTAATACCACTTGACTGTAGCACTGACCCATGTAGTATACGTTAATACCACTGGACTGTAGCACTGACCCATGTAGTATATGTTAATACTACTGGACTGTAGCACTGACCCATGTAGTATATGTTAATACCACTGGACTGTAGCACTGACCCATGTAGTATATGTTAATACCACTGGACTGTAGCACTGACCCATGTAGTATATGTTAATACCACTGGACTGTAGCACTGAACCATGTAGTATATGTTAATACCACTGGACTGTAGCACTGACCCATGTAGTATATGTTAATACCACTGGACAGTAGCACTGACCCATGTAGTATATGTTAATACCACTGGACTGTAGCACTTACCCATGTAGTATATGTTAATACCACTGGACTGTAGTACTTACCCATGTAGTATATGTTAATACCACTGACCCATGTAGTACATGTTAGGCGCCACCCAGCCACCAAACGGAAGCTTTTCCACACCACTGGACTGTAGCACGGACCCATGTAGTATGTGTTAATACCACTGGACTGTAGCACTTACCCATGTAGTATATGTTAGGCGCCACCCAGCCACCATACGGAAGCTCTTGGAGATAATTAGAAGCTTCATGGTTCCCTCCAATGAAGATTGTAAGGACAGGTGCCTTCTTTTCCCCAGAGTAGTACCTACAACAAGAGTTCAATAATGCCTCACACTTATTTGTATGTTCTATACGTGTACAGGTATTAGTGATGTCCTAGAGCATAACCCAAGAGTTCACTTGCTTCTCATTAAAACAATTTCTGCATGAGCAGCTTGAATTTTTTTTCCAAAATTACTATTTCAACAAAAAGTACACATTGTGAATTCAGAAGTAGGTGCACTTAAACATCACCAGTCGCTATGACGCCTGTATAGGCTAGTTCAGATATTTAATTGTAGGGTTGCGCTTTCAAACAAAAACCCCTATTTTCTCTGATAAATGGTGTCCTCCCCAGGGTTTCCACTTTTTGAAGAGAAATCCTCGATTATCATATGTTATCATAAGTATTAGTACTTGTCAACATGTCTCACACACATGCTTTATAATATGAGGCAGATATTACTACCACAGTACACACCAATTTACTATTGCTCCTGCTTATCACAGATTCTGTCACTTGTAACAGAGTAGATCTACCGGTAGTACACATTGTCATGGTTACCCATACTTGAATTCCAGGTACTGGCATATGGACAAAGTGAACAGCAGAAAATATCTCAACAAGATAAGGATCCCTTACTTGTAGAATGTATTCAATTTTTGATACTTTGGTGGCACTGCCATTGCTTGCAGGTCTGACTTGTTGCGCACTGCTTGAAAATCTCCACATATTAACAGCAAATCTACTTTGATGTTGTTTGCCTTTTCTAAAAAGGTCAATGTCTCATAAATCTTGTCCAGTTCCCCATGGCAACATCCCTCAACTGCAATCTTCATCTTGTTATCTGGAACAAGCAAGGAAATGCTAGAATGAGACAACTTAAAAGTAACACTGGATATATCTAAACATTCAAATAGTACTGTAAACTTTTTGAGGCTGCAGCTCGCATCAGGAATTTGTACAGACAAATCAAACCTCAAGTTTGACTGCAAAGTTGTTGGGCAACTTTATATGCAAAATATGGCTGTTATCAAGTGAGCATATTAGTGGTGGAAGGGAGGGTATGTCTATATGGGTTGAGGTATAGCCCAGTTTAGCCCCTGTATGTACCAAAGCAGCCTAAAATGGCAATTCAAAAATACAAAGATTTTAATGCCACTTGTATTATAACATCAATAGTCTAATATTGAGCTAATTACTCGATTCATAAACATTTAATGTCATGAGATACCTGACAACGCAGAATGGTATTAGTTATCTAGACTAGTTATGCTGCAACTGCTTTTTAGACTATACTATATACAGTCAATTATGTAAGTTACAATATAGTATTTTGCACTAGCAGATCTATGCAAAGTTGCAAATACATATATAGATTACCAGAGGTCAACAGCAGGGATGATTTGATCCAGGACCTACAACATCCACCTTAAAGCAAATAGCTATTAATTTTCACTTCAGTCCGGCTTTTGGTAATGGCCCACCTTGTTGGGGCATTAAAAAAAATGGTGTATGCCCATTTTGACTGCTAGATGTTTTGACTGTGGAAGTGTGAAAGAGAAGGGGGGTACAGGCCTCATATGCAGCTTAGAAATGAGATACTATCTCCCTACTCCAGGCAGGCAGCCATCTGATCAGACCCTGGTATGCCTAACCCTGTATTTCAGCCGATCGAGTCGATGTCGCTCAGCTGATGTAGCTGACGCTGCCGCCCTGTGACACCCTCTCCCATCTCCTAAGTGTCAACACTTAGTTGTATGTGTAATATATTCGCGAATAAATGTCGGAGCACAAGTGGTTTTCCAGACCAACCGCCATGCGCATGCAGCGCCATCTGGTGAGTCCCGTTACCATTTGAACCATTTGCAGCCTGGGTCATAAACTTTGTAACCGTGAATTACCTATAGCAGAGGGCGCTGCTGTTGTCCTTAGTTCAAAGTGTGCGACTGAAAATACCCTCTAGCGGAGAGTCATATTCTAACAAAGCGTGGAACCAAGTTGCATTCACAGGTACTGGCATCCGCCAAACCACCAAAATAAATATGGTGGACAGTTGGTCAGGAAAAGACTTGTGCTTCAACATTTATTCACAAAAATATAACCGAAACAACCTAGTATTGACACTTTCTTGATGTCAGAAGATAGAACATGGTATATAGAATACATAAACACCAATTGTACCTGCACAAATTATGACAAAAGCTACAGTTGATTCCCTACTAACGTTGAAGTATTTTAACATTGCTATCGTTGTGTCCCTAGAGAAGCGGGCTTGCCTGGGACCACTTGCGCCAACCTCTCCTGTTGCTCACCCCAGCTGCTATGTTTCAGCTGATTAATGATAACAACCAGCTATTTCAATCCCTCTTCACCAGGACATGACTCTACCCCTTAAACATTAACTACCAAACCCTCCATACCATGCCCAATACAAATTTTACCCCCCAACCATACTGATAATCAAAATGTCCAGCAGTCAAACTGGGCACAAACCTCTAAAAACAATTCAGAACTTTCGCAGCTACTTCAGACTCGGTACATCGTTATAGCGGAACTGAGCGAAATCGGGTAAAAAGTAGCGGAACCGGGCGCAAATTGCCAGTTAGACAAAGCGCAGGAAGTCCAAGTAAACTAAAAGTAAAGTAAATCAATGGTCTTGTTCTATTCGTGCATTATTTACCAAAAGATAGGGAGATATTGTTTAGTTATAGAAGAATTTGTCTCTGACTGCATGAACTTGCCAGTGCCAGGCCGCCATCTCCAGAAAACTCCAAGAGTGATCACTTGGCGGCGCCACCTGCGCCGACTGAACCCTGTACATTGACGAACGTCTTTTGCCAAATAATAAAGTTTTCAATGTCTTGTTTTTAACTATATTATTGCCCTTTCACCTACTTTCGAGCAAGCAGCCACTATTGCAGGTGGCGTCGTCAAGTGATGACTCGAACAGTCATACTACGACAATAACCAAGATGGCTGCCTGGCACTGGGCTCAGCAGTCGGAGACGAATCCTTCTGTTACCAGACAATATCTTCATACTTTTAAGTAAATATTGTACTAATATAACAGAAGCATTGATAAGTGTACTTTTAAGCAAAACTGAACTTCCTGCACCTTGTCTAACTGGTAGTTTGCACCCAGTTCCGCTATTTTCCCCCCGGTTTTGCTTGGTTCCGCTATAACGATGTACCCCTTCAGACTTCATAGCGTACATGCAGACTGCGATTCAAGTGATCACAGGTACCCTCACCTGGTATATGGACAGGACAGCTATACCACCATAGCTGTATCAGTGGGTCCGTATCAGTGTATGGGTTAGGGTGGGTGGGTAGCCCTGAAAAACCCAGGCCTCACTACCGCCTGGCCGAGCGGCGGTAGCGAGGCCTGGGTTCTTCAGGGCTAGATGGGTGGTAGCCCAGTGAACTTGACCCTTCTGACAACAAGCTGATAGGCAGAAGGGTCAAGCAATACACACTGTTAAAAAAGTAGTAATGCATAACCAAGCTCACTTCGATAAATGATTGTCGATTATGACAAGCCTACCTCTCTAAATCGCCTCAACCCGCTTCTTTACACATCACTTGGGCCCTAGGATGCATTTATTTTAAAGTTTGCTCTCTATTACTTGCACATCAATTATATTTTCATGGGTTGTTAACGGCTTTCCTCTCTGACACTTCAAATTTGACCAGGCAATAGAACCGACATCATCCGCATCGCGGCGCCGCTAGTTGCGTCAAAAACGCACGCACGACTATAGATACACAACGAGAATTAGTGGCGCCGCCATACGGAAGCTATCGGGTGTATTGCCTGATGTCAACAAACGAGCCGCGGCAACTGCCTAGAAAAATTTGAAGCGGCTCAGAGGGAAACCGTTAACGACCGACGAAAATATCACTGATGTGCAAGAAGTAGAGTGCAAACTTTAAAATGAATGCATCCTATGATCCAAATAATGTTTAAAGAAGAAGGTCGAGGCGATTAGGAGAGGTAAGTTTGTCGTCATAATCGACAATCATTCATCGCAGCGAGTTGGGTGAGGCAATGCTACTTTTTTGACCATGTGTATGGCATGGCCCTTACACCCCTAGCCCTGAAGAACCCAGGCCTCGCTACCGCTTGGCCAGGGTCCTGAAGTGCAGCTTGCAAATCCTCAGCGATTTGAAACCTCTCCACTGTAATGGGACTAGTGCCACTTTGTGGGTGAATACCATGTCCAATCCTTATTATATTTGAATTCTACATACCTTAAACTGTCTATTTACATATAGTTTGTTTCTTTGAAGAACTGTTGATGTCCACAATACCGGCGATATTCCGCATTTCATTCGTAACATGCGCGCAGCCATTCGAAGTGACAAGCTGCAACTTTGTCAACAGATGGCGCTACAGGGCGGAAGCGGCAAATTCCCCGGTTTTACTGGTTTACCTCGTACAATTTTACTGGGCGCTCGCTCTATTACACCCCCATTAGGGTTAAGGTCGTGATGGTCATGCGTCAGGGCTAGGTGGGTGGGGTGATGGTTTATAAAGATGGTGGGAGGGATAAAGGGAAGATTGAGCGGTGCGTAAAGCCTGTATCGATTGGCATTCTTTGATAACAAATCAACCTGAAAAAGATGACCCAACAATTTTTCTAAGCAAAATTTTATAGACATTTTCGAGTAATGCCTTTCTGGAATCTGACTGATGATTCTGATACAAAGGCAAAGCTCTCCCCACCCCCCTCCAACTATACTAAGGGTTGGGGAGACCATACGGCCGTTCTAAGTTCCGATAGTACGGCCGTCCTGTCTATACTATACTATAGACCCCCTCGAGTTACCCCCCTCGCCCTGCCCCTGGCTTGAGCGATAATATGTTTGTTAGGCCAGGATGCAGTAGGCCTTATCAAATGTCGATATGCCGAGTTGGACCAGCAGATATCCACTCGCAAGTTAAATCATTAGTTTATCGTGATCTTACCTAGTAAAACGCTTCACCACGAGTCACTAAAACGTGGAAAACTTAAAATATTCACGACCATATATTAAAAACAAATCTATCTCAAAAACAGCGGCAACAACATTTAAAACCGGAAGAGCCTAAAATGCCGAAAAATATCCAAAAAGCATCGAAGCGAGCAATGTGTATGATGCGGTCTGGAAGGGGCGACATGCGACACACGCATATTGGAAAAAATTGAAATTCGACATTGACCCCAAAATTCTGTTTTTGTAAAGCCAGAGGTAGCCCTCATATATATAAGCTTATATATATATGAACGAGGGTAATCGCCATATTTCCGATTAAAGTTTGGCAATAGACCGTGCCAGATACCCCTGGCGACATCAATCGTCAAAATTAAACACTGAGTGTTTCGGGTCAGAAAACCAATTCTAGCATGCGTCTGCCTTGCGTGCGTCTGTTTGTTCAGGTGCTCGGCTTCAACGTTTCTTTTGTCAGAGGTAGGGCTCTAGCCAGGTAGTTATAAATGGTACGCATTAAATACAAAGTCAAGCACGTTATGTATTCTTTATATATATATTTCTTAATTCGATAATATCTCCAGGCAAAATAAGTTCCTGCTTTCCCGCTGCGCACAGCGCAGTAAAACTCATTAATTACATTCGCCCATCAGCGGTTTTTTCTCGGCTTATATATATTATATATGTCTCCATCTCATTCTTAGCATATCCGTAACGTATCCTTTGATGATCAAGTTATTTGTCTATACAAATGTGTGGTTCATAAAACACTCTGTTAACTTATGATAAACTGTGGAAAATTATGCAGCTAAAAATCTGTACTCGACTTTCGCGTATTCCGTATAAGATTATTGTGCGCTGGGTGAGCTAGATATACCCGAAACAAGCGCATGCTAGAATTTCACTTGGAACGGTTTAATTACTATTGAGCGGATAATGGGATATTATTCCGGCGGCTGTGAATTAAGCTGTTTGAAAATTCAATCTGCATGCGTGCTTGGTTTTGCCCAAGAACAGTGTATGGCATGACAACATAAAATAGCTTGACCTTCGATAGTGTCAAAAAGCTGACAGTATCAAAAAGCTAACACATCTATATTAGTTTGTAGATAAACCTGTTTGCCTAGAAATGCAGACAATACTGGGGAAGTCCAATTATAAAACTTCCGTCATTTTCGTTAATTTGGTCTCTCTCTATAGCTTACGGTACACGTTCCTAATGAAAGAGGAATAAGTGGCTCCAATTTGTTTAAAATTTAGTTATATATAATTTGTTCTAGACATATTATGCAAATGTTATGAAAAGACTTGGCGGTAAAATAGCTCGTTAATAGTTTATTCTCAACATAGTTTGAGGGTCGTATAAACTGAGACCTGTTGATAATAAACAAACGTGTTCATAGACTTTCACTCATAGTAGGTACAGCTTACTTAAATTCGGATGAGATATATACGCTCAGGGGTGGTGGGGCAGGGGAGGGGCGGCACCAACGAGACAATCCCTTTTAGGGTAACGAAATGTCTTAACATTTCGTTGCAAAAGCCGTTTGAAAGCAAAAATATACAATTGCACTGACACAGGGATGGATAACCAAATATTACACAAAACACAAATATAACACCCCACCACATAACACATATATCTGGTGATGAGTTGCCGTTAATGGGGTAAATACAGCAAAATTCGGTGTATATAATACGAGACAGAATTTCCGGTTTTTGGACGAAAAACGATAGTTTCCGTTTCCGTCAAAACAAAAGACTGCAAAGGTGCCGGGATCTTGTTTTTGCGAGCAATTCTCTACAAGTTAATGCAAATGACAGCATGATTCCGTCTGCAATGGTAAGCATTCTCTTTCAGTAATATATTTTCAAATCAGGTTAGCAGAGTGCATCTGAAAGAAGCAATCTCGTGTTAAAACGCAATGGCAAAAACTTGCCACAAATGGCAATGCCAATGCGTAGCTCTAGACTATAGTAGTGTCTGGGCCCTGGCCGCTGGGCCTACCATAGCCCTGAAGAACCCAGGCCTCGCTACCGCTCGGCCAGGGTCCTGAAGTGCAGCCTGCAAATCCTCAGCGATTTTAAACCCCTCCACTTTAATCTGACTAGTGTCACTTTGTGGGTAAATACCACGTCCAATCCTTATTATATTTGAATTCTACATACCTTAAACTATCTATTTACGTATAGTTTGTTTCTTTGAAGAACTGTTGATGTCCACAATACCGGCGATATTCCACATTTCATTCGTAAAATGCGCGCAGGCATTTGAAGTGACAAGCGGCAAATATATCAACAGATGGCGCTACAGGGCGGAAGCGGCAAATTCCCCGGTTTTACCGGTTTACCTCATACAATGTTGCTAGGCGTTCGCGCTCGATCCAAGACGTGGTCATGCATCTCCACAATAAAAAAATGAGTGTCTTCTGGATATGGAAATCGCGACATAATGATGACACTAAGATTGAATGAAGCCTTGCATTATACTGTGCAATCTTTGTATCTTCGTTATATCGCGATTTCCACATCCAGAAGACACCCTTTTATTTTCTTGTAGATATGCGCGAAAACGTCTTGGGATCGAGCGCGAGCGCCCAGTAAAATTGTACGAGGTAAACCGGTAAAACCGGGGAATTTGCCGCTTCCGCCCTGTAGCGCCATCTGTTGACAAAGTTGCCGCTTGTCACTTCGAATGGCTGCGCGCGTGTCACGAATGAAATGCGGAATATCGCCGGTATTGTGGACATCAACAGTTGTTTAAAGAAACAAACTATACGTAAATAGATAGTTTAAGGTATGTAGAATTCAAATATAATAAGGATTGGACGTGGTATTCACCCACAAAGTGACACTAGTCAGATTAAAGTGGAGGGGTTTCAAATCGCTGAGGATTTGCAGGCTGCACTTCAGGACCCTGGCCGAGCGGTAGCGAGGCCTGGGTACTTCAGGGCTAGGCCTACCAGTACCAGTTCTTGTTGTATGACAGTTGATAATGGATGACAAGTAGCGTTTGAACTCATCATACTTATTTCCTGTTCAAAAAACCTATTTTCCCATTTTGACTAAAATACTCACTTGTCAACCATATTTTGAAATGACAGATTTCTTCCTTGATATAAGTCGACACTAGCGTCGGGAGATAAGATTCATACTCATTCGGGCAAGATGACTGCATAAATCTATATTTTCACTAATAAATAAATAATTTCACTTTGAGGTTAATCAGCCTTGGTATACAGGTATATCATCGTCAACTTAGTCTATGCCTCCAGGGCGGCATAGTGGAAACAACCTAGAGTTATTTCTGACATGTAGGCCAGTACTAAGACTGTTTGTTCGCAGTCAAGAAAAAGACATTGACAGAGCCTTGATTAGATTTGAAAATTATGTTTTGACACCTGACATGTAGCAATATTGACCGATAATAATAGGGTAGATGGCAATGCCTAAAGAGTAATGAAATAAGAGGGGTTGAGACTAAAAAAACTAATGCTGACAGCTGACAGATCATCAAGTATATTGAACAGATGGGAAACTGTCCATACCACAGACACCCTCTGAGGGAAAGAAACTTAGACAATGAATGAACAGCAGAATAGAAAAGATAATGATAACAATTAAAAAGACCTAGGTTGATTTTAAAAAATATAACTGAAAAGCGTATAATAAATAAATGAATTGATGCTTTGCCTAATCATACCAATTCCTATTTTATGATCTTTACCTTCAGTAAGTCCAAGCTGCCAGCCAGCCTCTTTTATTTAATCATCAATCCATTCCAGTCCCTTTCAGTAAATTCAAGGCCCTCTCCAATCTTCAATAATTAATTAGACTGCAAAAAGTATAGAAAAAAGATAAAGAGGCAGCTGCCCAAAGCAGTTTTAATAGGCTGAGTGGTCAGGTATAATTTTTGGCATATTGTATCACATAAAAATGGTCTTGTGCAATAACAAATCTATCCTGAAAACAAGATGTTACTGTCATAAGCCAGCTGGGTAACATGTAATGTCTGAACTCATGACACTTGGTTGCTGTTAACGTGGTTAAAGAAACCTATTTTCATATCTTGACTAAAACACTTACTTGATGGCTGTATTATGAAATAATAGTTTTCTTCTTTTATATTGCTTGGGGAGATAATATCTGCATTTCTTCAACTAGGATAATTGCTTGAGTCAACATTTTTACTGTTGAATTAACATTTTTACTTCGAGCATGATCAGTGATGATGTCTGTCTTTCCAACTATCATACAACAGTGACATCTTGCTTTCAGGCAAAAGCAAATCTAGCGTTTATGTAATAGAAATATCTTGTTGCATGCCTAGTAAAATTGTGGTACACAATAATCAGACTACCTGCAAGAGGAAACAGGCATCTAGATTCCATAGAGCTAATTGGGGTATCAAATTATTTTGTTAATTTAAATAGGTGGGAGGAGAGGCAGTCTAGATTGGGAATCAAGGTTACATGTGTTAGTGTGTAAAATGGAAAGCTAGATTATTTTTATGCTTATATTGCTTAATTTTGATGTATTTAAAAGGCCTTTAAACTACATGGTATAACTAACACTATTCTTTAAAATGAGAAGATATCAAAGTAACTGCTTTGCTGTACTGCACTAATCCTAAACCTTCCCCTGTATCTACCATCTACCATTGCATTCTCTTCCACCTATTTCATCTATGAATTATTTGTCCTAGCATATTTACCCAAATATCAGGAAAAGTAGTTGTTAACAGTCCTGGAAAATACTGTCAAGTGACCCCTAAAAACACTTGCATCAGTTTTGCATCAATACCAGAGAGAATTTTATACCTTAAAGCAAGCTTTAGCCCGTACTAGGAAGACCTACTTTATACATAGGACAATGACCCCCACCTACCACATGCAATATAAGTTTCATCAGTGACATGTTTGACCCTTGCCAGGCCAAATGGATTTTGGACAGGTTTCTTATTGTTATTTGAGGTCTACAACTTGCCCTTTCTATATCAAATGTAACTCCATGGTAAACTTCTTTAGAAAATTTTTGAAGAAAAATAGGAATCTTAGATTACCGATAAGCTGGCCAAATAAAGATTTATGAGACAGTAGCCTCTGTATCTTTGCACTTTAATAGTACTTTAATCTACATATTTGTTGTAAAATTGTTTTGAGAGTATGTTGATACTTTATACATTTCTGTTTATGGTTTATTTTTCAGGATGTTGATGGTCACAGTTTCATCGATCAGTTGTTCATGTCTGAAGCTGACAAATGGTTGCTAGCTGTGAGGTAAAGTTATGTGCCCTCATCCATTGATATTATCCCTCCCTCAGAGATTACCCAGCTAACTTTCCCTTGGTAACTGTTGTTACAACCAGATTTCTGGTAATGATCAGGTTCTGGTGAAAACCAATGTTGACACATTTTAGAAGCTTTACAGTATAATGTGCACATGTACTACTGGTATGCTTTATTTTCCATTTTCCATTTGACACTAAATTTCTATTTCAGTCACATGAAGAATATGGTTATTGGGAACACCAAGCAGAAAACTCATGTGATGGCACTGGGTGTGGTGCCTCGGTAAGTTTAGTTTTACCTGAGTATTGGTTAATTTGTCTGTGAAAATTATAATTTAAAAACTAAATAAATAAGCCATATACTACTCACTGCTGATATTAATTTAGCTGTATGAAAGCTACTACCGGTACAACTTTTATATATACATTTTGTTTCCAAGTCTTGGGCCTCAAAGCAATGGTGTAACCGTTTCTTCCTGTTTTGCTAGACACTTGGATGCCCTGTTTCAGACTTCTGCACTTCATGATAGACGAGAGTATCTCTGTGGAACTGCGAGTCGAGTCGGCTATCGTGCTGGGCAGTCTGTCCAAGGGCACTGATGACAACATCCGGGCTCTTGTGGAAGCTGGTTGCATGTCTGTCCTGGTTAAAGGTAAACAGTAGAACAGTGGAAAGTCGCAAAATTAATGGTTCATCGCAAGCTAATCACGATAATAACCTGTACAAATCGTACCAAGAAGTCATTTTATGCGACGATGGTCCTTTACAATCAAACAGTAGCATGTAAGCCTCATGCTACTGTGAGATATTGGCCATTGCGATCACAATTAATGATTTATTGCAAACAAATCAGGATAAGAACTTGTAAAAATTGTTTTAGTACAGGGAAGCCACAGAGAATATATTACCATTTTTGTTTGCATTTAAACACTCTTCAATTGTGATCAATGATCATCCATCAAATATATGGATGTCGTCCACCTCGTGATTATGTGTATGTGGTTAACTCGATAGATCAGTATTTGTTTTAAAGAGCTCTCAGTGCATTGTGGATATCTGCTGCATCAAGGGCATCTTATTTGTCTCTTCAGGTGTGAGCCATTCGAACGTGAAGTATGTCGAAGCATGCCTTCGTTGTTTGCGTACGATATTCACAAACGATACAGCTCCTGTGGATTTAATCTATCAGGTGAATTGTTGTGCAGCAATGGCGTATGCAGCGATGGTGTATGTCTTGTCAAATCATATTCTCGAATATAATTGTGCCAATCGGATACCTTTATGTCATTGCGTTTCAAATAGTCGTATTTTGCGATGGACTAGTATAAAATATCTCTTTCTGCGCGTTAAGAATATTCTGTTTATGATAATATATATTGGACTGCGCCACTTATCTGGATACATGTTGTACAGGCAAGTAACCCCATCCTAAGACTGTCCTTAATGTGACTGGTTTAACAGATATTGACGTGACATAATGGCTCGTTAGTGGTTCTTTAAGACGTTAATCCTGCCAAATGATACTTTCAAGCATATGAACTGTCATTAACAGTAATTTGTGCACAATAGCTCGAACTTTGAATTTGCTTATTTTGAGGCATATATGTTGACTTCTTATATGTTGGCTCTTCCTTTTGCCTGCTGCAGGATCCCACTATAATCCCACACATGATCAGCATAATCTCCAAGTCCACTTGCACTCAAGAATGTATCACAAATATCTTTGCGAACTGCTGCAGGGTAAGTAAGCCTTTACACCTTTGACTTATCTCATATTTTGGTGTTAATCCAAACACTTTTGTTCCAAACATTATTTTGTTATATGCTAGTTAATGTATGTCACCATCTATTATAACTAGCCGCCCCGCGAGCGGATGTACTCTGTGATACATTCTATTATGTTTTTCATTATCAATGCATATAATTGGAGCTGTTGCGCAATATTAAGTACCGGTAACAGCAGTGATGAAATTGACAGATGATTAATCAGATGCCTAGGTTAGATGGCTATCAGAACTGCTGCGGCAAATAGGTAGAGAGTGACGTCCCTCTACGTTCGAGTCATGGTTCCAGCGATCATGTAACATGCGTTGAGATGGTTATCCTTGAAACGTCGTTTCGGGTTTTTATATAACGATTAATTATGGGACTTCAATATAATATGTATCGACGAGCACAAGTCAATAGTCGTGGTTAAAGGGTAGGCTTGATGTCTTTCAGTCCATGGAACATCAGGCTATCTTATGCAGTAACGGAGCCATCGCGGCCCTGGCGCCGCTCCTGTCGTCTCCCATATACCGGGTGAGTAACGTGTAGACACCCATTGTGACGTCACGCTATTGTCAGTGTAGTCACGGAGCCATCGCGGCCCTGGCGCCGCTCCTGTCGTCTCCCATATACCGGGGGCCGGTTGCACCAAGCGGTCGCAAACGGTGGTCGCAAATCTGAAACGCCGGACGTACAAACGCCGGACGTATCACCGCCCTCTCTACGCCCGTGAGCTAACGTCGGTTGCACCAACCAAAATTTAGGCGGTCGCACGTACGTCCTTGCTTACGCCCGCCAGCCGAAAGTTTCGTGTTTTCCCCGTTGGAATGTGTCATGTCTGTCATCACACTGACTCCGTGTCGTTCGCAGGGGCACGGTTCCCGCACAGGAGACGGTACCACATCGGTGCAAACTCATTTATTAAAGTCAAAGAACTACCGTTGCCAGATTGGGCGCGCAAAAGAGCCTTTTAGCACTCACTTTCACGCTCCCGTAACAGTGGCATTTTAAGCAAGTAAGACGTATTTACTTCAAATTATTAGTTCATAACTTACATGAAGATGGGGTCATTGAACAATCCTGTTAATTTAATACACAAAAACTGTTGTTTGTAGCTTGTCATTATATGCACCATCCCCAAAGACCATGACTACAATATCTTATGGTATTGACGCTAAAACTTGCTTTTAATGACAATACTGCACCATTGGTGGAAACCCCTTTTATGTAAAACATCTATCTATTGATGACTCATGGACACTACTGGCATAGATATTCAATAAATTAGTAAAATACTGCTTTAATTTCGTACTGTGGCTGCTGTTGTAATGAAACTGCACCCTGTACGAGTGATATATTGCTGTCGCAATGCTGTAGAGTAATACAAAAGGAAGGATTGTTCAACCAATAACATTGAGTAATTGTTTAATTGTGCACAACAAAATAAGGAAATAAAAGTTGCATCAATAGTCCCGAAAAAAATAATTCTTTAAATGTGCTTTAGTCGATGCACAAATGATACAAGTTAAGCTTGAAAATATTTACTCATGTAAATATTGTGTTTAAACAAAGAAATGAGATGGTCTTGGTGGCTTTACCGATATACGACCACGGTACGCCTACCCCGTAGTGGTCGTATATTTACGCCCCCTTTTGCGACCGCGTACGATTTGCGACCACGTCGTGCAACCGACGTATGGAGGGCGTACCGTATACGACCAAGATACGACCGGCGTAAATTTTACGACCGCTTGGTGCAACCGGCCCCGGGTGAGTAACGTGTAGACACCCATTGTGACGTCACGCTATTGTCAGTGTAGTCACGGAGCCATCGCAGTCCTGGCGCCGCTCCTGTCGTCTCCCATATACCGCGTGAGTAACGTGTAGACACCCATTGTGACGTCACGCTATTGTCAGTGTAGTCACGGAGCCATCGCGGCCCTGGCGCCTCTCCTGTCGTCTGCCATATCCCGGGTGAGTAACGTGTAGACACCCATTGTGACGTCACGCTATTGTCAGTGTAGTCACGGAGCCATCGCGGCCCTGGCGCCGCTCCTGTCGTCTCCCATATACCGGGTGAGTAACGTGTAGACACCCATTGTGACGTCACGCTATTGTCAGTGTAGTCACGGAGCCATCGCAGTCCTGGCGCCGCTCCTGTCGTCTCCCATATACCGGGTGAGTAACGTGTAGACACCAATTGTGACGTCACGCTATTGTCAGTGTAGTCACGGAGCCATCGCAGTCCTGATGCCTCTCCTGTCGTCTCCCATATACCGGGTGAGTAACTTACACACACCCATTGTGACGTCACGCTATTGTCAGTGTAGTCACGGAGCCATCGCGGCCCTGGCGCCGCTCCTGTCGTCTCCCATATACCGGGTGAGTAACGTGTAGACACCCATTGTGACGTCACGCTATTGTCAGTGTAGTCACGGAGCCATCGCGGCCCTGGCGCCGCTCCTGTCGTCTGCCATATACCGGGTGAGTAACGTGTAGACACCCATTGTGACGTCACGCTATTGTCAGTGTAGTCACGGAGCCATCGCAGTCCTGATGCCTCTCCTGTCGTCTCCACTATAGGGCTATAAAGTCTCGTTTGCTTAGACTTCCGGTTAACTCATTTTGGGGACAAACAAACGAAGCACGTGTTCGGAACGAGTTTAGAATCTCTGCGCACACTGGTATCCTGACTATCTGTGACGTAGGCGTGACGTGTATGTTACGCAAAGAGAGAGACTGGGAACCAGACTACCTGCGCAAAAGCCAGGCGCCGAGGGGTGGGTATTTTGCGGAAGACCTAGCGCTATGATTAAAAATATTTAAGAAATATAGCTTCACAAAACGGATAGATGACATATTTTTTATTCGTTTGCGCCATCACAATGACGAATATTTGTTACGACGGGACAATACGACTGAGAAACTAACGTTTTTTTGCATTTCCTACGAAAACGAGGCATTATGACGTCACACGGATTCTCCCCGGTGACAACGTTGGCGCAACGCTTCAAACAGAAAACTTACAAAAATTAAGAAACTTGGTCTTTTCGTGATCCAAAAGTGATACGAAAACATCCAACTGGTCTTATTTTATCTTTACCATGTGGTTTAATGACGCACCCGTGTGTTGTTACTCCATGCACTGCACATTTTGACAGCGGAATGGTTAAGTCGCTCACTTGCTCTCGCCATTTTTGTTACCGCGGAGGCACGCGAAACTCTGTGACGTCACTCGCTGTTTGGTGAACTTGCGAAAGCCCAGATGCAGGGCTAAATATAGAACGTTAGTTTTAGCTTTCGAGTGTTTTGAAGACGGATTTTTCCTTGTATATTCCCAAAGTTCTGCGCTTCATCGCCTCCAAATATTTTAACGTATATCTCCCATAGCCATGTTTAGTGAAATTGTACTCATAGTCTTTGGAATAAACCTTGAAAGAAATCGACTTATAGCTGCCTATACTTCAACATGGAGCACGTGTGTTTGTTTGTCCCCAAAACTGAAGTCTCGCGGCCCGATCGCTAGAACTGTATAGCCCTATATCGGGTGAGTAACTTGAACATACCCATTGTGACGTCACGCTATTGTCAGTGTAGTCACGGAGCCATCGCGGCCCTGGCGCCGCTTCTGTGAGTAAAACGTGGGCCCTCTGTGACGTCACCTGTAGTCATGGAGCTATAGCGGTCCTGGCGCCTCTCCTGTCGTCTCCCATATACCGGGTGAGTAAGTTGCACATACCCATTGTGACGTCACGCTATTGTCAGTGTAGTCACGGAGCCATCGCGGCCCTGGCGCCGTTCCTGTGAGTAAAACGTGGGCCCTCTGTGACGTCACGTGTAGTCATAGAGCTATAGCGGTCCTGGCGCCTCTCCTGTCGTCTCCCATATACCGGGTGAGTAATGTGTAGACACCAATTGTGACGTCGCGCTATTGTCTGTGTAGTCACGGAACCATCGCGGCTCTGGCGCCGCTCCTGTCATTTCCCATATATACCGTGTGAGTAAATCTTATGAACTCATTGTGACGTCACGCTATGGTCTGTAATAATGGAGTGAAACTTACAGTCCACTTGTGACGTCACGCTATTTTTTATCTGTTGTCCTGTTGGATCCTCTTGACTAGCCTGTCTCTGTCTCTGTCTCCATGCTATTGTCTCTGATTTCGATGGCTTTCCAGGTACCAATCGTCTTTTTGGCTGAGTAGATTGAGCTGTTCCCAGTTTCAAGCTTAAATATATCTCCTGTATTGCTATAAGTGATATGTTTGTGATATTTTCTTCAAAGATACCGGCCGGCCACATGTATCAATCCCGAATAAAAGTAAACAATCGACCGTTGTAACATTTTAAGAGGGACCGGTTATGAAAGTAAATTGAAAGTAAATGGTCTTCTTTTGTTTTAATTAGGTTCAGATGCCAACGCTGAAGTGTTTCTCACAGATGTGCTACCAGAACGAACAAGTGTCCCTAGCAGTTGCCACAGGTATGGAAGACGTTCTCTGTCGTATACAAATGTCACATTGATACAGGATGTTATATCATTTCTGTATCGGTGCATTAAAGAAATGAACAACCAGGATTGCAAAACAAATGTGGAATCATATTTTAGCACGACTTGTCCTTGTAAAAAAGCTACCAGGTATGTATAACTTTATATTGTGTAGGACATCAATTGTGAACATGAAATGAAATTAGGCGTATGCCCGGGGCGAACGCACTTGTTTTTGATTGGACGGCCAGTGTTCGCGGCGCACCTTTCGATAACTGTTAAAACCAGTGAGATATAACCATTACAATTTGAGTAATTGTCTCTGTTGAACGGAAGAATGGCGGCTGGAATGAGACCGCTTACTACGACCAGTTTACAAATCATACTGATGCTTTCCAGCGACGTACAATGGCGAACTGATCCCCAACATGTTGGTGAAGCTCTTGGCCAGAGATAAAACTACTGAGATGCAGATTCAGGCTGCGAAATGGTGAGCTATATATAGTATGTTGTATTATTTTACTGGCAGACAGATGGGCTAAAGATGGGTTTGGAATGCTTTTATCCTTCTAGTAAAACTCCGTCACATGATAAATAGGAATTACAAATGCGGAGAAAATCGAGCAGCTGAGTGCGTGAGGGGTTTTATTGTTTTATTTGAGATATATTAATAAAAAATACAGGGAAAACTGATTTGGCGAAGTTACATATGTACATGATGGCTGGGCAAGCGAAAAATTGCTGACAATGTTAGTAAATGCCATGCACTGAAGTAAATGGATCAGTGCACTATGCCACCAAGGTCAATGACAATTTAATGCTATAATTGTACGTTTTTTCCAGCCTGACCTACATGTGTAGAGCTGTTGCCATTGACCCGTCTGACCCCATAATCTGCACCAAGGTATGATCACCATTATTTGCCATTCCATTCTCCCCCTCCTCTGCATGTAGCGCTAAGGCCACACTAACTGTATACAGATATTCGATCGTCCATTCATGCATCAACACGATAGAGTACATGACATAATATTCACTTAACGTTCGTCATTGTCCGAATAGTCCGCCTTAAAAAAAGATTACCATATCAAATATAACGTCCACAATCCTACTTATATCCTCAAATATATGTCTCATACCGTTGGACCAGGCAAATCTGATGGTGACATGAAAGCCGCAAATTCAGCAGCACCATAATGCCCGAAAACCGTGCACTAATCGGGATAACCGGATATTGCGTCATACGCTGACCGGAAATGACGTGTCCCGTTCCATTCCAGACGCTGCCGACGCTGATCCGGATGTGCAAGCAGGACAAGACATGGGAGGAGCGCGTGGAGGGAGCGGAGACCCTGGCCTATCTCATAGAGGTAATATATATAGATATATAATACCTTTATTGCACTGAAATGCATGGTATAACACATACATACACACGCGAGTGTTTGTTTTCTTTCCTGCTTGACCTTGCTTATACCTGTTCAAATTAACTACCTAATAGAGGTTAGAGTATAGGATAGATTCTGATTCTGATTCTTATACTTTATCTATATAAATGTATTGCAGTAAAAGGCCTCAGGTCCATGGTACAAAACATATATATCAACGCGAGTGATTTTTTGCTTTCTTTCTTGACCTTGCTTAGACCAGTTCAAATTAAGTTAAGTTTCCCCTAATCTCCTTTAGTATAGAAAATCAACTGACCTAACTCGAAGTGTTTTGTCACCTTTCGATTTCACTCCCAGGTGGAACTGGTGCTACAGAAGACAGCAGCCATCTCGGACCACATCATCACGACCCTCTCCGAATACTTCAAGTACCCGGGTTCCCCGCTTGACTCCACGCTCATGCCCACCAAGAAGGTACTGCAATAATCCTCTGATAGAAACTTGGAAGCTTTCAACCGCCGGGAAAGCGTTGTGTTTGGTCGTACAATTCAGTCTACATTGGGTTTGTGTTATAGAAGTTACGAGCTGGTGGCCCTGTCTTTTACATACTAATTCAACGACTATGTCTGGGCATATTCATCCAAATTATTCACTGTCCCTGGGGGTTCCTTGATCTCATTTTGCTCTCCTGTGCGCCTGAAACAACAATAATTTCATTTAACGCCATCTTCGTGCAATTATTTGCGGGTCAATGTTATTAATCTTTGCAATATATTTATGATCAAGTCCACATGTTTCCTTCCTCTTCGGCCTGGCGTTATATCTTTAACGAGTTACGAGTTCTTGGTGAAATTACCCATTGGCCACATGTGCTAATTCATTGTGGATTCATGAAATGATCCCCTTGTCACGTCTACGCATTCATTGCAGATTTATGAAATGATCCCGTTGTCACGTGTACACATTCATTGCGGATTTATGAAATGATCCCGTTGTCACGTGTACACATTCATTGCGGATTTATGAAATTATCCCCTTGTCACGTGTACACATTCATTGCGGATTTATGAAATGATCCCCTTGTCACGTGTACACATTCATTGCGGATTTAAGAAATGATCCCCTTGTCACGTGTACACATTCATTGCGGATTTATGAAATGATCCCCTTGTCACGTGTACACATTCATTGCGGATTTATAAAATGATCCCCTTGTCACGTGTACACATTCATTGCGGATTCATGAAATGATCCCCTTGTCACGTGTACACATTCATTGCGGATTTATGAAATTATCCCCTTGTCACGTGTACACATTTATTGCGGAATTATGAAATGATCCCCTTGTCACGTGTACACATTCATTGCGGATTTATGAAATTATCCCCTTGTCACGTGTACACATTCATTGCGGATTCATGAAATGATCCCCTTGTCACGTGTACACATTCATTGCGGATTTATGAAATTATCCCCTTGTGACGTGTACACATTAATGACCGACCCATGGTCGTATGTGTCGTTCCAGGACGACATCACAGTGGGGAACGAGCTGCGGCAGGCTGCCTTCAGGGCGTACGCCTCGCTGGGGGCCAACGACGAGGACATCCGCAAGAGGGTGAGTCTGAAGCTCAGGGGGCGAAGAGGGTAGAATGGTCCCCGAGGAAGGGATGTTGGGGAAAAGAAGATATATCGGCGGGTCACAAAGGGAAGGCGGGTCACAAAGGAAAGGCGGGTCACAAAGGGAAGGCGGGTTACCAAGAGAAGGCGGGTCACAAAGGGAAGGCGGGTCACAAAGGGAAGGCGGGTCACAAAGGGAAGGCGGGTCACACAGGGAAGGCGGGTCACCAAGAGAAGGCGGGTCACAAAAGGAAGGCGGGTCACAAAGGGAAGGCGGGTCACAAAGGGAAGGCGGGTCACAAAGGGATAGCGGGTCACAAAGTAAGGGCGGGTCACAAAGGGAAGGTCGGTCGGAGAGGGAACGCGGGCCAGTAAGTCAGATGAGGAAGGTTTCTCGGTAATACACAATGAGATGTGACATTCTAACCCTTATAGACGCATGACATGTGGCAGGTCACTGAAGAAAGGCGGTAGATTTGAGAGAGAAGGAGTTTCAAGAAAGGAAAGTGAGTGGGAATAAGGAGGTTTCCGAGAAACGCTGATATTTGACATATGTTAATCCGTACAGAAACTCGAAATGTGTAAATTGACTGGTGGAGATTCTGAGTATTCCTGCCCCTGAGGCATTCAATGACTATATATCCTGAATCTCCCACCTGTTACAGTGTATCTGATTGGCGATACAGTTGTTACTACAATGAAACCAACCATGCCTCTTACTGTGGAGCCACCGTGGACGATAGGTAACGTTCTCGACTGCAAGCTGCAGGTTCGAATCCCACCCGTGTCTGAGGTCGTGTCATCCTGCCCTCATCTCATCGCAGGGCCGCCCCGATAGCTTAGTGGGTTAGAGCGCTCGCCTTGGGTGTTCTGGCCACCTGAGAGCCTAACGGCACGAGGATCGGTAGCTCGTGCCCCGCTGTGGCCATGTCTGTGTGGTCGCAGGATAAAGATCCCACGTCCTTCTTCGCAAAGAGTAGGGGGTTACCCCGGGGGACATGGCTCCACTCTCCCTTCCGTCTGTCATTGGCGCGATATAACCAAAATTTGTTAAAGTGTCCTGAATATACAACAAATTACCCTGTCATCTCATTGTCCCAGGGGTCCCTCGGCCCGGTTTAGCCCCATGTGTGCATAAATGTGGCCTGAAACCCAAATCTATCCATCCATCGATCCATCCATGTTATTTCTGCTTCAGATCATCGAGACCGAGAACTTGATGGAACATATCGTTAACGGTTTGTCCGACCCGGTGACCAAGGTTCAGTTAGCAGCCGTCAGGTGTCTCCACAGTCTCTCACGGTCCGTGCAGCAGCTGAGGACGAGCTTCCAAGACCACACAGTGTGGAAACCGCTCATGAAGGTATGTTATCCCAGGCGCACAAGGAATATGATATCCCAGGCGCACAAGGAATATGATATCCCAGGCGCACAAGGAATATGATGGCTGGTTGCCAAGTCACGGCCTGGGTGGGCGGTGGGGGCAGGTGTTGAGTCTAGAGGACACTGTGCAACTGATCGCGGGTATCTACTCATGTTGGGTGCAAAGTGATATTGAATTTGAGTATGGCTTTTGTCAACATTCATTCTGCGCTGAAGTGGAGCATTTGACTTGCGAATATTCATTGGATGTACTGATGTTGACCACGTGGAAGTGGGTCATTTTTTAATTGGCTTTCGCGTTTTGTTGAGCCTCGCACTGACCTTAATTAGCCACGTTGTGTGTTTCAGATCTTGCACAGCGCCTCTGAGGAGGTCCTGGGAGTAGCCTCCTCGACGCTGTGTAACCTGCTGCTGGAGTTCAGTCCCAGTAAAGAGGTGGGTCACATTGCCTCGTTCATTCGTGGATACCCGACACCGTGATGCAGCGGCTGTGAACACACATTAAAGACGAGAAAATCGTAAAATGCATTAGATATGCAAGCATAACCATTTTCGGTTCACCTTTGCCCACATATTGCAACCTTAATTCCCTGGTTTTGTTTTACGGTCACGCGTACCTGGTATTGTAAGTGAATGCTGTTTTCTTTCATATATATTCTGGTAAACATAGCGGACAGATAGGTTGCTTGTGGTTTATACGACAGTGCGAAATATGTTTGATGTACACTGCAGTTGGTTTTGACATTTTTATCCCGAAATGAATTTCTGGTTATTGATATACATACGGCAGCCCATCCGTTTAATTACGATATTACGTGATTTAATTGCGTTAGTATATTTTTGATGATGTTAATACGACTGATATGAAATATCGTTGGATAATATTAATATCGATTTGATATATCTTCCCTCATGACATCCATTTGAATGACGAACCCTGAATTAGTTTATGATGAATATTATTAACTTGGCTTTGTTTGTCTTCTATTGATTTGCATTTGGCAGCCCATACTTGAGTCCGGTGCGGTGGACCTACTGGTAAATCTGACGCGACGAGATGACGGATCCCTGAGATTGAATGGCATCTGGGCCCTCATGGTGAGTGCCGCCATCTTCCGGGCTAATAAAGAAATAAAGAAATTCTTTTGTATTTCTCTAATCTGAGTTTGTGTGACATAATCTATATAATGAGGACTGCAAGGAGGTTATCATTGTTTCATGGACAATCCGTCATTTAACTGGAAAAAAATAAATGTTAGTGTTTTAGGTCGCTTTCGTGCACATGAAGGCTAAATTGGGCCGAAAAACCTCTCGGAACAATAAAACGGGGTTGTATTAAACCTGTGCCTGATATAGGTTCCAGGGTTCGTACCCGCCCGCGATTTGTTGATCCGCAGTTCAACCAACTGAGCTTGGGAAGCTTCCCTTCATGTCCGTGGAGTTCTTATACCGTGGGGTCCTTCTGCTTCTGCGGGGCCGGCGTGACAGTTCAGTGGGCTAGAACGCTCGCATTGAGTGCTCTGGTCACCTGAGAGCCTAACGGCACGTGGGTCGGTGGTTCGAGCCCTGCTGTGGCCATGTCTGTGTGGTCGCAGGATAAAGATCCCATGTCTTTCTTCGTAAAGAGTAGGGGGGTTACCCCCGGGGACATGGCTCCACTCTTCCTTCCTTCTCCCATTGACGCGATATGACCAAAAGTGGTTAAAGCGTCCTGAATAACCAACCAACCAACCAACCTTCCGCTTCTGCTCCAGAACATGGCGTTCCAGGCTGACCAGAAGGTGAAGAGCCAGATCCTGAGCGCCCTGGGTACTGATCAGCTCTTCAGACTCTTGTCAGATCCAGACGTCACGATCCTGATGAAAACGTTAGGACTCATCAGGAATCTGCTCTCCAATAAACCGGTAAATAACCTGCTTACCTAGCTATGATATGTAAATTTATGTAAATTTAATACTTTCATTTGAATTAAGTTGTATTCTATGTTTTGTTATATTATGTTTTCTTGTTATTTGTCCGGGTATTATGAGGTTAACGTTGTCACTGTATTAGGAGTATATTCCTTGTCATTATACTGTGGACTGCTATCCGCTTCTTGGAATAAGCATGGCTGGTTCAAATAATATGTTACAGTTTCTGCATAGATTTGTCCAGGATAATGTTACCGGAGTATTACTTCCATAAAACATATCGCAATATATCTACTTGGATGACAATATATACTGTTTTATTGTCTAAGTAATTTGATTACGATCACTCCATCTTGACGTCGCGACCAAAATAATAAATATTACCAGTGTATTCATGGCCTGAACACTACCAGTGTATTCATTGCCTGAATACTACCAGTGTATTCATGGCCCGAATACTACCATTGTATTCATAGCCTGAATACTACTAGTGTATTCATGGCCTGAATCCTACCAGTGTATTCATGGCCTGAGTACTACCAGTGTATTCATGGCCTGAATACTACCAGTGCATTCATTGCCTGAATACTACTAGTGTATTCATGGCCTGAATACTACCAATGTATTCATTGCCTGAATACTACCAGTGTATTCATGGCCTGAATGCTACCAGTGTATTCATGGCCTGAATACTACCAGTGTATGCATGGCCTGAATACTACCAATGTATGCATGGCCTGAATACTACTAGTGTATTCATGGCCTGAATACTACCTGTGTCTTCATAGCCTGAATACTACCTGTATCTTCATAGCCTGAATACTACCTGAGTCTTCATAGCCTGAATAAACCAGTGTATCCATGGCCTGAATACTACCAGTGTATTTATGGCCTGAGTACTACCAGTGTATTCATGGCCTGAATACTACCAGTGTATTCATTGCCTGAATACTACCAGTGTATTCATGGCCTGAATGCTACCAGTGTATTCATGGCCTGAATACTACCAGTGTATTCATGGCCTGAGTACTACCAGTGTATTCATGGCCTGAATACTACCAGTGTATTCATTGCCTGAATACTACCAGTGTATTCATGGCCTGAATGCTACCAGTGTATTCATGGCCTGAATACTACCAGTGTATTCATGGCCTGAGTACTACCAGTGTATTCATGGCCTGAATACTACCAGTGTATTCATTGCCTGAATACTACCAGTGTATTCATGGCCTGAATGCTACCAGTGTATTCATGGCCTGAATACTACCAGTGTATGCATGGCCTGAATACTACCAATGTATGCATGGCCTGAATACTACTAGTGTATTCATGGCCTGAATACTACCTGTGTCTTCATAGCCTGAATACTACCTGTGTCTTCATAGCCTGAATACTACCTGCGTCTTCATAGCCTGAATACTACCTGTGTATTCATGGCCTGAATACTACCATTGTATTTATGGCCTGAATACTACTAGTGTATTTATGGCCTGAATACTACCTGTGTCTTCATAGCCTGAATACTACCTGTGTATTCATAGCCTGAATACTACCAGTGTATTCATGGCCTGAATACTACCAGTGTATTCATGGCCTGAATACTACTATTGTATTTATGGCCTGAATACTACTAGTGTATTTATGGCCTGAATACTACCAGTGTATTCATAGCTTGAATACTACCAGTGTATTCATGGCCTGAATACTACCAGTGTATTCATGGCCTGAATACTACCAGTGTATTCGTAGCCTGAATATTACCCGTGTATTCATTGCCTGAATACTACCAGTGTATTCGTGGCCTGAATACTACTAGTGTATTCATGGCCTGAATACTACCAGTGTATTCGTGGCCTGAATACTACCAGTGTATTCATGGCCTGAATACTACCAGTGTATTCATGGCCTAAATAATACCAGTGTATTCGTGGCCTGAATACTACTAGTGTATTCATGGCCTGAATACTACCAGTGTATTCATGGCCTGAATACTACCATTGTATTTATGGCCTGAATACTACTAGTGTATTCATGGCCTGAATACTACCAGTGTATTCATGGCCTGAATACTACCAGTATGTTCATGGCCTGAATACTACCAGTGTATCCATTACCTGGATACTTCAAGTGTATTCATGACCTACTAATGTATTTAAAGCCTGTACGGCCCCAGTATGTATATTCGTGGCCTGTGCGGCCCCAGTGTATATATTCGTCGCCTGTGCGGCCCCAGTATGTATATTCGTGGCCTGTACGGCCCCAGTACGTATATTCGTGGCCTGTGCGGCCCCAGTACGTATATTCGTAGCCTGTTCGGCCCCAGTATGTATATTCGTGGCCTGTGCGGCCCCAGTATGTATATTCGTGGCCTGTGCGGCCCCAGTATGTATATTCGTGGCCTTTGCGGCCCCAGTATGTATATTCGTGGCCTGTGCGGCCCCAGTATGTATATTCGTGGCCTGTGCGGCCCCAGTATTTTATTCGTGGCCTTTGCGGCCCCAGTATGTATATTCGTGGCCTGTGCGGCCCCAGTATGTATATTCGTGGCCTGTGCGGCCCCAGTATGTATATTCGTGGCCTGTGCGGCCCCAGTAGGTATATTTGTGGCCTGTGCGGCCCCAGTATGTATATTCGTGGCCTGTGCGGCCCCAGTATGTATATTCGTGGCCTGTGCGGCCCCAGTATGTATATTCGTGGCCTGTGCGGCCCCAGTATGTATATTCGTGGCCTGTGGGGCCCCAGTATGTATATTCGTGGCCTGTGCGGCCCCAGTATGTATATTCGTGGCCTGTGCGGCTCCAGTACGTATATTCGTGGCCTGTGCGGCCCCAGTACGTATATTCGTGGCATGTGCGGCCCCAGTATGTATATTCGTGGCCTATGCGGCTCCAGTATGTATATTCGTGGCCTGTGCGGCCCCAGTATGTATATTCGTGGCCTGTGGGGCCCCAGTACGTATATTCGTGGCCTGTGCGGCCCCAGTACGTATATTCGTGGCCTGTGCGGCCCCAGTACGTATATTCGTGGCCTGTGCGGCCCCAGTATGTATATTCGTGGCCTATGCGGCCCCAGTATGTATATTCCTGGCCTGTGCGGCCCCAGTATGTATTCGTGGCCTGTGCGGCCCCAGTATGTATATTCGTGGCCTGTGCGGCCCCAGTACGTATATTCGTGGCCTGTGCGGCCCCAGTACGTATATTCGTGGCCTGTGCGGCCCCAGTATGTATATTCGTGGCCTATGCGGCCCCAGTATGTATATTCCTGGCCTGTGCGGCCCCAGTATGTATTCGTGGCCTGTGCGGCCCCAGTATGTATATTCGTGGCCTGTGCGGCCCCAGTATGTATATTCGTGGCCTGTGCGGCCCCAGTATGTATATTCGTGGCCTGTGCGGCCCCAGTATGTATATTTGTGGCCTGTGCGGCCCCAGTATGTATATTCGTGGCCTGTGCGGCCCCAGTATGTATTTTCGTGGCCTATGCGGCCCCAGTATGTATATTCGTGGCCTGTGCGGCCCCAGTATGTATATTCGTGGCCTGTGCGGCCCCAGTATGTATATTCGTGGCCTGTGCGGCCCCGGTATGTATATTCGTGGCCTGTACGGCCCCAGTATGTATATTCGTGGCCTGTGCGGCCCCAGTATGTATATTCGTGGCCTGTGCGGCCCCAGTATGTATATTCGTGGCCTGTACGGCCCTAGTATGTATATTCGTGGCCTGTGCGGCCCCAGTATGTATATTCGTGGCCTGTGCGGCCCCAGTATGTATATTCGGGACCTATGCGGCCCCAGTATGTATATTCGTGGCCTGTGCGGCCCCAGTATGTATATTCGTGGCCTGTGCGGCCCCAGTATGTATATTCGTGGCCTGTGCGGCCCCAGTTTGTATATACGTGGCCTGTGCGGCCCCATTATGTATATTCGTGGCCTGCACGGTCCCAGTATGTATATTCGTGACCTATGCGGCCCCAGTATGTATATTCGTGGCCTGTGGGGCCCCAGTATGTATATTCGTGGCCTGTGCGGCCCCAGTATGTATATGTGTGGCCTGTGCGGCCCCAGTATGTATATACGTGGCCTGTGCGGCCCCAGTATGTATATTCGTGGCCTGCACGGTCCCAGTATGTATATTCGTGGCCTGTGTCCTGTCTTCCAGCACATTGACCAGATCATGGTGGTCCACGGCACCCAGATCATGCAAGCCGTCATACTCATACTGGAAGGTGACCACTCCATAGACGTCAAGGAACAGGTCAGTGGGGTCAAGGGTCAAAGGTCAAACGCTATACGGATCGGCCATCTAGACATTCCCTCTGGGTATTGCAAGACCTGGGGCTCAACATTGGTGTGATCACAATATGATTCTCAAGATGACCTGAGAATAGCTATGCTAAGTATAATACTTGTGTACACCAGGAATAATTACTGTAATAAATATTTTATGTGCTGACTAATTAACCAGTGAGTATCGATGTCAAAAAAACAGGTGTTCTTCCTTTTAAAGAGGAACAAATACCTAATTGTATATTTATGATAGAGAATGATAGAGACAACACAATGATAGAGAAACAAAACAGTGCAGTAAGCAAATAAGTAAACAAGTGAAAGCAAGTTTAATCGTATAAAGGTCTTAGTAAATTACCATACATACATTTATATACAAACTTCGTTTTCAAAGAAGTGAAGTCTTTCTTTAAACGCTGCATTTACAACAGTTTTATATTTCCACCTCACATTCTGATGTCATTAGCAACAAAAACTGGTCAGGGTTAATTATTTAGGGAAGGAGTCTCTCTTAAATGTTGATATAAGGGGCAGCTACATATAAAATGCTTCTCATCTTCAATTACTTCCCTTTGGTACATTTGCTTACAAAAGACACACACCCTTTCCTTCCTTTCTAATCCACGATGCCGCTCATGATATATATATAATGAATGATGATCTGATAAATACATGTAGGAGTCCTGGTATGATGTCGATATATTTTTTATCGTGGAAGAAGAATGGATGAACAAATTCCTAATTGTGTCTATATATATGCATGATTTGTTATAAGATACACATATATGTTATGTACATGTTATGTATTATGACACGTGGCAGGCGCTGTGTATCTTGGCGAACGTGGCGGACGGGGACTCAGCTAAGGACTTCATCATGAGTAACGAGGACGTTCTCAAGAAGATCATGCACTACATGGTGAGTGTAGTGCCTTGGGGGTTAGGACGTTCTCAAGAAGATCATGCACTACATGGTGAGTGTAGTGCCTAGGGGGTTAGGACGTTCTCAAGAAGATCATGCACTACATGGTGAGTGTAGTGCCTTGGGGGTTAGGACGTTCTCAAGAAGATCATGCACTACATGGTGAGTGTAGTGCCTTGGGGGTTAGGACGTTCTCAAGAAGATCATGCACTACATGGTGAGTGTAGTGCCTAGGGGGTAGGACGTTCTCAAGAAGATCATGCACTACATGGTGAGTGTAGTGCCTTGGGGGTAGGACGTTCTCAAGAAGATCATGCACTACATGGTGAGTGTAGTGCCTAGGGGGTTAGGGCGTTCTCAAGAAGATCATGCACTACATGGTGAGTGTAGTGCCTAGGGGGTAGGACGTTCTCAAGAAGATCATGCACTACATGGTGAGTGTAGTGCCTAGGGGGTTAGGGCGTTCTCAAGAAGATCATGCACTACATGGTGAGTGTAGTGCCTTGGGGTTAGGACGTTCTCAAGAAGATCATGCACTACATGGTGAGTGTAGTGCCTAGGGGGTAGGACGTTCTCAAGAAGATCATGCACTACATGGTGAGTGTAGTGCCTAGGGGGTTAGGGCGTTCTCAAGAAGATCATGCACTACATGGTGAGTGTAGTGCCTTGGGGGTAGGACGTTCTCAAGAAGATCATGCACTACATGGTGAGTGTAGTGCCTAGGGGGTTAGGACGTTCTCAAGAAGATCATGCACTACATGGTGAGTGTAGTGCCTTGGGGGTAGGACGTTCTCAAGAAGATCATGCACTACATGGTGAGTGTAGTGCCTAGGGGGTTAGGACGTTCTCAAGAAGATCATGCACTACATGGTGAGTGTAGTGCCTTGGGGTTAGGACGTTCTCAAGAAGATCATGCACTACATGGTGAGTGTAGTGCCTTGGGGTTAGGGCGTTCTCAAGAAGATCATGCACTACATGGTGAGTGTAGTGCCTAGGGGGTTAGGACGTTCTCAAGAAGATCATGCACTACATGGTGAGTGTAGTGCCTTGGGGTTAGGGCGTTCTCAAGAAGATCATGCACTACATGGTGAGTGTAGTGCCTTGGGGTTAGGGCGTTCTCAAGAAGATCATGCACTACATGGTGAGTGTAGTGCCTAGGGGGTTAGGGCGTTCTCAAGAAGATCATGCACTACATGGTGAGTGTAGTGCCTAGGGGGTTAGGACGTTCTCAAGAAGATCATGCACTACATGGTGAGTGTAGTGCCTTGGGGTTAGGGCGTTCTCAAGAAGATCCTGCACTACATGGTGAGTGTAGTGCCTTGGGGTTAGGGCGTTCTCAAGAAGATCATGCACTACATGGTGAGTGTAGTGCCTAGGGGGTTAGGACGTTCTCAAGAAGATCATGCACTACATGGTGAGTGTAGTGCCTTGGGGTTAGGGCGTTCTCAAGAAGATCATGCACTACATGGTGAGTGTAGTGCCTTGGGGTTAGGGCGTTCTCAAGAAGATCATGCACTACATGGTGAGTGTAGTGCCTAGGGGGTTAGGGCGTTCTCAAGAAGATCAAGCACTACATGGTGAGTGTAGTGCCTTGGGGGTAGGACGTTCTCAAGAAGATCATGCACTACATGGTGAGTGTAGTGCCTAGGGGGTTAGGACGTTCTCAAGAAGATCATGCACTACATGGTGAGTGTAGTGCCTTGGGGTTAGGGCGTTCTCAAGAAGATCATGCACTACATGGTGAGTGTAGTGCCTTGGGGGTAGGACGTTCTCAAGAAGATCATGCACTACATGGTGAGTGTAGTGCCTTGGGGGTTAGGGCGTTCTCAAGAAGATCATGCACTACATGGTGAGTGTAGTGCCTAGGGGGTAGCGCGTTCGGCTATTGAAGAGTGTACTCTGGCCTTTAAATGCCACCTACCATGTTATTATGACGGCCTTTAAATGCCACCTACCACGTTGATATGACGGCCTTTAAATGCCACCTACCACGTTAATGTGGCGGCCTTTAAATGCCACCTACCACGTTAATATGACGGCCTTTAAATGTCACCTACCACGTTAATATGGCGGCCTTTAAATGTCACCTACCACGTTAATATGGCGGCCTTTAAATGCCACCTACCACGTTAATATGGCGGCCTTAAATGCCACCTACTACGTTAATATGGCGGCCTTTGAATGTCACCTACCACGTTAATACGGCGGCCTTTAAATGCCACCTACAACATTAATATGGCGGCCTTTGAATGTCACCTACCACGTTAATATGGCGGCCTTTAAATGCCACCTACCACGTCAATATGGCGGCCTTTGAATGTCACCTACCACGTTAATACGGCGGCCTTTGAATGCCACCTACCACGTTAATATGGCGGCCTTTAAATGCCACCTACCACGTTAATATGACGGCCTTTCAATGTCACCTACCACGTTAATATGGCGGCCTTTAAATGTCACCTACCACGTTAATATGGCGGCCTTTAAATACCACCTACCACGTTAATATGACGGCCTTTGAATGTCACCTGCCGCGTTAATATGGCGGTCTTTGACTGCCACCTACCACGTTAATATGACGGCCTTTGACTGCCACCTACCACGTTAATATGGCGGCCTTTGAACGCCACCTACCACGTTCCACGTTAATATGACGGCCTTTAAATGCCACCTACCACGTTAATATGACGGCCTTTAAATGCCTCCTACCACGTTAATATGGCGGCCTTTAAATGTCAATACCATGTTAATATGACGGCCTTTAAATGTCTCCTACCACGTTAATATGACGGCCTTTAAATGTCACCTACCACGTCAATATGGCGGCCTTTGAACGCCACCGACCACGTCATAATGGCGGCCATTGAATGCCACCTACCACGTTAATATGGCGGCCTTTGAACGCCACCGACCACGTCAATATGGCGGCCTTTAAATGCCACCTACCACGTCAATATGGCGGCCTTTAAATGCCACCTACCACGTCAATATGGCGGCCTTTAAATGTCACCTACCACGTTAATATGACGGCTTTTAAATGTCACCTACCACGTTAATATGACGGTCTTTAAATGCCACCTACCACGTTAATATGGCGGCCTTTGAATGCCACCTACCACGTTAATATGGCGGCCTTTAAATGTCACCTACCACGTTAATATGACGGCCTTTAAATGCCACCTACCACGTTAACATGGCGGCCTTTAAATGTCACCTACCACGTTAGCATGACGGCCCTTAAATGCCACCTACCACGTTAATATGGCGGCCTTTAAATGTCACCTACCACGTTAATATGGCGGCCTTTGAACGCCACCTACCACGTTAATATGACGGCCTTTAAATGCCACCTACCACGTTAATATGACTGCCTCTAAATGTCAATACCACGTTAATATGACGGCCTTTAAATGTCTCCTACCACGTCAATATGGCGGCCTTTGAACGCCACCTACCACGTTAATATGACGGCCTTTAAATGTCACCTACCACGTTAATATGGCGGTCTTTAAATGTCTCCTACCACGTAAAGGCCAAGCGGCAGCCACGTGGTTCGAACCCCGCCTGTGCAAATATCTACTTTTGTATAGAATACAGATCCCAAGTTTTTCTTAACAAAAGGTAGAAGGTTAACCCCAGGGACCTACGTAGATACTTCACATTTTGGCGATGTGATACTGCGGTGAATGCGTCCTACTTGGACCAACCAAACCAAGCCCCCATTACCCGCTCACCAACCACGGGATAACCATTCAACACAATGTACCATAAAACCTTGGTCACCTGTTATACACTCAGATATCTCTGCATAGAGGTGACCCTTAGCTAATTGTGAGTAGTATATATACTTTCATGGATAAATGATCACAATATCCCGATTTTCAAGTACTGAACTTTGCTTAAGAAGTGTCTCGTTTCGTTCTTTCAGATACACCACAACGTGAAGCTACAGATCGCGGCAACCTTCTGCATGTCGAACCTGTTGTGGAGTAAGCACGGGGTTGGCGGTGGGTGGAGGGCACATATGAATGGAGGGGGGAGGGGGTATGGATATCAGTGTTGCCATGTGTTCTCGGTATGTGGCGCAGATATCCGATGCTAGCCATGACACAAATGCTCTCTCTGGGGGTGAGGAAACACTTGCCTGAAATCGTATGTTTCTGTTTAATGTATGTAAAAATTTATTCTTACCACATATTGGCTGTCTACCACTGTAAAAATAGGCTTTTATGCTGTTAAATGTTGGCATCCGTCCGTCGGTGAAAGACGATGGATAGATTTTTGGTTAAGTAGTAACAATTGTTTCCGCGGCATTTGCGCTTATGACTAAATACGCCTATCTGTGACCGACACAGCTTACCGCAGTCGTCGCATTTATGATCTGTCGTTTGGTCAAGGTTTATACTCACGGGATGCCTAGATTGGCGTTTCAAATTCAGTTTCTCAAACCAGAGCCCGTCGTGGTGTGGCTATTCTCTCTTGCACGAGGCGTACCCAACCCCTCTTGCGAGATGCTAGATCTAGCATCTCAGATGTGTAGTGTAGTTGTTACTGTAGTATATGACATGTGAATAGTTTTATCAGGTTCTTTAATATGCCATTTGTGCTTTCAGGCGCTGCAGAGCGACAAGCTAAGCTGAAGGAGATGGGGGTTCAAAAACTCCTTCAACAACTTCTCAGTACAAACGACACAACGCTGTTTGACAAGTGAGTGGCCTGGTTATCACCCTACTTGTCCCTATATAATATGTGAAAGTAGTATATGGTGATATGTGACGTGTGCGTATAAAGTATCCGCGTCACATATCGGTGTATTGTGTCCGTGTAACGTTTCTGTGTAACGTATTCGTGTAACGTATGCGTGTAACGTATGCGTGGAACGTATGCGTGGAACGTATCCGTGTAATGTGTCCGTGTCTTAGGAAAGACGATGGGGTGGGGTTGTGTAGAGGCTGAGGCAGAAAGAAACAGATAGCACCGACGACACAAAGAAACTGACCCACGTGTCCACATCTTTCCATCGGATTTAAATGTGTATGTTTCTCTGTCCAGGGTGAAGACGGCCTTACAACAGTTCACATAACCCCCGATTCCGGATCCGGTTCTCTGTCTGGAGCGGATCCGTACAACGCTGAGGATGCTCCAGAGCTTCAGATAGCAAAGAGTTCCATCCCCCGAACAAGGTGGCTGAACTGTCACACAGGAGACACAAGGAGATGTGTGGACGAATTGCTGGTAGATGTACCTTTATCACCGAGACGTGGACCGTTCGCAGTAGCCGTCTGAACCATAACGCGGACGCGAAACGACTATTGCAGATAGGCCAAAATGGCGGAATAAATCCCGCCGTGGAAAGATAATGATTTTATGGCAGTACATGTATTGACTTCCTCGTGCCATACTGACCGAACTGGTTCGACAGCACATGGCGTATAACAGTGCCCCATGTGCTCGGAACAACAGTGTCGCCTTAATGAAAAACAACCCTGAATATATGTTGTCACACCACTGCCATATGGAATTGACGCATCGGATATTGCCCGAAGAAATAATCTCTTAAAAAACTCTGGATTGTGTTATACGCATGGGGTACTACTTTAAGCGGCGACATATTCGTATGTGTTATTTGGCTGCGAATGCCAGTGACTTTGGTTTTGGGGCATATAGACGACTTCGCATGTCCTGATATTTCATACTATGGCATCTCTGTAATGCTATGAATTGTGGGTATTATTTTTGGCGTTACGCAACATCAAAATGGCGTCATCACATGTCAACATGTTATTTCGAAAGTTCAACACAACACTGACTATTCATGTACAGGGCAATATCTTTGTTGGGAATAATTTGTAATGTATCATTCCCGCAAAAGAAATACTTATTTATATCTGTAGAACATATGATGATTGCAGAAATCTTTGCAGTCATGTTGAAGGCGGGTGTGTTCCCTATTACAGCATATTTGTTAATTATATGCTGATATTTTATATGTTTGTATTTGCTACTGAACACCTAAATAGATGGGCAAAGTCTATTTTCAACTACTAAACCTGAGATGATATAATTTAGCCATATACATTAAAAGTGGGACAGACATACTCCTCTTGTATATCATCAGTTGAAGGGGGAATTCCAGAAGTTACTTAATCCTTACACAATACTCAGTTAGCCATATATTACAGCCAGTTCATCAGTGTTTCAGTGTGTACTGGTTGCTTCAGTATCAGACTTGGCATAATACAATGGCCATTCTGACCCCATACCTATAATAACAGACTTAAAGTCATGACCGTGGTTAAAGACCAAGATCGCCAATACAACGTTTAGTCAGTTTTGCAAGCGTGTTATGGCAATTGTCTCATAAAGCACTTCTGTATTTTTAAGGTTACACTTGGTAAGTTATACCAACGAAGAGAAATGAGTTATCTTTGGTCCACTACTTCGACCTCTCCTTCTGTATAAATTATTTTCCTTAAATTAAATACCGGGCATTCGTTGTACCCTTGTATATATAACAGATATGCATTTCATGCTTATTTTGAACCCTTTCGTATAAAAGTAATGACCCAAGACTTTTGTTTTGTTATTTTGTGTAAATCGCTAGATGTTACGCAATGTATGATTATGGCCTGCGCTATGCGGGTAAATTGTTGCAATTTCCATGTTTTGGACACAGATGTGAGAATGAAGTAATTTTGCGAATGAAATATTATTTTCGTTATCTTTGTTATTGTCTTAATCCACTGAAATCTGGTATAGTTGTTTATTAGCTCTACTATGCCTACTAACACTCCAACAGACAACACATTCAAGACCTTCGCCATGATACCCACAAACTAACATTGCACCTATGAAACAATCGTTTCTGGAAAAACTCTTAGTTGGAATACACGGTTCCACACTCCGAGCTAAGCTTGAGTCCTTTTTCGTTAATCGCTAGTGAAATTGACAATCATAGCTGATGGTAGGTGCAAATGAAAGTATTCATGCCTGAAACTGGAAAGAAAGTGACCAGCTGCTTTGTTTGTGGGACTTGTTTCTCAGACAACGCACGTGGACTGACGTCAATGAACGATAGACCGATCCAGGCTCCGACACTAAGCCCCGCCCACGCTTGAGTCCTTTTTCCGTACTCGTGAATATGAAATTAACAATCATAGCTGATGGTAGGTACAAGTGAGAAACACTCACGTTTGAAACTGACAACAACGTGACATGATGCTTTGTTTGTCCGACTTGTTTATCCGACATGACTCACGTGGAAGACCTTTTTTCATCACATGATTTGATAAAAGCAACAGTGACGTCAGTAAATGATTGGCAGCCTAGATCGGTCTATGTGTAAGTTAATGTCCGAGGAACACGACATTGCCGGATAATAATGGAGTCCGAGGGCGAAGCCCGAGGACCCATTGTTATCCGGTAATGTCGTTTTCCGAGGTCATTAACTTATGTAAAATCCACGTCCTGATGACTCAAACACACTACATTACAGAAAAATAATGTCGTGAGAGAACAATAGAGTGACGTCATCAGTGGATTTTACTGACAAGCCGCACTGCATATGACATCACGCGTTGGTGATAGGCCTGTAATGTTAGACCTATTTGTACCGAATCGGGCACTGAGATAATCAAAAAATACTGGCAGCCACGGTGTTGCCATGGTGGACAAATAATCACACAGCAGACTACTAGTTCAATATACGCCCACGTTGTTTGCATAACAGGATAGACTGACGCAGTAGCATGTCCTCACAAAAGTCTAAATCTTGCATTTCAAAAAATAACACTCGTCGACGACACATTCATATTCTATACTCGACGAATACCTCACAACATTTGGATATGTATATGTCTTTTAGATACGCCTCCGATTTGTATATCTTTTAATATAAGAAAAAAAAGACCACCTATATGCACTGGTCGCTATCCAGTAAGGGGAGCCTCCCTTGCTCAGGTGGTAATTAAGCAGGCAGAGCTGCAGATAACAGGTCGTAGGTTGATGTTATTGCCCCTTTATCTAGGGCATATTTGACCCAACATTTTCACGTCACCTGTTATTGCATTGACGGGAACGCCAATGTGGAAGGGATCGAGACATCACACCAGAAGTATAACCCCCTGCTCGGATCTTTTCGAATCGTTATCTCGTGGGACCATACACCTTCTTACAGCTCGGCGAGATCCCGAAAACTGGTCTCACAAAGGTCATTTGCGAAAGCCTCACCTATCCCGGGGGGGGGGCGGGGGGGGGGGGGCAGTGTTCCCAAGAAACGAAGAATAAATGTCTTTATTTCCAGGTTATGATGAATGAAAAGGAGAACAATCCTCATGCAAAGGTAGAGAGGATACAACATGCAAATTTATTTAGCAATTCCCCGATTCCCGGTCATTTAATATATAAATTCCCAGCTCACGATTAACGTAATTCGTTCTTGTTAACAATGGTCGGCTAATACCTTACTCCCATTTCGCAAAGAATTCTTGTCCTTATTTACAGTGAAAGGAAATTTTCCTTGCTCCCCCCCCCCCCCCCCCATCGCCGGCCCACTCTTTTGCGTCCGACTTTGTCGACTAATCAGATTCTACTTTTAAACTAATTTAATTTCAATTTCTTCAACCATAAGCATAACATCGTCGGCAATATGCTTTGAAAATAAGCAAACCTCCCCCATTAAGTTTTCTATCTGTAATTATTACAAGTCACGTGAGTATATATGGAATTGGAACGTGACCGAGAAACTGAGGAACTCCCTCGCGACCTCTACATAGGAGGATCCAAGGGGGGGGGGCGGGGGCAAAGGGGGCCAGACGATATGAGGCATGACGGAGCCGACGGAGCGGGTTTGGGTGGGGGGGGGGTGGGGGGGGGGTATGGGGAGCTTCATGCACATGGGCGCTTTAGTGTTTACTCTAGCCAGGGTGGCTCCGGCCTGTGTTGGGAGGCTCGCTATAGATCTATTACCCTTTTGATCATCCCGAGTGGTTCATTCAGGCTATAGCCATTCAATCGCATTTTTACCAGCCAATTAAAATTCATGTCAAGTAGTCCCCCGGGTTTGTGGTCAATATTAGACGAGACCGCTTGTTATATGAGAAAAATACAAAATTGGTTGTTATTTATTTATCCCCAACTACACAGAGTGCTCGAAGCCGGTCTGGGGTAGTTTACTTCAGTGAATACACCCTCACCTTTCAGAGACATCCAAAGTGATGTGAAAGAGACACGGTATGGTTGAGGGTTTCAATGACATGATAAATATCGATTTGAGCTATACGCAAACAATCTGCATAGCTCTGTGCAAATATAAGTCGGCGGGTACCGATTGCTTGAGTTATATCAGCACATTTAGCATATTTATATCGTTAACACCAACAGTCGCCTCGACCGACACCCATCAAGAAACATGGTTGTGTATACCGCCTGCCTAATAATATAAAGCTAAAATAAGACTGATGTATCGACGGGGTTACCATCATTAACTGACGGATTATCTGCACAGAATTATCTGCAATACCGCTTCCACATGGAAACAGTTTCCTTGTTCGTGACGCGAAGAGCATTGTGCTTATAAAACACATCATTTTGGGATTTCTTTGTGCCGCCAAAGAAGAATCAGAACTATCGATGCCTTAATTCGCGTTTGCTACCATAGAAACCGCTGCCCTGGCAACATGCCTATTTCCAGTGGCGCCAATGGATGGCCCGGCCGTTACTTCCGTCCCAATGCGTCTCCGCAGTCCAAGCCGAAGGGAGTCGTCTTCGTCCAGTCCTATATTCCTGATTTCGAGCCCCCGAACAAGACTAAACCTCCTACAGAGAAAGGGGAGGGAGTTTACCATCATTCGCCTCGTGATAGAAGTCCGCAGAGAGACGCTCCAGGTAAGGAAAGTTAAATATATGCTGGGTTCTTTTGTAGATGTACGTGATAATTCCGATGTGAATCTCAAGTTTAAGAATCCCTTATTTAGTCGTTCCTCCCAGTCGGAGATGCTAACAATTACTATGCTGGGCTGAGGAGACTCGCATTAAGATCGTACAACAGCTATAATAATAAATAAGTTTATTGTGCACTGTAGGCTCACAGCTTCAAAGTACAGATATATGTATATACAAATAACATCAAGTAAATAAGGTAACATTTTGAAACAGTTTTTCACTTAATTTGTACGCATCGCGGAGAAATAGCACGATGTTATATAGGGTGGGGGTATCTATTGACATCATCAAAAAGGTAAATTCCCAACGCAAGTTCTGCTTCTGGTCTGTGACTTCAGGTAGGTATTTTTTTCGTGACGCTTGATACAAAGGGCAAAAACAGATTAGGTGTATCTCATCTTCTATAACACTTTCACCATTATTGTTACAATACATACACAGTCTTTCTTCCCTTGGGATTCCTAAATGTCTGCCTTTCTCTATGTTTAGTTGATGTGTGGAACATCGAAATTGGGCCAGGAGTTTTCGAAGATAGCTTTCCTTAATAGCAAATATATACGGTTCTGTTGTACTACAGCTATACATAATATGAGGCGATTTCGAATTCTGACGATTATTTCGATCGGGTTTCTTTGTGGCATTATTGATATAACGCTTTAGAAAATCACTAAGTTCGTTCAGGAAATATTCAGCCAACTGACTCCTGAACGGAAAACCATTCAAGAATGACAAATTATCAATTTTAAAATACTTACCATACGCCTCTCGGTCCTTTACATATCGATAGCATCTCGCCCTTTCTAATTATCTTAATTTAATTGTTGGATTCTTAGCAGAAGTCTTTTCATTCACTGTCAATATATTTACCAATTGGGAACATTTCATTCTGGCTTGGCGGAATAAAAATGCAAGTCTATGGTCCTTGACCTATGCATTAGAGGTTGAATATTAACACTGCCTCTGGTTCGCACGTGGCCGGCTACTATACTACAGAACAAACTGGTTGAACGCGATGAAATGGGTTTACGGGAAAGTTTGAATTCATAACAATCGAGTAACGTCAGAGAAACTGTTGAACTGTATCAATGTTTTATATTTAAACGTATTACCAGTGACAAGGACTCGTTTTAGGCATATCGTTTATTATCATTACCTCTACTAATATAGGAAGTTGTTTGCTACTTCATTGATTTGTTTCTGATGGATATATGAAAACAGCACCGAGGCGGGAGCAGCCAGAGCGTCCCCAGTCCCCTCCCTCTCCAAGCCCCGGATGTTGCCGGGCGGCGCGTCACTACGGAACGCCGGGTCACCACCGATTTGGAATCGGCCGAGAAGCGGCGCCAAGATACCCTGCGCAGTATGGAAGCAGCAGATTAGGGGCCGGACACCACGCCTACGGCCCACAGGTACGCATGTCGAAAACTGGCCATATATTCTACAATGCCTCGCGCTATTAATTATATTAATACATGGGCTTTTCCGACAAAATTCCAAAGGATTTTAAATTATATTAACGATGTATTTGTACTTTACCATTTGTTATGCATGTACTTACTATTTATAGCACGTCCTATTTACATATTTAGAATGTATTACCAAAGATTGTCTAGAGAAGATAATCTAAGGTATTACTTAGCATTTACATTTTATTACTTATTATTTACATTTTACATTTTCATGTTAGGCAAAGTGGGCTAATCTCGACCCCTTAAGACAAAAAAGCGTCTATTTTCTTTAATAATGTGAAATGAACTTATTTTTTGTTCAAACAGTACCCAGCGGTATTCCAATAATATGTTTTAATAGAAAAAACGAAAACATCTGCAGCATATGTGGGGAGTGCTCATTTTTTGAAGGGCAGTGGGGGGCGTGGTCTAACCTCCATCCCTGTGGTCTAACCTCGACCCCCTGGGATAGGTGGGTGACTGAATCTGCGTATCTTGATTGTTAGTGTGTGAAGGCAACAATATTAATTCACATAACTGTGCTCTACTGCGCCACGATAGATAAAACGGTCCCATGAAACTATATTTATTCGTCTTATTACCCGGTAGTCGTTACGAAAATATGGAATGGGCATCACACCAAAGAAATGCCATTTGGAACGAACGCGGTACGATGCCAAAATAAATCCTTTATATTACAACACATCTGAATATTAGTTTACGTCAGAATACGTGGAAGCAGGGCCGGACCGTTATTGTTGCATGTATTTGTGACCATCAACTGCTAAAAAATTGCGTATTTTATAACATATATATTGTTAAAAAATTATGTTAAATTAAAGAGGGGATCGAGGTTAGACCACGGTCGTGAAAAAGGTGGGGTAACCTCGATCTCTCTCAAGGTCAAGGTGGATCTGGGGAAAAACTGTCATGATGTCACACTTGTTGTAAACATCGTCTGATGTCACTCTTTATTATAAAATAAGTTCTCATACTCAGTGTTAATAAGGCCTACTGCTTGTTTTTGAAACTCATGTGTCTTAACTTTTGAGATAAGCTGCACAAGCATCTGTAAACGTTGGGTTGCAGGACTTGATACAAAATTGATACAAAATTACATGCCTATTATCCAGTGTCTCTGTGTCTAGGTATCAGGGGTATCCCTAAGATTGTGATCGAAAAACCTATTCGGCGAAAAAAAATTCGATTGGTGACGTCATCAACAAAAATAGCAGGTAGGGGTCGAGGTTACAAAAGGATCGAGATTAGCCCACTTTGCCTTAATATTTACCATTTATTATTACTTGACTACTTACTATTTATTATTTACTTTTGCTAATTTAGGTCAACTATTTACCTTTTATTATTATTTCGTTCATTATATATGTGTTTTACATGTATTATTTATTTATTACCCATTATGATAGCATCCATCCATGTAGATGTGTAAGGCGGTCTGCTTGTCTTTTCAGTATGGTGGTTACGGTGGGGTGGGCACGCCCGCGGGAGCCTGTGGGTCGCCGTGCTGTGCGGTGTGGGGTCTACTGCTGGGGGTGCTGTTGGCTGCTGCCCTGGGGGGTGTCATAGCGGCCCTCGTCCTCTCCCAGCAAGGTAATAATGATCCCCGAGACTCAGGAAATGAGATACACTAGGCTTTCATTTCTTGTTCCTTATTCTTAAAATCCAGGTATCAGATTAATATACAGAATATTACACTCACAATTTTTTTCTCATCTTGGTGGTAAAAAAATGTATCTGTAAATTTAAATTCGACACTCGAGAACCTTTAAGGTGTATTTTTGCTAGGGAAATATACCTACGTGAACAAATGCACTTGATTTGCTGTATTATCAATTTTATGTGTGTACATATGTTATATGGTAATAAAAAAAAAAAAAAAAAAAAAAAAAAAAAAAACACTTACAATTTTGACGATCCTAACATTTGTCTTTGCAACACATTGTGCCCCTAAATTCTATAAATCCGACATTAATGTGACAACAACTTCGTGCGAGTTGTAAGCCGTGTGAAAGGTGAATATCAGAGGGATACACTCAAATCTAGGTAGAGCTACCAAATATAACTGCAAAAACGAGATATTAAGTTGCTCGTTACATTGTTACTAAATTGTTAGCACCTAACGTTCCGCTAACGTTACCTAGAGGGTTATTTTTTCGTTACTGTCGTAAGGCATCTTTCGAAAACGTTTTTGCAGCGATAAACAATTAAGCTTACCATGTAACCGTCCGAAAACGTTCTGGCAACGTTCAACAATTTTGGAGTTTTTATGTAACAGTTAAATGTAAGATTGCGCAATTTCATGGTCAGGGTTACAAAAACACGCGACAGGAACGTTTCCTGAACGTTATTAGAACGTTAGCCATAGCGTTATCTGCTAACGGTGGGATTACGTCAGGAAAACTTTCCAGATAACGTCCTCGTAACGTTCCCCTAGCTCTGGGCAAGGGTTCGGATGTCTCAAGTAAATGAAGGCTTCAATTGATCGCTAACTTTTCAGATAAGAGTAGAATGATCGATATTGTACAATGTAAAAAGATTTCTCCATTAGGAATCGAAATAAACAGCTTCAGTTTTCATATGACCGACACAGCCTCACGCATGCGCCATTGATTTCAAAACAATATTCGCTGCGGCCTCATTCCGTGTAGGCTCTTTAACGCTGCCCCTTGTCAACAAAAGTTTATCTTTACCATTCGTGTGTGTCATTCCAGCTCAATCCGCCACTGCTGCTGTCCCCGATCCTCTGGGACCGATACGGTACTACCAACTGAACGGTCTGTACGTCGCCTGCGTCAACAGGACAACCTCCGCCGCCACGACCACCCCATTGGTGACCACCCCCGCGGCCCCCGTCGTAACCACGGCACCGCCAGTGGCGATCACAACCCCCGGTCCCGCCCCGGCGACTGTCACTCGTCTCTGTCTGGAGGTCCCCGTCACCACCGCGGCAATGCTGGCGACCACGGACGGGGGTCCCGCCGCCACATCCCCAGCGGCCGACCCCGCGACCACGGCCGCCGCGCTCAGCATTGACCCAAGATGCTTTGATTTCGTCACATCCGCTGAGCTCTTGACGACGGCGCTAGATGGCGCCACCGTAGCGCTGACGTACAGCGTTACCGCGGCAACCGCTACCGGAAGTACCGCGACGGACGTGACGATGACGTCATTGTCGAGCACCACGAACGCGCCGAGCGAAGAGAGCAGCACGCAGACAACGGTCGCCATGACTACGATGCGGACGGAAAGCGGAACTACCATCGTGTGCCCGACAACCTACATGACGACCACGGTGTCGCTACCGGACACGACGACGGCCCCGCCATCGACAAGCATGGAGCCTCCAACGACAACCACCGTTTGTATCACGGCTACCATGACGACCGAGACGACGCCTATGGAGACGACGACCATTCCACCCACAACGCCTCCGCCGACAACGCCCCCGCCCACAACAATGGGGGTTACCATGGAAACGCTGCCATATTGTGACAAACTGACGACATCATACTCTTTGGTTACCATGGCGCCTCTGCCAAATGCGGCTGCATGCAAGCCGCTACCTTGTTACTACTCACGTATTGTATTTGCCCTTTCCGTAATTCCCTACCTTTCTTACTACATGTACCGCCACCATTACTGAATGCTCATTATGGCCTGGTTGTAATTAAGTACCTTGAGATACCATCGCATCATCGCGCCGTATAATTGTGGCAAGGACTGCAGTGCGGGTGCTGGGTGCGAACAAATCATCGTTTAAAATTCACGGGGACGAGTGCATAGATCGAGCGAATGCTCATGGTATGCCTCTTCGCGGGGTCGGGGGATTGCATGCCAAAACGCTCAACTCTAAAGCCAGAGACGGGCGGCATTTGCCATATTATTGCAAACGTGTGCGCACCTGGGACCCATTTGTTAGTGTTAAAGAACAAAAAGGATCCTTGAATGTATACCTTTTTAGGTTTGGATCCAACTGTGTGACCTGGGACTTGACGTAACCTACAATAAACCGCATCCAATAAAGCAACTAACTGTAGCAGCCGTCCACAATTGGTGATTTATATATCTTAAAGAACCGTTATAACATCATATTATTGTCTAAACTGTACTTTCATTTTCAAGAATGTACTGTTTTAGCGAGCTGATAAATTGAGACTCAACAGGACCAAACTATATTTCAGTTGAAGAATCTTCCTTCTATATTACAAATATCACAACCACAATGGATGATCGATGAACTGTAAGCTTAACGCCCGATGGAATGCTCTCGCGAAATTGCTAAATTATTTTGGCATTCTATAAGGCATTAAATCTATTGCGGTCTACATTACGTTATGTGCTGGCAATCTAGCATAACAGAGACACATTTCTCTTTAAACCAAGCGTAGATGATAAAATCCATTTCTAGAAACTGAAATCATATCATAACTGAGATCATATGTAACTCTTATGCAAAATAAGAATACCGACATTTCCTTATATCCTTCAGTAATCACACTAGAAATCAGTTTTCTTCTTGTGGATGCCACACAACTCATTTTGCAAAGCGTATCCTATCCACACACAACGCACCTACCGTGGTGTTTCCTGTTTGAAACACCTTCCCTGCATATCATACCCTTTTAGTATCCAACGATTTGATTTGCATGACTGCATCATATTCCAACTTCAATTGGCAATGAGGGTCTGTATAATGACACCTACTCAATAAAACAACAATTCGATTGCGTGAGCCGGCAGTCGAAATCGGGACGATTGCTTGGTTGGTTGATTGGTTGGGTATTCAGGACGCTTTAAAGATGCATGTGGAGTTGTTTCGCTGTTTTTGAATGCCAAATTTGCGTATAAGAACACAAACCTAAGGCCTTAAGGTTCATAACAGACAATAAACACCTACCATATCGCTCACCAATTATCTGCCAATGAGCAAAACATTTCAAATTCATGAATTGTCCGCCACACAAAATGAAAACTTGTGCTGATTTGAAACGTCATCAACGTGTGTACACCGGTGCCACCGACAGGGAGGGGGCCCAAGCGCTAAATTATATGAGACAATAGAAGCATCCGGAGCGCCACTTTTTCTTTGGCGGTGGCCGTTGACACTGCTTGTGGTCCAAGGTAACATTTCCTGTTTATGTTTATTTTGGTACAGCCGTTGCAATGGTCAGCTCCACATGTAGCTTTAACCACTTTTGGTCATATCGTCTTTTCACACACAGCTCAGAATTGGCTTCGTTCGATATATTTACAAATTGTAAACTGGCGTTAATTGGGCAAAGTTCCTTCGGCGTAAAATGTAAATTGAACTATTTCCAGCCCGCATGCAAAAGAAAGTCGGCATGCCATGTCAGAGGGACTTGAGCCACTCTGCCGTGACCAGGATTCGAACCTGGGTTGTCTCGGCCACAACCAGAAGTACTAACCACTATACGATCACGGCCACTGCGCTAACTGGTATATAGCAGTTGATTGAGCCTGCCTATTCTAGCGTCCGACGCCCAAGAAAATGCATGAATCGGCTTTGGCGATTGAATGGATTATTTGTGAATTGAAGGCAACCATGCTAACCGTTACACCACTCGCGCTTACCTGCTTACAGGCGTCTATCAACACCGCTGCAAATGCAATTTGTAAATATATCGAACGAAGCAAATCCTGAGCTGTGTGTGAAAAGACGATGTTAATGTGAAGGACGGGGGCTACTTTGAAAGCGAAATTGGAGTGCAGAGACAAAAATTGTAATTGGCCTCCCAGAATTCGAGGTCACCTGAGAGCCTAACGGCGCGGGGATCGATGGTTAGTTCGAGCCCTGCTGTGGCCATGTCTGTGTGGTCGCAGGATAAAGATCCCAGGTCTGTCTTCATAAACAGTAGGGGGTTACCCCCGGAGACATGGCTCCACTCTCCCTTCCTTGTCCCATTGATGCGATATAACCAAAACTGGTTAAAGCGTCCTGAATAACCAACCCAGAATTCGATCCTGGTTCAACTCTCGCGAGATCCACGCGGTTAAACCTGTCGGCAGCAAGTTGGGCAGACAATGCAGCGGTGTTAATAGACGCCTGTAAGCAGGTAAGCGCGAGTGGTGTAACGGTTAGCATGGTTGCCTTCCAAGCAATCGTCCCCGGTTCGACTCCCGGCTCACGCAATCGAATGCTTTTTTTTCTGCACCTTTCAATTACTGTTACATGTGTGTGAAAGTGACTAACAGTTGTCAGCTTACTCTATTTACAACTGATCTGCTTTCCCTTTTCAATTCACAAAATAATCCATTCAATCGCCAAAGCCGATTCACGCGTTTTCTTGGGCGTCGGACGCTACAATAGGCAGGCTCAATCAACTGCCATTTAGTCAGCGCAGTGGCCGTGATCGTATAGTGGTTAGTACTTCTCGTTGTGGCCGAGACAACCCAGGTTCGAATCCTGGTCACGGCAGAGTGGCTCAAGTCCCTCTGACATGGCATGCCGACTTTCTTTTGCATGCCGGCTGGAAATAGTTCAATTTACATTTTACGCCGAAGGAACTTTGCCCATTTAACGCCAGTTTACAATTTGTAAATATATCGAACGAAGCAAATTCTGAGCCGTGTGTGAAAAGACGATGGGACGGGGGCTACTTTGAAAGCGAAATTGGAGTGCAGAGACAAAAATTGTAATTGGCCTCCCAGAATTCGAGGTCACCTGAGAGCCTAACGGCGCGGGGATCGATGGTTAGTTCGAGCCCTGCTGTGGCCATGTCTGTGTGGTCGCAGGATAAAGATCCCAGGTCTTTCTTCATAAACAGTAGGGGGTTACCCCCGGAGACATGGCTCCACTCTCCCTTCCTTGTCCCATTGATGCGATATAACCAAAACTGGTTAAAGCGTCCTGAATAACCAACCCAGAATTCGATCCTGGTTCAACTCTCGCGAGATCCACGCGGTTAAACCTGTCGGCAGCAAGTTGGGCAGACAATGCAGCGGTGTTAATAGACGCCTGTAAGCAGGTAAGCGCGAGTGGTGTAACGGTTAGCATGGTTGCCTTCCAAGCAATCGTCCCGGGTTCGACTCCCGGCTCACACAATCGAATGCTTTTTTTTCTGCACCTTTCAATTACTGTTACATGTGTGTGAAAGTGACTAACAGTTGTCAGCTTACTTTATTTACAACTGATCTGCTTTCCCTTTTCAATTGACAAAATAATCCATTCAATCGCCAAAGCCGATTCACGCGTTTTCTTGGGCGTCGGACGCTACAATAGGCAGGCTCAATCAACTGCCATTTAGTCAGCGCAGTGGCCGTGATCGTATAGTGGTTAGTACTTCTCGTTGTGGCCGAGACAACCCAGGTTCGAATCCTGGTCACGGCAGAGTGACTCCAGTCCCTCTGACATGGCATGCCGACTTTCTTTTGCATGCGGGCTGGAAATAGTTCAATTGACATTTTACGCCGAAGGAACTTTGCCCATTTAACGCCAGTTTACAATTTGTAAATATATCGAACGAAGCAAATTCTGAGCTGTGTGTGAAAAGACGATGTTAATGTGAAGGACGGGGGCTACTTTGAAAGCGAAATTGGAGTGCAGAGACAAAAATTGTAATTGGCCTCCCAGAATTCGAGGTCACCTGAGAGCCTAACGGCGCGGGGATCGATGGTTAACTCGAGCCCTGCTGTGGCCATGTCTGTGTGGTCGCAGGATAAAGATCCCAGGTCTTTCTTCATAAACAGTAGGGGGTTACCCCCGGAGACATGGCTCCACTCTCCCTTCCTTGTCTCATTGATGCGATATAACCAAAACTGGTTAAAGCGTCCTGAATAACCAACCCAGAATTCGATCCTGGTTCAACTCTCGCGAGATCCACGCGGTTAAACCTGTCGGCAGCAAGTTGGGCAGACAATGCAGCGGTGTTAATAGACGCCTGTAAGCAGGTAAGCGCGAGTGGTGTAACGGTTAGCATGGTTGCCTTCCAAGCAATCGTCCCGGGTTCGACTCCCGGCTCACGCAATCGAATGCTTTTTTTTCTGCACCTTTCAATTACCGTTACATGTGTGTGAAAGTGACTAACAGTTGTCAGATTACTTTATTTACAACTGATCTGCTTTCCCTTTTCAATTCACAAAATAATCCATTCAATCGCCAAAGCCGATTCACGCGTTTTCTTGGGCGTCGGACGCTACAATAGGCAGGCTCAATCAACTGCCATTTAGTCAGCGCAGTGGCCGTGATCGTATAGTGGTTAGTACTTCTCGTTGTGGCCGATACAACCCAGGTTCGAATCCTGGTCACGGCAGAGTGGCTCAAGTCCCTCTGACATGGCATGCCGACTTTCTTTTGCATGCGGGCTGGAAATAGTTCAATTTACATTTTACGCCGAAGGAACTTTGCCCATTTAACGCCAGTTTACAATTTGTAAATATATCGAACGAAGCAAATTCTGAGCCGTGTGTGAAAAGACGATGGGACGGGGGCTACTTTGAAAGCGAAATTGGAGTGCAGAGACAAAAATTGTAATTGGCCTCCCAGAATTCGAGGTCACCTGAGAGCCTAACGGCGCGGGGATCGATGGTTAGTTCGAGGCCTGCTGTGGCCATGTCTGTGTGGTCGCAGGATAAATTTCCAGGTCTTTCTTCATAAACAGTAGGGGGTTACCCCCGGAGACATGGCTCCACTCTCCCTTCCTTGTCCCCTTGATGCGATATAACCAAAACTGGTTAAAGCGTACTGAATAACCAACCCAGAATTCGATCCTGGTTCAACTCTCGCGAGATCCAAGCGGTTAAACCTGTCGGCAGCAAGTTGGGGAGACAATACAGCGGTGTTAATAGACGCCTGTAAGCAGGTAAGCGCGAGTGGTGTAACGGTTAGCATGGTTGCCTTCCAAGCAATCGTCCCGGGTTCGACTCCCGGCTCACGCAATCGAATGCTTTTTTTCTGCACCTTTCAATTACCGTTACATGTGTGTGAAAGTGACTAACAGTTGTCAGCTTACTTTATTTACAACTGATCTGCTTTCCCTTTTTAATTCACAAAATAATCCATTCAATCGCCAAAGCCGATTCACGCATTTTCTTGGGCGTCGGACGCTACAATAGGCAGGCTCAATCAACTGCCATTTAGTCAGCGCAGTGGCCGTGATCGTATAGTGGTTAGTACTTCTCGTTGTGGCCGAGACAACCCAGGTTCGAATCCTGGTCACGGCAGAGTGGCTCAAGTCCCTCTGACATGGCATGCCGACTTTCTTTTGCATGCGGGCTGGAAATAGTTCAATTTACATTTTACGCCGAAGGAACTTTGCCCATTTAACGCCAGTTTACAATTTGTAAATATATCGAACGAAGCAAATTCTGAGCCGTGTGTGAAAAGACGATGTTAATGTGAAGGACGGGGGCTACTTTGAAAGCGAAATTGGAGTGCAGAGACAAAAATTGTAATTGGCCTCCCAGAATTCGAGGTCACCTGAGAGCCTAACGGCGCGGGGATCGATGGTTAGTTCGAGGCCTGCTGTGGCCATGTCTGTGTGGTCGCAGGATAAAGATCCCAGGTCTTTCTTCATAAACAGTATTGGGTTACCCCCGGAGACATGGCTCCACTCTCCCTTCCTTGTCCCATTGATGCGATATAACCAAAACTGGATAAAGCGTCCTGAATAACCAACCCAGAATTCGATCCTGGTTCAACTCTCGCGAGATCCACGCGGTTAAACCTGTCGGCAGCAAGTTGGGGAGACAATGCAGCGGTGTTAATAGACGCCTGTAAGCAGGTAAGCGCGAGTGGTGTAACGGTTAGCATGGTTGCCTTCCAAGCAATCGTCCCGGGTTCGACTCCCGGCTCACGCAATCGAATGCTTTTTTTTCTGCACCTTTCAATTACCGTTACATGTGTGTGAAAGTGACTAACAGTTGTCAGCTTACTTTATTTACAACTGATCTGCTTTCCCTTTTTAATTCACAAAATAATCCATTCAATCGCCAAAGCCGATTCACGCATTTTCTTGGGCGTCGGACGCTACAATAGGCAGGCTCAATCAACTGCCATTTAGTCAGCGCAGTGGCCGTGATCGTATAGTGGTTAGTACTTCTCGTTGTGGCCGAGACAACCCAGGTTCGAATCCTGGTCACGGCAGAGTGGCTCAAGTCCCTCTGACATGGCATGCCGACTTTCTTTTGCATGCGGGCTGGAAATAGTTCAATTTACATTTTACGCCGAAGGAACTTTGCCCATTTAACGCCAGTTTACAATTTGTAAATATCTCGAACGAAGCAAATTCTGAGCCGTGTGTGAAAAGACGATGGGACGGGGGCTACTTTGAAAGCGAAATTGGAGTGCAGAGACAAAAAATTGTAATTGGCCTCCCAGAATTCGAGGTCACCTGAGAGCCTAACGGCGCGGGGATCGATGGTTAGTTCGAGGCCTGCTGTGGCCATGTCTGTGTGGTCGCAGGATAAATTTCCCAGGTCTTTCTTCATAAACAGTAGGGGGTTACCCCCGGAGACATGGCTTCACTCTCCCTTCCTTGTCCCCTTGATGCGATATAACCAAAACTGGTTAAAGCGTACTGAATAACCAACCCAGAATTCGATCCTGGTTCAACTCACGCGAGATCCACGCGGTTAAACCTGTCGGCAGCAAGTTGGGGATACAATACAGCGGTGTTAATAGACGCCTGTAAGCAGGTAAGCGCGAGTGGTGTAACGGTTAGCATGGTTGCCTTCCAAGCAATCGTCCCGGGTTCGACTCCCGGCTCACGCAATCGAATGCTTTTTTGCTGCACCTTTCAATTACCGTTACATGTGTGTGAAAGTGACTAACAGTTGTCAGCTTACTTTATTTACAACTGATCTGCTTTCCCTTTTTAATTCACAAAATAATCCATTCAATCGCCAAAGCCGATTCACGCGTTTTCTTGGGCGTCGGACGCTACAATAGGCAGGCTCAATCAACTGCCATTTAGTCAGCGCAGTGGCCGTGATCGTATAGTGGTTAGTACTTCTCGTTGTGGCCGAGACAACCCAGGTTCGAATCCTGGTCACGGCAGAGTGGCTCAAGTCCCTCTGACATGGCATGCCGACTTTCTTTTGCATGCGGGCTGGAAATAGTTCAATTTACATTTTACGCCGAAGGAACTTTGCCCATTTAACGCCAGTTTACAATTTGTAAATATATCGAACGAAGCAAATTCTGAGCCGTGTGTGAAAAGACGATGGGACGGGGGCTACTTTGAAAGCGAAATTGGAGTGCAGAGACAAAAATTGTAATTGGCCTCCCAGAATTCGAGGTCACCTGAGAGCCTAACGGCGCGGGGATCGATGGTTAGTTCGAGGCCTGCTGTGGCCATGTCTGTGTGGTCGCAGGATAAATTTCCCAGGTCTTTCTTCATAAACAGTAGGGGGTTACCCCCGGAGACATGGCTCCACTCTCCCTTCCTTGTCCCCTTGATGCGATATAACCAAAACTGGTTAAAGCGTACTGAATAACCAACCCAGAATTCGATCCTGGTTCAACTCACGCGAGATCCACGCGGTTAAACCTGTCGGCAGCAAGTTGGGGATACAATACCGCGGTGTTAATAGACGCCTGTAAGCAGGTAAGCGCGAGTGGTGTAACGGTTAGCAGGGTTGCCTTCCAAGCAATCGTCCCGGGTTCGACTCCCGGCTCACGCAATCGAATGCTTTTTTTGCTGCACCTTTCAATTACCGTTACATGTGTGTGAAAGTGACTAACAGTTGTCAGCTTACTTTATTTACAACTGATCTGCTTTCCCTTTTTAATTCACAAAATAATCCATTCAATCGCCAAAGCCGATTCACGCATTTTCTTGGGCGTCGGACGCTACAATAGGCAGGCTCAATCAACTGCCATTTAGTCAGCGCAGTGGCCGTGATCGTATAGTGGTTAGTACTTCTCGTTGTGGCCGAGACAACCCAGGTTCGAATCCTGGTCACGGCAGAGTGGCTCAAGTCCCTCTGACATGGCATGCCGACTTTCTTTTGCATGCGGGCTGGAAATAGTTCAATTTACATTTTACGCCGAAGGAACTTTGCCCATTTAACGCCAGTTTACAATTTGTAAATATATCGAACGAAGCAAATTCTGAGCTGTGTGTGAAAAGACGATGTTAATGTGAAGGACGGGGCTACTTTGAAAGCGAAATTGGAGTGCAGAGACAAAACTTGTAATTGGCCTCCCAGAATTCGAGGTCACCTGAGAGCCTAACGGCGCGGGGATCGATGGTTAGTTCGAGCCCTGCTGTGGCCATGTCTGTGTGGTCGCAGGATAAAGATCCCAGGTCTTTCTTCATAAACAGTAGGGGGTTACCCCCGGAGACATGGCTCCACTCTCCCTTCCTTGTCCCATTGATGCGATATAACCAAAACTGGTTAAAACGTCCTGAATAACCAACCCAGAATTCGATCCTGGTTCAACTCTAGCGAGATCCACGCGGTTAAACCTGTCGGCAGCAAGTTGGGGAGACAATGCAGCGGTGTTAATAGACGCCTGTAAGCAGGTAAGCGCGAGTGGTGTAACGGTTAGCATGGTTGTCTTCCAAGCAATCGTCCCGGGTTCGACTCCCGGCTCACGCAATCGAATGCTTTTTTTTCTGCACCTTTCAATTACTGTTACATGTGTGTGAAAGTGACTAACAGTTGTCAGCTTACTTTATTTACAACTGATCTGCTTTCCCTTTTCAATTCACAAAATAATCCATTCAATCGCCAAAGCCGATTCACGCGTTTTCTAGGGCGTCGGACGCTACAATAGGCAGGCTCAATCAACTGCCATTTAGTCAGCGCAGTGGCCGTGATCGTATAGTGGTTAGTACTTCTCGTTGTGGCCGAGACAACCCAGGTTCGAATCCTGGTCACGGCAGAGTGGCTCAAGTCCCTCTGACATGGCATGCCGACTTTCTTTTGCATGCGAGCTGGAAATAGTTCAATTTACATTTTACGCCGAAGGAACTTTGCCCATTTAACGCCAGTTTACAATTTGTAAATATATCGAACGAAGCAAATTCTGAGCCGTGTGTGAAAAGACGATGGGACGGGGGCTACTTTGAAAGCGAAATTGGAGTGCAGAGACAAAAATTGTAATTGGCCTCCCAGAATTCGAGGTCACCTGAGAGCCTAACGGCGCGGGGATCGATGGTTAGTTCGAGGCCTGCTGTGGCCATGTCTGTGTGGTCGCAGGATAAATTTCCAGGTCTTTCTTCATAAACAGTAGGGGGTTACCCCCGGAGACATGGCTCCACTCTCCCTTCCTTGTCCCCTTGATGCGATATAACCAAAACTGGTTAAAGCGTACTGAATAACCAACCCAGAATTCGATCCTGGTTCAACTCTCGCGAGATCCAAGCGGTTAAACCTGTCGGCAGCAAGTTGGGGAGACAATACAGCGGTGTTAATAGACGCCTGTAAGCAGGTAAGCGCGAGTGGTGTAACGGTTAGCATGGTTGCCTTCCAAGCAATCGTCCCGGGTTCGACTCCCGGCTCACGCAATGGAATGCTTTTTTTCTGCACCTTTCAATTACCGTTACATGTGTGTGAAAGTGACTAACAGTTGTCAGCTTACTTTATTTACAACTGATCTGCTTTCCCTTTTTAATTCACAAAATAATCCATTCAATCGCCAAAGCCGATTCACGCATTTTCTTGGGCGTCGGACGCTACAATAGGCAGGCTCAATCAACTGCCATTTAGTCAGCGCAGTGGCCGTGATCGTATAGTGGTTAGTACTTCTCGTTGTGGCCGAGACAACCCAGGTTCGAATCCTGGTCACGGCAGAGTGGCTCAAGTCCCTCTGACATGGCATGCCGACTTTCTTTTGCATGCGGGCTGGAAATAGTTCAATTTACATTTTACGCCGAAGGAACTTTGCCCATTTAACGCCAGTTTACAATTTGTAAATATATCGAACGAAGCAAATTCTGAGCCGTGTGTGAAAAGACGATGTTAATGTGAAGGACGGGGGCTACTTTGAAAGCGAAATTGGAGTGCAGAGACAAAAATTGTAATTGGCCTCCCAGAATTCGAGGTCACCTGAGAGCCTAACGGCGCGGGGATCGATGGTTAGTTCGAGGCCTGCTGTGGCCATGTCTGTGTGGTCGCAGGATAAAGATCCCAGGTCTTTCTTCATAAACAGTATTGGGTTACCCCCGGAGACATGGCTCCACTCTCCCTTCCTTGTCCCATTGATGCGATATAACCAAAACTGGTTAAAGCGTCCTGAATAACCAACCCAGAATTCGATCCTGGTTCAACTCTCGCGAGATCCACGCGGTTAAACCTGTCGGCAGCAAGTTGGGGAGACAATGCAGCGGTGTTAATAGACGCCTGTAAGCAGGTAAGCGCGAGTGGTGTAACGGTTAGCATGGTTGCCTTCCAAGCTATCGTCCCGGGTTCGACTCCCGGCTCACGCAATCGAATTCTTTTTTTTCTGCACCTTTCAATTACCGTTACATGTGTGTGAAAGTGACTAACAGTTGTCAGCTTACTTTATTTACAACTGATCTGCTTTCCCTTTTTAATTCACAAAATAATCCATTCAATCGCCAAAGCCGATTCACGCATTTTCTTGGGCGTCGGACGCTACAATAGGCAGGCTCAATCAACTGCCATTTAGTCAGCGCAGTGGCCGTGATCGTATAGTGGTTAGTACTTCTCGTTGTGGCCGAGACAACCCAGGTTCGAATCCTGGTCACGGCAGAGTGGCTCAAGTCCCTCTGACATGGCATGCCGACTTTCTTTTGCATGCGGGCTGGAAATAGTTCAATTTACATTTTACGCGGAAGGAACTTTGCCCATTTAACGCCAGTTTACAATTTGTAAATATATCGAACGAAGCAAATTCTGAGCCGTGTGTGAAAAGACGATGGGACGGGGGCTACTTTGAAAGCGAAATTGGAGTGCAGAGACAAAAAATTGTAATTGGCCTCCCAGAATTCGAGGTCACCTGAGAGCCTAACGGCGCGGGGATCGATGGTTAGTTCGAGGCCTGCTGTGGCCATGTCTGTGTGGTCGCAGGATAAATTTCCCAGGTCTTTCTTCATAAACAGTAGGGGGTTACCCCCGGAGACATGGCTCCACTCTCCCTTCCTTGTCCCCTTGATGCGATATAACCAAAACTGGTTAAAGCGTACTGAATAACCAACCCAGAATTCGATCCTGGTTCAACTCACGCGAGATCCACGCGGTTAAACCTGTCGGCAGCAAGTTGGGGATACAATACCGCGGTGTTAATAGACGCCTGTAAGCAGGTAAGCGCGAGTGGTGTAACGGTTAGCATGGTTGCCTTCCAAGCAATCGTCCCGGGTTCGACTCCCGGCTCACGCAATCGAATGCTTTTTTTCTGCACCTTTCAATTACCGTTACATGTGTGTGAAAGTGATTAACAGTTGTCAGATTACTTTATTTACAACTGATCTGCTTTCCCTTTTTAATTCACAAAATAATCCATTCAATCGCCAAAGCCGATTCACGCATTTTCTTGGGCGTCGGACGCTACAATAGGCAGGCTCAATCAACTGCCATTTAGTCAGCGCAGTGGCCGTGATCGTATAGTGGTTAGTACTTCTCGTTGTGGCCGAGACAACCCAGGTTCGAATCCTGGTCACGGCAGAGTGGCTCAAGTCCCTCTGACATGGCATGCCGACTTTCTTTTGCATGCGGGCTGGAAATAGTTCAATTTACATTTTACGCCGAAGGAACTTTGCCCATTTAACGCCAGTTTACAAGTTGTAAATATATCGAACGAAGCAAATTCTGAGCCGTGTGTGAAAAGACGATGGGACGGGGGCTACTTTGAAAGCGAAATTGGAGTCCAGAGACAAAAATTGTAATTGGCCTCCCAGAATTCGAGGTCACCTGAGAGCCTAACGGCGCGGGGGTCGATGGTTAGTTCGAGGCCTGCTGTGGCCATGTCTGTGTGGTCGCAGGATAAAGATCCCAGGTCTTTCTTCATAAACAGTAGGGGGTTACCCCCGGAGACATGGCTCCACTCTCCCTTCCTTGTCCCATTGATGCGATATAACCAAAACTGGTTAAAGCGTCCTGAATAACCAACCCAGAATTCGATCCTGGTTCAACTCTCGCGAGATCCACGCGGTTAAACCTGTCGGCAGCAAGTTGGGGAGACAATGCAGCGGTGTTAATAGACGCCTGTAAGCAGGTAAGCGCGAGTGGTGTAACGGTTAGCATGGTTGCCTTCCAAGCAATCGTCCCGGGTTCGACTCCCGGCTCACGCAATCGAATGCTTTTTTTGCTGCACCTTTCAATTACCGTTACATGTGTGTAAAAGTGACTAACAGTTGTCAGATTACTTTATTTACAACTGATCTGCTTTCCCTTTTCAATTCACAAAATAATCCATTCAATCGCCAAAGCCGATTCACGCATTTTCTTGGGCGTCGGACGCTACAATAGGCAGGCTCAATCAACTGCCATTTAGTCAGCGCAGTGGCCGTGATCGTATAGTGGTTAGTACTTCTCGTTGTGGCCGAGACAACCCAGGTTCGAATCCTGGTCACGGCAGAGTGGCTCAAGTCCCTCTGACATGGCATGCCGACTTTCTTTTGCATGCGGGCTGGAAATAGTTCAATTTACATTTTACGCCGAAGGAACTTTGCCCATTTAACGCCAGTTTACAATTTGTAAATATATCGAACGAAGCAAATTCTGAGCTGTGTGTGAAAAGACGATGTTAATGTGAAGGACGGGGGCTACTTTGAAAGCGAAATTGGAGTGCAGAGACAAGAATTGTAATTGGCCTCCCAGAATTCGAGGTCACCTGAGAGCCTAACGGCGCGGGGATCGATGGTTAGTTCGAACCCTGCTGTGGCCATGTCTGTGTGGTCGCAGGATAAAGATCCCAGGTCTTTCTTCATAAACAGTAGGGGGTTACCCCCGGAGACATGGCTCCACTCTCCCATCCTTGTCCCATTGATGCGATATAACCAAAACTGGTTAAAGCGTCCTGAATAACCAACCCAGAATTCGATCCTGGTTCAACTCTCGCGAGATCCACGCGGTTAAACCTGTCGGCAGCAAGTTGGGGAGACAATGCAGCGGTGTTAATAGACGCCTGTAAGCAGGTAAGCGCGAGTGGTGTAACGGTTAGCATGGTTGCCTTCCAAGCAATCGTCCCGGGTTCGACTCCCGGCTCACGCAATGGAATGCTTTTTTTCTGCACCTTTCAATTACCGTTACATGTGTGTGAAAGTGACTAACAGTTGTCAGCTTACTTTATTTACAACTGATCTGCTTTCCCTTTTTAATTCACAAAATAATCCATTCAATCGCCAAAGCCGATTCACGCATTTTCTTGGGCGTCGGACGCTACAATAGGCAGGCTCAATCAACTGCCATTTAGTCAGCGCAGTGGCCGTGATCGTATAGTGGTTAGTACTTCTCGTTGTGGCCGAGACAACCCAGGTTCGAATCCTGGTCACGGCAGAGTGGCTCAAGTCCCTCTGACATGGCATGCCGACTTTCTTTTGCATGCGGGCTGGAAATAGTTCAATTTACATTTTACGCCGAAGGAACTTTGCCCATTTAACGCCAGTTTACAATTTGTAAATATATCGAACGAAGCAAATTCTGAGCCGTGTGTGAAAAGACGATGTTAATGTGAAGGACGGGGGCTACTTTGAAAGCGAAATTGGAGTGCAGAGACACAAATTGTAATTGGCCTCCCAGAATTCGAGGTCACCTGAGAGCCTAACGGCGCGGGGATCGATGGTTAGTTCGAGGCCTGCTGTGGCCATGTCTGTGTGGTCGCAGGATGAATTTCCCAGGTCTTTCTTCATAAACAGTAGGGGGTTACCCCCGGAGACATGGCTCCACTCTCCCTTCCTTGTCCCATTGATGCGATATAACCAAAACTGGTTAAAGCGTCCTGAATAACCAACCCAGAATTCGATCCTGGTTCAACTCTCGCGAGATCCACGCGGTTAAACCTGTCGGCAGCAAGTTGGGGAGACAATGCAGCGGTGTTAATAGACGCCTGTAAGCAGGTAAGCGCGAGTGGTGTAACGGTTAGCATGGTTGCCTTCCAAGCAATCGTCCCGGGTTCGACTCCCGGCTCACGCAATCGAATGCTTTTTTTGCTGCACCTTTCAATTACCGTTACATGTGTGTAAAAGTGACTAACAGTTGTCAGATTACTTTATTTACAACTGATCTGCTTTCCCTTTTCAATTCACAAAATAATCCATTCAATCGCCAAAGCCGATTCACGCATTTTCTTGGGCGTCGGACGCTACAATAGGCAGGCTCAATCAACTGCCATTTAGTCAGCGCAGTGGCCGTGATCGTATAGTGGTTAGTACTTCTCGTTGTGGCCGAGACAACCCAGGTTCGAATCCTGGTCACGGCAGAGTGGCTCAAGTCCCTCTGACATGGCATGCCGACTTTCTTTTGCATGCGGGCTGGAAATAGTTCAATTTACATTTTACGCCGAAGGAACTTTGCCCATTTAACGCCAGTTTACAATTTGTAAATATATCGAACGAAGCAAATTCTGAGCTGTGTGTGAAAAGACGATGTTAATGTGAAGGACGGGGGCTACTTTGAAAGCGAAATTGGAGTGCAGAGACAAGAATTGTAATTGGCCTCCCAGAATTCGAGGTCACCTGAGAGCCTAACGGCGCGGGGATCGATGGTTAGTTCGAACCCTGCTGTGGCCATGTCTGTGTGGTCGCAGGATAAAGATCCCAGGTCTTTCTTCATAAACAGTAGGGGGTTACCCCCGGAGACATGGCTCCACTCTCCCATCCTTGTCCCATTGATGCGATATAACCAAAACTGGTTAAAGCGTCCTGAATAACCAACCCAGAATTCGATCCTGGTTCAACTCTCGCGAGATCCACGCGGTTAAACCTGTCGGCAGCAAGTTGGGGAGACAATGCAGCGGTGTTAATAGACGCCTGTAAGCAGGTAAGCGCGAGTGGTGTAACGGTTAGCATGGTTGCCTTCCAAGCAATCGTCCCGGGTTCGACTCCCGGCTCACGCAATGGAATGCTTTTTTTCTGCACCTTTCAATTACCGTTACATGTGTGTGAAAGTGACTAACAGTTGTCAGCTTACTTTATTTACAACTGATCTGCTTTCCCTTTTTAATTCACAAAATAATCCATTCAATCGCCAAAGCCGATTCACGCATTTTCTTGGGCGTCGGACGCTACAATAGGCAGGCTCAATCAACTGCCATTTAGTCAGCGCAGTGGCCGTGATCGTATAGTGGTTAGTACTTCTCGTTGTGGCCGAGACAACCCAGGTTCGAATCCTGGTCACGGCAGAGTGGCTCAAGTCCCTCTGACATGGCATGCCGACTTTCTTTTGCATGCGGGCTGGAAATAGTTCAATTTACATTTTACGCCGAAGGAACTTTGCCCATTTAACGCCAGTTTACAATTTGTAAATATATCGAACGAAGCAAATTCTGAGCCGTGTGTGAAAAGACGATGTTAATGTGAAGGACGGGGGCTACTTTGAAAGCGAAATTGGAGTGCAGAGACACAAATTGTAATTGGCCTCCCAGAATTCGAGGTCACCTGAGAGCCTAACGGCGCGGGGATCGATGGTTAGTTCGAGGCCTGCTGTGGCCATGTCTGTGTGGTCGCAGGATGAATTTCCCAGGTCTTTCTTCATAAACAGTAGGGGGTTACCCCCGGAGACATGGCTCCACTCTCCCTTCCTTGTCCCATTGATGCGATATAACCAAAACTGGTTAAAGCGTCCTGAATAACCAACCCAGAATTCGATCCTGGTTCAACTCTCGCGAGATCCACGCGGTTAAACCTGTCGGCAGCAAGTTGGGGAGACAATACCGCGGTGTTAATAGACGCCTGTAAGCAGGTAAGCGCGAGTGGTGTAACGGTTAGCAGGGTTGCCTTCCAAGCAATCGTCCCGGGTTCGACTCCCGGCTCACGCAATCGAATGCTTTTTTTGCTGCACCTTTCAATTACCGTTACATGTGTGTGAAAGTGACTAACAGTTGTCAGCTTACTTTATTTACAACTGATCTGCTTTCCCTTTTTAATTCACAAAATAATCCATTCAATCGCCAAAGCCGATTCACGCATTTTCTTGGGCGTCGGACGCTACAATAGGCAGGCTCAATCAACTGCCATTTAGTCAGCGCAGTGGCCGTGATCGTATAGTGGTTAGTACTTCTCGTTGTGGCCGAGACAACCCAGGTTCGAATCCTGGTCACGGCAGAGTGGCTCAAGTCCCTCTGACATGGCATGCCGACTTTCTTTTGCATGCGGGCTGGAAATAGTTCAATTTACATTTTACGCCGAAGGAACTTTGCCCATTTAACGCCAGTTTACAATTTGTAAATATATCGAACGAAGCAAATTCTGAGCTGTGTGTGAAAAGACGATGTTAATGTGAAGGACGGGGCTACTTTGAAAGCGAAATTGGAGTGCAGAGACAAAACTTGTAATTGGCCTCCCAGAATTCGAGGTCACCTGAGAGCCTAACGGCGCGGGGATCGATGGTTAGTTCGAGCCCTGCTGTGGCCATGTCTGTGTGGTCGCAGGATAAAGATCCCAGGTCTTTCTTCATAAACAGTAGGGGGTTACCCCCGGAGACATGGCTCCACTCTCCCTTCCTTGTCCCATTGATGCGATATAACCAAAACTGGTTAAAACGTCCTGAATAACCAACCCAGAATTCGATCCTGGTTCAACTCTAGCGAGATCCACGCGGTTAAACCTGTCGGCAGCAAGTTGGGGAGACAATGCAGCGGTGTTAATAGACGCCTGTAAGCATGTAAGCGCGAGTGGTGTAACGGTTAGCATGGTTGTCTTCCAAGCAATCGTCCCGGGTTCGACTCCCGGCTCACGCAATCGAATGCTTTTTTTTCTGCACCTTTCAATTACTGTTACATGTGTGTGAAAGTGACTAACAGTTGTCAGCTTACTTTATTTACAACTGATCTGCTTTCCCTTTTCAATTCACAAAATAATCCATTCAATCGCCAAAGCCGATTCACGCGTTTTCTAGGGCGTCGGACGCTACAATAGGCAGGCTCAATCAACTGCCATTTAGTCAGCGCAGTGGCCGTGATCGTATAGTGGTTAGTACTTCTCGTTGTGGCCGAGACAACCCAGGTTCGAATCCTGGTCACGGCAGAGTGGCTCAAGTCCCTCTGACATGGCATGCCGACTTTCTTTTGCATGCGAGCTGGAAATAGTTCAATTTACATTTTACGCCGAAGGAACTTTGCCCATTTAACGCCAGTTTACAATTTGTAAATATATCGAACGAAGCAAATTCTGAGCCGTGTGTGAAAAGACGATGGGACGGGGGCTACTTTGAAAGCGAAATTGGAGTGCAGAGACAAAAATTGTAATTGGCCTCCCAGAATTCGAGGTCACCTGAGAGCCTGACGGCGCGGGGATCGATGGTTAGTTCGAGGCCTGCTGTGGCCATGTCTGTGTGGTCGCAGGATAAATTTCCAGGTCTTTCTTCATAAACAGTAGGGGGTTACCCCCGGAGACATGGCTCCACTCTCCCTTCCTTGTCCCCTTGATGCGATATAACCAAAACTGGTTAAAGCGTACTGAATAACCAACCCAGAATTCGATCCTGGTTCAACTCTCGCGAGATCCAAGCGGTTAAACCTGTCGGCAGCAAGTTGGGGAGACAATACAGCGGTGTTAATAGACGCCTGTAAGCAGGTAAGCGCGAGTGGTGTAACGGTTAGCATGGTTGCCTTCCAAGCAATCGTCCCGGGTTCGACTCCCAGCTCACGCAATGGAATGCTTTTTTTCTGCACCTTTCAATTACCGTTACATGTGTGTGAAAGTGACTAACAGTTGTCAGCTTACTTTATTTACAACTGATCTGCTTTCCCTTTTTAATTCACAAAATAATCCATTCAATCGCCAAAGCCGATTCACGCATTTTCTTGGGCGTCGGACGCTACAATAGGCAGGCTCAATCAACTGCCATTTAGTCAGCGCAGTGGCCGTGATCGTATAGTGGTTAGTACTTCTCGTTGTGGCCGAGACAACCCAGGTTCGAATCCTGGTCACGGCAGAGTGGCTCAAGTCCCTCTGACATGGCATGCCGACTTTCTTTTGCATGCGGGCTGGAAATAGTTCAATTTACATTTTACGCCGAAGGAACTTTGCCCATTTAACGCCAGTTTACAATTTGTAAATATATCGAACGAAGCAAATTCTGAGCCGTGTGTGAAAAGACGATGTTAATGTGAAGGACGGGGGCTACTTTGAAAGCGAAATTGGAGTGCAGAGACAAAAATTGTAATTGGCCTCCCAGAATTCGAGGTCACCTGAGAGCCTAACGGCGCGGGGATCGATGGTTAGTTCGAGGCCTGCTGTGGCCATGTCTGTGTGGTCGCAGGATAAAGATCCCAGGTCTTTCTTCATAAACAGTAGGGGGTTACCCCCGGAGACATGGCTCCACTCTCCCTTCCTTGTCCCATTGATGCGATATAACCAAAACTGGTTAAAGCGTCCTGAATAACCAACCCAGAATTCGATCCTGGTTCAACTCTCGCGAGATCCACGCGGTTAAACCTGTCGGCAGCAAGTTGGGGAGACAATGCAGCGGTGTTAATAGACGCCTGTAAGCAGGTAAGCGCGAGTGGTGTAACGGTTAGCATGGTTGCCTTCCAAGCAATCGTCCCGGGTTCGACTCCCGGCTCACGCAATCGAATGCTTTTTTTGCTGCACCTTTCAATTACCGTTACATGTGTGTAAAAGTGACTAACAGTTGTCAGATTACTTTATTTACAACTGATCTGCTTTCCCTTTTCAATTCACAAAATAATCCATTCAATCGCCAAAGCCGATTCACGCATTTTCTTGGGCGTCGGACGCTACAATAGGCAGGCTCAATCAACTGCCATTTAGTCAGCGCAGTGGCCGTGATCGTATAGTGGTTAGTACTTCTCGTTGTGGCCGAGACAACCCAGGTTCGAATCCTGGTCACGGCAGAGTGGCTCAAGTCCCTCTGACATGGCATGCCGACTTTCTTTTGCATGCGGGCTGGAAATAGTTCAATTTACATTTTACGCCGAAGGAACTTTGCCCATTTAACGCCAGTTTACAATTTGTAAATATATCGAACGAAGCAAATTCTGAGCTGTGTGTGAAAAGACGATGTTAATGTGAAGGACGGGGGCTACTTTGAAAGCGAAATTGGAGTGCAGAGACAAGAATTGTAATTGGCCTCCCAGAATTCGAGGTCACCTGAGAGCCTAACGGCGCGGGGATCGATGGTTAGTTCGAACCCTGCTGTGGCCATGTCTGTGTGGTCGCAGGATAAAGATCCCAGGTCTTTCTTCATAAACAGTAGGGGGTTACCCCCGGAGACATGGCTCCACTCTCCCATCCTTGTCCCATTGATGCGATATAACCAAAACTGGTTAAAGCGTCCTGAATAACCAACCCAGAATTCGATCCTGGTTCAACTCTCGCGAGATCCACGCGGTTAAACCTGTCGGCAGCAAGTTGGGGAGACAATGCAGCGGCGTTAATAGACGCCTGTAAGCAGGTAAGCGCGAGTGGTGTAACGGTTAGCATGGTTGCCTTCCAAGCAATCGTCCCGGGTTCGACTCCCGGCTCACGCAATCGAATGCTTTTTTTCTGCACCTTTCAATTACCGTTACATGTGTGTGAAAGTGACTAACAGTTGTCAGCTTACTTTATTTACAACTGATCTGCTTTCCCTTTTTAATTCACAAAATAATCCATTCAATCGCCAAAGCCGATTCACGCATTTTCTTGGGCGTCGGACGCTACAATAGGCAGGCTCAATCAACTGCCATTTAGTCAGCGCAGTGGCCGTGATCGTATAGTGGTTAGTACTTCTCGTTGTGGCCGAGACAACCCAGGTTCGAATCCTGGTCACGGCAGAGTGGCTCAAGTCCCTCTGACATGGCATGCCGACTTTCTTTTGCATGCGGGCTGGAAATAGTTCAATTTACATTTTACGCCGAAGGAACTTTGCCCATTTAACGCCAGTTTACAATTTGTAAATATATCGAACGAAGCAAATTCTGAGCCGTGTGTGAAAAGACGATGGGACGGGGGCTACTTTGAAAGCGAAATTGGAGTGCAGAGACAAAAATTGTAATTGGCCTCCCAGAATTCGAGGTCACCTGAGAGCCTAACGGCGCGGGGATCGATGGTTAGTTCGAGACCTGCTGTGGCCATGTCTGTGTGGTCGCAGGATAAAGATCCCAGGTCTTTCTTCATAAACAGTAGGGGGTTACCCCGGGAGACATGGCTCCACTTTCCCTTCCTTGTCCCATTGATGCGATATAACCAAAACTGGTTGAAGCGTCCTGAATAACCAACCCAGAATTCGATCCTGGTTCAACTCTCGCGAGATCCACGCGGTTAAACCTGTCGGCAGCAAGTTGGGGAGACAATGCAGCGGTGTTAATAGACGCCTGTAAGCAGGTAAGCGCGAGTGGTGTAACGGTTAGCATGGTTGCCTTCCAAGCAATCGTCCCGGGTTCGACTCCCGGCTCACGCAATCGAATGCTTTTTTTGCTGCACCTTTCAATTACCGTTACATGTGTGTGAAAGTGACTAACAGTTGTCAGCTTACTTTATTTACAACTGATCTGCTTTCACTTTTCAATTCACAAAATAATCCAATTACTGCACCTTTCAATTACCGTTACATGTGTGTGAAAGTGACTAACAGTTGTCAGCTTACTTTATTTACAACTGATCTGCTTTCCCTTTTTAATTCACAAAATAATCCATTCAATCGCCAAAGCCGATTCACGCATTTTCTTGGGCGTCGGACGCTACAATAGGCAGGCTCAATCAACTGCCATTTAGTCAGCGCAGTGGCCGTGATCGTATAGTGGTTAGTACTTCTCGTTGTGGCCGAGACAACCCAGGTTCGAATCCTGGTCACGGCAGAGTGGCTCAAGTCCCTCTGACATGGCATGCCGACTTTCTTTTGCATGCGGGCTGGAAATAGTTCAATTTACATTTTACGCCGAAGGAACTTTGCCCATTTAACGCCAGTTTACAATTTGTAAATATATCGAACGAAGCAAATTCTGAGCCGTGTGTGAAAAGACGATGTTAATGTGAAGGACGGGGGCTACTTTGAAAGCGAAATTGGAGTGCAGAGACAAAAATTGTAATTGGCCTCCCAGAATTCGAGGTCACCTGAGAGCCTAACGGCGCGGGGATCGATGGTTAGTTCGAGGCCTGCTGTGGCCATGTCTGTGTGGTCGCAGGATAAAGATCCCAGGTCTTTCTTCATAAACAGTATTGGGTTACCCCCGGAGACATGGCTCCACTCTCCCTTCCTTGTCCCATTGATGCGATATAACCAAAACTGGTTAAAGCGTCCTGAATAACCAACCCAGAATTCGATCCTGGTTCAACTCTCGCGAGATCCACGCGGTTAAACCTGTCGGCAGCAAGTTGGGGAGACAATGCAGCGGTGTTAATAGACGCCTGTAAGCAGGTAAGCGGGAGTGGTGTAACGGTTAGCATGGTTGCCTTCCAAGCAATCGTCCCGGGTTCGACTCCCGGCTCACGCAATCGAATTCTTTTTTTTCTGCACCTTTCAATTACCGTTACATGTGTGTGAAAGTGACTAACAGTTGTCAGCTTACTTTATTTACAACTGATCTGCTTTCCCTTTTTAATTCACAAAATAATCCATTCAATCGCCAAAGCCGATTCACGCATTTTCTTGGGCGTCGGACGCTACAATAGGCAGGCTCAATCAACTGCCATTTAGTCAGCGCAGTGGCCGTGATCGTATAGTGGTTAGTACTTCTCGTTGTGGCCGAGACAACCCAGGTTCGAATCCTGGTCACGGCAGAGTGGCTCAAGTCCCTCTGACATGGCATGCCGACTTTCTTTTGCATGCGGGCTGGAAATAGTTCAATTTACATTTTACGCCGAAGGAACTTTGCCCATTTAACGCCAGTTTACAATTTGTAAATATATCGAACGAAGCAAATTCTGAGCCGTGTGTGAAAAGACGATGGGACGGGGGCTACTTTGAAAGCGAAATTGGAGTGCAGAGACAAAAAATTGTAATTGGCCTCCCAGAATTCGAGGTCACCTGAGAGCCTAACGGCGCGGGGATCGATGGTTAGTTCGAGGCCTGCTGTGGCCATGTCTGTGTGGTCGCAGGATAAATTTCCCAGGTCTTTCTTCATAAACAGTAGGGGGTTACCCCCGGAGACATGGCTCCACTCTCCCTTCCTTGTCCCCTTGATGCGATATAACCAAAACTAGTTAAAGCGTACTGAATAACCAACCCAGAATTCGATCCTGGTTCAACTCACGCGAGATCCACGCGGTTAAACCTGTCGGCAGCAAGTTGGGGAGACAATGCAGCGGTGTTAATAGACGCCTGTAAGCAGGTAAGCGCGAGTGGTGTAACGGTTAGCATGGTTGCCTTCCAAGCAATCGTCCCGGGTTCGACTCCCGGCTCACGCAATCGAATGCTTTTTTTGCTGCACCTTTCAATTACCGTTACATGTGTGTGAAAGTGACTAACAGTTGTCAGCTTACTTTATTTACAACTGATCTGCTTTCCCTTTTTAATTCACAAAATAATCCATTCAATCGCCAAAGCCGATTCACGCATTTTCTTGGGCGTCGGACGCTACAATAGGCAGGCTCAATCAACTGCCATTTAGTCAGCGCAGTGGCCGTGATCGTATAGTGGTTAGTACTTCTCGTTGTGGCCGAGACAACCCAGGTTCGAATCCTGGTCACGGCAGAGTGGCTCAAGTCCCTCTGACATGGCATGCCGACTTTCTTTTGCATGCGGGCTGGAAATAGTTCAATTTACATTTTACGCCGAAGGAACTTTGCCCATTTAACGCCAGTTTACAATTTGTAAATATATCGAACGAAGCAAATTCTGAGCCGTGTGTGAAAAGACGATGGGACGGGGGCTACTTTGAAAGCGAAATTGGAGTGCAGAGACAAAAATTGTAATTGGCCTCCCAGAATTCGAGGTCACCTGAGAGCCTAACGGCGCGGGGATCGATGGTTAGTTCGAGGCCTGCTGTGGCCATGTCTGTGTGGTCGCAGGATAAAGATCCCAGGTCTTTCTTCATAAACAGTAGGGGGTTACCCCCGGAGACATGGCTCCACTCTCCCTTCCTTGTCCCATTGATGCGATATAACCAAAACTGGTTAAAGCGTCCTGAATAACCAACCCAGAATTCGATCCTGGTTCAACTCTCGCGAGATCCACGCGGTTAAACCTGTCGGCAGCAAGTTGGGGAGACAATGCAGCGGTGTTAATAGACGCCTGTAAGCAGGTAAGCGCGAGTGGTGTAACGGTTAGCATGGTTGCCTTCCAAGCAATCGTCCCGGGTTCGACTCCCGGCTCACGCAATCGAATGCTTTTTTTGCTGCACCTTTCAATTACCGTTACATGTGTGTAAAAGTGACTAACAGTTGTCAGATTACTTTATTTACAACTGATCTGCTTTCCCTTTTCAATTCACAAAATAATCCATTCAATCGCCAAAGCCGATTCACGCATTTTCTTGGGCGTCGGACGCTACAATAGGCAGGCTCAATCAACTGCCATTTAGTCAGCGCAGTGGCCGTGATCGTATAGTGGTTAGTACTTCTCGTTGTGGCCGAGACAACCCAGGTTCGAATCCTGGTCACGGCAGAGTGGCTCAAGTCCCTCTGACATGGCATGCCGACTTTCTTTTGCATGCGGGCTGGAAATAGTTCAATTTACATTTTACGCCGAAGGAACTTTGCCCATTTAACGCCAGTTTACAATTTGTAAATATATCGAACGAAGCAAATTCTGAGCTGTGTGTGAAAAGACGATGTTAATGTGAAGGACGGGGGCTACTTTGAAAGCGAAATTGGAGTGCAGAGACAAAAATTGTAATTGGCCTCCCAGAATTCGAGGTCACCTGAGAGCCTAACGGCGCGGGGATCGATGGTTAGTTCGAACCCTGCTGTGGCCATGTCTGTGTGGTCGCAGGATAAAGATCCCAGGTCTTTCTTCATAAACAGTAGGGGGTTACCCCCGGAGACATGGCTCCACTCTCCCATCCTTGTCCCATTGATGCGATATAACCAAAACTGGTTAAAGCGTCCTGAATAACCAACCCAGAATTCGATCCTGGTTCAACTCTCGCGAGATCCACGCGGTTAAACCTGTCGGCAGCAAGTTGGGGAGACAATGCAGCGGTGTTAATAGACGCCTGTAAGCAGGTAAGCGCGAGTGGTGTAACGGTTAGCATGGTTGCCTTCCAAGCAATCGTCCCGGGTTCGACTCCCGGCTCACGCAATCGAATGCTTTTTTTCTGCACCTTTCAATTACCGTTACATGTGTGTGAAAGTGACTAACAGTTGTCAGCTTACTTTATTTACAACTGATCTGCTTTCCCTTTTTAATTCACAAAATAATCCATTCAATCGCCAAAGCCGATTCACGCATTTTCTTGGGCGTCGGACGCTACAATAGGCAGGCTCAATCAACTGCCATTTAGTCAGCGCAGTGGCCGTGATCGTATAGTGGTTAGTACTTCTCGTTGTGGCCGAGACAACCCAGGTTCGAATCCTGGTCACGGCAGAGTGGCTCAAGTCCCTCTGACATGGCATGCCGACTTTCTTTTGCATGCGGGCTGGAAATAGTTCAATTTACATTTTACGCCGAAGGAACTTTGCCCATTTAACGCCAGTTTACAATTTGTAAATATATCGAACGAAGCAAATTCTGAGCCGTGTGTGAAAAGACGATGTTAATGTGAAGGACGGGGGCTACTTTGAAAGCGAAATTGGAGTGCAGAGACAAAAATTGTAATTGGCCTCCCAGAATTCGAGGTCACCTGAGAGCCTAACGGCGCGGGGATCGATGGTTAGTTCGAACCCTGCTGTGGCCATGTCTGTGTGGTCGCAGGATAAAGATCCCAGGTCTTTCTTCATAAACAGTAGGGGGTTACCCCCGGAGACATGGCTCCACTCTCCCATCCTTGTCCCATTGATGCGATATAACCAAAACTGGTTAAAGCGTCCTGAATAACCAACCCAGAATTCGATCCTGGTTCAACTCTCGCGAGATCCACGCGGTTAAACCTGTCGGCAGCAAGTTGGGGAGACAATGCAGCGGTGTTAATAGACGCCTGTAAGCAGGTAAGCGCGAGTGGTGTAACGGTTAGCATGGTTGCCTTCCAAGCAATCGTCCCGGGTTCGACTCCCGGCTCACGCAATCGAATGCTTTTTTTCTGCACCTTTCAATTACCGTTACATGTGTGTGAAAGTGACTAACAGTTGTCAGCTTACTTTATTTACAACTGATCTGCTTTCCCTTTTTAATTCACAAAATAATCCATTCAATCGCCAAAGCCGATTCACGCATTTTCTTGGGCGTCGGACGCTACAATAGGCAGGCTCAATCAACTGCCATTTAGTCAGCGCAGTGGCCGTGATCGTATAGTGGTTAGTACTTCTCGTTGTGGCCGAGACAACCCAGGTTCGAATCCTGGTCACGGCAGAGTGGCTCAAGTCCCTCTGACATGGCATGCCGACTTTCTTTTGCATGCGGGCTGGAAATAGTTCAATTTACATTTTACGCCGAAGGAACTTTGCCCATTTAACGCCAGTTTACAATTTGTAAATATATCGAACGAAGCAAATTCTGAGCCGTGTGTGAAAAGACGATGTTAATGTGAAGGACGGGGGCTACTTTGAAAGCGAAATTGGAGTGCAGAGACAAAAATTGTAATTGGCCTCCCAGAATTCGAGGTCACCTGAGAGCCTAACGGCGCGGGGATCGATGGTTAGTTCGAGGCCTGCTGTGGCCATGTCTGTGTGGTCGCAGGATGAATTTCCCAGGTCTTTCTTCATAAACAGTAGGGGGTTACCCCCGGAGACATGGCTCCACTCTCCCTTCCTTGTCCCCTTGATGCGATATAACCAAAACTGGTTAAAGCGTCCTGAATAACCAACCCAGAATTCGATCCTGGTTCAACTCTCGCGAGATCCACGCGGTTAAACCTGTCGGCAGCAAGTTGGGGAGACAATGCAGCGGTGTTAATAGACGCCTGTAAGCAGGTAAGCGCGAGTGGTGTAACGGTTAGCATGGTTGTCTTCCAAGCAATCGTCCCGGGTTCGACTCCCGGCTCACGCAATCGAATGCTTTTTTTTCTGCACCTTTCAATTACTGTTACATGTGTGTGAAAGTGACTAACAGTTGTCAGCTTACTTTATTTACAACTGATCTGCTTTCCCTTTTCAATTCACAAAATAATCCATTCAATCGCCAAAGCCGATTCACGCGTTTTCTAGGGCGTCGGACGCTACAATAGGCAGGCTCAATCAACTGCCATTTAGTCAGCGCAGTGGCCGTGATCGTATAGTGGTTAGTACTTCTCGTTGTGGCCGAGACAACCCAGGTTCGAATCCTGGTCACGGCAGAGTGGCTCAAGTCCCTCTGACATGGCATGCCGACTTTCTTTTGCATGCGAGCTGGAAATAGTTCAATTTACATTTTACGCCGAAGGAACTTTGCCCATTTAACGCCAGTTTACAATTTGTAAATATATCGAACGAAGCAAATTCTGAGCCGTGTGTGAAAAGACGATGGGACGGGGGCTACTTTGAAAGCGAAATTGGAGTGCAGAGACAAAAATTGTAATTGGCCTCCCAGAATTCGAGGTCACCTGAGAGCCTAACGGCGCGGGGATCGATGGTTAGTTCGAGGCCTGCTGTGGCCATGTCTGTGTGGTCGCAGGATAAATTTCCAGGTCTTTCTTCATAAACAGTAGGGGGTTACCCCCGGAGACATGGCTCCACTCTCCCTTCCTTGTCCCCTTGATGCGATATAACCAAAACTGGTTAAAGCGTACTGAATAACCAACCCAGAATTCGATCCTGGTTCAACTCTCGCGAGATCCAAGCGGTTAAACCTGTCGGCAGCAAGTTGGGGAGACAATACAGCGGTGTTAATAGACGCCTGTAAGCAGGTAAGCGCGAGTGGTGTAACGGTTAGCATGGTTGCCTTCCAAGCAATCGTCCCGGGTTCGACTCCCGGCTCACGCAATGGAATGCTTCTTTTCTGCACCTTTCAATTACCGTTACATGTGTGTGAAAGTGACTAACAGTTGTCAGCTTACTTTATTTACAACTGATCTGCTTTCCCTTTTTAATTCACAAAATAATCCATTCAATCGCCAAAGCCGATTCACGCATTTTCTTGGGCGTCGGACGCTACAATAGGCAGGCTCAATCCACTGCCATTTAGTCAGCGCAGTGGCCGTGATCGTATAGTGGTTAGTACTTCTCGTTGTGGCCGAGACAACCCAGGTTCGAATCCTGGTCACGGCAGAGTGGCTCAAGTCCCTCTGACATGGCATGCCGACTTTCTTTTGCATGCGGGCTGGAAATAGTTCAATTTACATTTTACGCCGAAGGAACTTTGCCCATTTAACGCCAGTTTACAATTTGTAAATATATCGAACGAAGCAAATTCTGAGCCGTGTGTGAAAAGACGATGTTAATGTGAAGGACGGGGGCTACTTTGAAAGCGAAATTGGAGTGCAGAGACAAAAAATTGTAATTGGCCTCCCAGAATTCGAGGTCACCTGAGAGCCTAACGGCGCGGGGATCGATGGTTAGTTCGAGGCCTGCTGTGGCCATGTCTGTGTGGTCGCAGGATAAATTTCCCAGGTCTTTCTTCATAAACAGTAGGGGGTTACCCCCGGAGACATGGCTCCACTCTCCCTTCCTTGTCCCCTTGATGCGATATAACCAAAACTGGTTAAAGCGTACTGAATAACCAACCCAGAATTCGATCCTGGTTCAACTCACGCGAGATCCACGCGGTTAAACCTGTCGGCAGCAAGTTGGGGATACAATACCGCGGTGTTAATAGACGCCTGTAAGCAGGTAAGCGCGAGTGGTGTAACGGTTAGCATGGTTGCCTTCCAAGCAATCGTCCCGGGTTCGACTCCCGGCTCACGCAATCGAATGCTTTTTTTGCTGCACCTTTCAATTACCGTTACATGTGTGTGAAAGTGACTAACAGTTGTCAGCTTACTTTATTTACAACTGATCTGCTTTCCCTTTTTAATTCACAAAATAATCCATTCAATCGCCAAAGCCGATTCACGCATTTTCTTGGGCGTCGGACGCTACAATAGGCAGGCTCAATCAACTGCCATTTAGTCAGCGCAGTGGCCGTGATCGTATAGTGGTTAGTACTTCTCGTTGTGGCCGAGACAACCCAGGTTCGAATCCTGGTCACGGCAGAGTGGCTCAAGTCCCTCTGACATGGCATGCCGACTTTCTTTTGCATGCGGGCTGGAAATAGTTCAATTTACATTTTACGCCGAAGGAACTTTGCCCATTTAACGCCAGTTTACAATTTGTAAATATATCGAACGAAGCAAATTCTGAGCCGTGTGTGAAAAGACGATGGGACGGGGGCTACTTTGAAAGCGAAATTGGAGTGCAGAGACAAAAATTGTAATTGGCCTCCCAGAATTCGAGGTCACCTGAGAGCCTAACGGCGCGGGGATCGATGGTTAGTTCGAGGCCTGCTGTGGCCATGTCTGTGTGGTCGCAGGATAAAGATCCCAGGTCTTTCTTCATAAACAGTAGGGGGTTACCCCCGGAGACATGGCTCCACTCTCCCTTCCTTGTCCCATTGATGCGATATAACCAAAACTGGTTAAAGCGTCCTGAATAACCAACCCAGAATTCGATCCTGGTTCAACTCTCGCGAGATCCACGCGGTTAAACCTGTCGGCAGCAAGTTGGGGAGACAATGCAGCGGTGTTAATAGACGCCTGTAAGCAGGTAAGCGCGAGTGGTGTAACGGTTAGCATGGTTGCCTTCCAAGCAATCGTCCCGGGTTCGACTCCCGGCTCACGCAATCGAATGCTTTTTTTGCTGCACCTTTCAATTACCGTTACATGTGTGTAAAAGTGACTAACAGTTGTCAGATTACTTTATTTACAACTGATCTGCTTTCCGTTTTCAATTCACAAAATAATCCATTCAATCGCCAAAGCCGATTCACGCATTTTCTTGGGCGTCGGACGCTACAATAGGCAGGCTCAATCAACTGCCATTTAGTCAGCGCAGTGGCCGTGATCGTATAGTGGTTAGTACTTCTCGTTGTGGCCGAGACAACCCAGGTTCGAATCCTGGTCACGGCAGAGTGGCTCAAGTCCCTCTGACATGGCATGCCGACTTTCTTTTGCATGCGGGCTGGAAATAGTTCAATTTACATTTTACGCCGAAGGAACTTTGCCCATTTAACGCCAGTTTACAATTTGTAAATATATCGAACGAAGCAAATTCTGAGCTGTGTGTGAAAAGACGATGTTAATGTGAAGGACGGGGGCTACTTTGAAAGCGAAATTGGAGTGCAGAGACAAGAATTGTAATTGGCCTCCCAGAATTCGAGGTCACCTGAGAGCCTAACGGCGCGGGGATCGATGGTTAGTTCGAACCCTGCTGTGGCCATGTCTGTGTGGTCGCAGGATAAAGATCCCAGGTCTTTCTTCATAAACAGTAGGGGGTTACCCCCGGAGACATGGCTCCACTCTCCCATCCTTGTCCCATTGATGCGATATAACCAAAACTGGTTAAAGCGTCCTGAATAACCAACCCAGAATTCGATCCTGGTTCAACTCTCGCGAGATCCACGCGGTTAAACCTGTCGGCAGCAAGTTGGGGAGACAATGCAGCGGTGTTAATAGACGCCTGTAAGCAGGTAAGCGCGAGTGGTGTAACGGTTAGCATGGTTGCCTTCCAAGCAATCGTCCCGGGTTCGACTCCCGGCTCACGCAATCGAATGCTTTTTTTCTGCACCTTTCAATTACCGTTACATGTGTGTGAAAGTGACTAACAGTTGTCAGCTTACTTTATTTACAACTGATCTGCTTTCCCTTTTTAATTCACAAAATAATCCATTCAATCGCCAAAGCCGATTCACGCATTTTCTTGGGCGTCGGACGCTACAATAGGCAGGCTCAATCAACTGCCATTTAGTCAGCGCAGTGGCCGTGATCGTATAGTGGTTAGTACTTCTCGTTGTGGCCGAGACAACCCAGGTTCGAATCCTGGTCACGGCAGAGTGGCTCAAGTCCCTCTGACATGGCATGCCGACTTTCTTTTGCATGCGGGCTGGAAATAGTTCAATTTACATTTTACGCCGAAGGAACTTTGCCCATTTAACGCCAGTTTACAATTTGTAAATATATCGAACGAAGCAAATTCTGAGCTGTGTGTGAAAAGACGATGTTAATGTGAAGGACGGGGGCTACTTTGAAAGCGAAATTGGAGTGCAGAGACAAAAATTGTAATTAGCCTCCCAGAATTCGAGGTCACCTGAGAGACTAACGGCGCGGGGATCGATGGTTAGTTCGAGCCCTGCTGTGGCCATGTCTGTGTGGTCGCAGGATAAAGATCCCAGGTCTTTCTTCATAAACAGTAGGGGGTTACCCCCGGAGACATGGCTCCACTCTCCCTTCCTTGTCCCATTGATGCGATATAACCAAAACTGGTTAAAGCGTCCTGAATAACCAACCCAGAATTCGATCCTGGTTCAACTCTCGCGAGATCCACGCGGTTAAACCTGTCGGCAGCAAGTTGGGGAGACAATGCAGCGGTGTTAATAGACGCCTGTAAGCAGGTAAGCGCGAGTGGTGTAACGGTTAGCATGGTTGCCTTCCAAGCAATCGTCCCGGGTTCGACTCCCGGCTCACGCAATCGAATGCTTTTTTTGCTGCACCTTTCAATTACCGTTACATGTGTGTGAAAGTGACTAACAGTTGTCAGATTACTTTATTTACAACTGATCTGCTTTCCCTTTTCAATTCACAAAATAATCCATTCAATCGCCAAAGCCGATTCACGCATTTTCTTGGGCGTCGGACGCTACAATAGGCAGGCTCAATCAACTGCCATTTAGTCAGCGCAGTGGCCGTGATCGTATAGTGGTTAGTACTTCTCGTTGTGGCCGAGACAACCCAGGTTCGAATCCTGGTCACGGCAGAGTGGCTCAAGTCCCTCTGACATGGCATGCCGACGTTCTTTTGCATGCGGGCTGGAAATAGTTCAATTTACATTTTACGCCGAAGGAACTTTGCCCATTTAACGCCAGTTTACAATTTGTAAATATATCGAACGAAGCAAATTCTGAGCTGTGTGTGAAAAGACGATGTTAATGTGAAGGACGGGGGCTACTTTGAAAGCGAAATTGGAGTGCAGAGACAAAAATTGTAATTGGCCTCCCAGAATTCGAGGTCACCTGAGAGCCTAAAGGCGCGGGGATCGATGGTTAGTTCGAGGCCTGCTGTGGCCATGTCTGTGTGGTCGCAGGATAAATTTCCCAGGTCTTTCTTCATAAACAGTAGGGGGTTACCCCCGGAGACATGGCTCCACTCTCCCATCCTTGTCCCATTGATGCGATATAACCAAAACTGGTTAAAGCGTCCTGAATAACCAACCCAGAATTCGATCCTGGTTCAACTCTCGCGAGATCCACGCGGTTAAACCTGTCGGCAGCAAGTTGGGGAGACAATGCAGCGGTGTTAATAGACGCCTGTAAGCAGGTAAGCGCGAGTGGTGTAACGGTTAGCATGGTTGCCTTCCAAGCAATCGTCCCGGGTTCGACTCCCGGCTCACGCAGTCGAATGCTTTTTTTTCTGCACCTTTCAATTACCGTTACATGTGTGTGAAAGTGACTAACAGTTGTCAGCTTACTTTATTTACAACTGATCTGCTCTCCCTTTTTAATTCACAAAATAATCCATTCAATCGCCAAAGCCGATTCACGCATTTTCTTGGGCGTCGGACGCTACAATAGGCAGGCTCAATCCACTGCCATTTAGTCAGCGCAGTGGCCGTGATCGTATAGTGGTTAGTACTTCTCGTTGTGGCCGAGACAACCCAGGTTCGAATCCTGGTCACGGCAGAGTGGCTCAAGTCCCTCTGACATGGCATGCCGACTTTCTTTTGCATGCGGGCTGGAAATAGTTCAATTTACATTTTACGCCGAAGGAACTTTGCCCATTTAACGCCAGTTTACAATTTGTAAATATATCGAACGAAGCAAATTCTGAGCCGTGTGTGAAAAGACGATGGGACGGGGGCTACTTTGAAAGCGAAATTGGAGTGCAGAGACAAAAATTGTAATTGGCCTCCCAGAATTCGAGGTCACCTGAGAGCCTAACGGCGCGGGGATCGATGGTTAGTTCGAGGCCTGCTGTGGCCATGTCTGTGTGGTCGCAGGATAAAGATCCCAGGTCTTTCTTCATAAACAGTAGGGGGTTACCCCCGGAGACATGGCTCCACTCTCCCTTCCTTGTCCCATTGATGCGATATAACCAAAACTGGTTAAAGCGTCCTGAATAACCAACCCAGAATTCGATCCTGGTTCAACTCTCGCGAGATCCACGCGGTTAAACCTGTCGGCAGCAAGTTGGGGAGACAATGCAGCGGTGTTAATAGACGCCTGTAAGCAGGTAAGCGCGAGTGGTGTAACGGTTAGCATGGTTGCCTTCCAAGCAATCGTCCCGGGTTCGACTCCCGGCTCACGCAATCGAATGCTTTTTTTGCTGCACCTTTCAATTACCGTTACATGTGTGTAAAAGTGACTAACAGTTGTCAGATTACTTTATTTACAACTGATCTGCTTTCCGTTTTCAATTCACAAAATAATCCATTCAATCGCCAAAGCCGATTCACGCATTTTCTTGGGCGTCGGACGCTACAATAGGCAGGCTCAATCAACTGCCATTTAGTCAGCGCAGTGGCCGTGATCGTATAGTGGTTAGTACTTCTCGTTGTGGCCGAGACAACCCAGGTTCGAATCCTGGTCACGGCAGAGTGGCTCAAGTCCCTCTGACATGGCATGCCGACTTTCTTTTGCATGCGGGCTGGAAATAGTTCAATTTACATTTTACGCCGAAGGAACTTTGCCCATTTAACGCCAGTTTACAATTTGTAAATATATCGAACGAAGCAAATTCTGAGCTGTGTGTGAAAAGACGATGTTAATGTGAAGGACGGGGGCTACTTTGAAAGCGAAATTGGAGTGCAGAGACAAGAATTGTAATTGGCCTCCCAGAATTCGAGGTCACCTGAGAGCCTAACGGCGCGGGGATCGATGGTTAGTTCGAACCCTGCTGTGGCCATGTCTGTGTGGTCGCAGGATAAAGATCCCAGGTCTTTCTTCATAAACAGTAGGGGGTTACCCCCGGAGACATGGCTCCACTCTCCCATCCTTGTCCCATTGATGCGATATAACCAAAACTGGTTAAAGCGTCCTGAATAACCAACCCAGAATTCGATCCTGGTTCAACTCTCGCGAGATCCACGCGGTTAAACCTGTCGGCAGCAAGTTGGGGAGACAATGCAGCGGTGTTAATAGACGCCTGTAAGCAGGTAAGCGCGAGTGGTGTAACGGTTAGCATGGTTGCCTTCCAAGCAATCGTCCCGGGTTCGACTCCCGGCTCACGCAATCGAATGCTTTTTTTCTGCACCTTTCAATTACCGTTACATGTGTGTGAAAGTGACTAACAGTTGTCAGCTTACTTTATTTACAACTGATCTGCTTTCCCTTTTTAATTCACAAAATAATCCATTCAATCGCCAAAGCCGATTCACGCATTTTCTTGGGCGTCGGACGCTACAATAGGCAGGCTCAATCAACTGCCATTTAGTCAGCGCAGTGGCCGTGATCGTATAGTGGTTAGTACTTCTCGTTGTGGCCGAGACAACCCAGGTTCGAATCCTGGTCACGGCAGAGTGGCTCAAGTCCCTCTGACATGGCATGCCGACTTTCTTTTGCATGCGGGCTGGAAATAGTTCAATTTACATTTTACGCCGAAGGAACTTTGCCCATTTAACGCCAGTTTACAATTTGTAAATATATCGAACGAAGCAAATTCTGAGCCGTGTGTGAAAAGACGATGTTAATGTGAAGGACGGGGGCTACTTTGAAAGCGAAATTGGAGTGCAGAGACAAAAATTGTAATTGGCCTCCCAGAATTCGAGGTCACCTGAGAGCCTAACGGCGCGGGGATCGATGGTTAGTTCGAACCCTGCTGTGGCCATGTCTGTGTGGTCGCAGGATAAAGATCCCAGGTCTTTCTTCATAAACAGTAGGGGGTTACCCCCGGAGACATGGCTCCACTCTCCCATCCTTGTCCCATTGATGCGATATAACCAAAACTGGTTAAAGCGTCCTGAATAACCAACCCAGAATTCGATCCTGGTTCAACTCTCGCGAGATCCACGCGGTTAAACCTGTCGGCAGCAAGTTGGGGAGACAATGCAGCGGTGTTAATAGACGCCTGTAAGCAGGTAAGCGCGAGTGGTGTAACGGTTAGCATGGTTGCCTTCCAAGCAATCGTCCCGGGTTCGACTCCCGGCTCACGCAATGGAATGCTTTTTTTCTGCACCTTTCAATTACCGTTACATGTGTGTGAAAGTGACTAACAGTTGTCAGCTTACTTTATTTACAACTGATCTGCTTTCCCTTTTTAATTCACAAAATAATCCATTCAATCGCCAAAGCCGATTCACGCATTTTCTTGGGCGTCGGACGCTACAATAGGCAGGCTCAATCAACTGCCATTTAGTCAGCGCAGTGGCCGTGATCGTATAGTGGTTAGTACTTCTCGTTGTGGCCGAGACAACCCAGGTTCGAATCCTGGTCACGGCAGAGTGGCTCAAGTCCCTCTGACATGGCATGCCGACTTTCTTTTGCATGCGGGCTGGAAATAGTTCAATTTACATTTTACGCCGAAGGAACTTTGCCCATTTAACGCCAGTTTACAATTTGTAAATATATCGAACGAAGCAAATTCTGAGCCGTGTGTGAAAAGACGATGTTAATGTGAAGGACGGGGGCTACTTTGAAAGCGAAATTGGAGTGCAGAGACAAAAATTGTAATTGGCCTCCCAGAATTCGAGGTCACCTGAGAGCCTAACGGCGCGGGGATCGATGGTTAGTTCGAGGCCTGCTGTGGCCATGTCTGTGTGGTCGCAGGATGAATTTCCCAGGTCTTTCTTCATAAACAGTAGGGGGTTACCCCCGGAGACATGGCTCCACTCTCCCTTCCTTGTCCCCTTGATGCGATATAACCAAAACTGGTTAAAGCGTCCTGAATAACCAACCCAGAATTCGATCCTGGTTCAACTCTCGCGAGATCCACGCGGTTAAACCTGTCGGCAGCAAGTTGGGGAGACAATGCAGCGGTGTTAATAGACGCCTGTAAGCAGGTAAGCGCGAGTGGTGTAACGGTTAGCATGGTTGTCTTCCAAGCAATCGTCCCGGGTTCGACTCCCGGCTCACGCAATCGAATGCTTTTTTTTCTGCACCTTTCAATTACTGTTACATGTGTGTGAAAGTGACTAACAGTTGTCAGCTTACTTTATTTACAACTGATCTGCTTTCCCTTTTCAATTCACAAAATAATCCATTCAATCGCCAAAGCCGATTCACGCGTTTTCTAGGGCGTCGGACGCTACAATAGGCAGGCTCAATCAACTGCCATTTAGTCAGCGCAGTGGCCGTGATCGTATAGTGGTTAGTACTTCTCGTTGTGGCCGAGACAACCCAGGTTCGAATCCTGGTCACGGCAGAGTGGCTCAAGTCCCTCTGACATGGCATGCCGACTTTCTTTTGCATGCGAGCTGGAAATAGTTCAATTTACATTTTACGCCGAAGGAACTTTGCCCATTTAACGCCAGTTTACAATTTGTAAATATATCGAACGAAGCAAATTCTGAGCCGTGTGTGAAAAGACGATGGGACGGGGGCTACTTTGAAAGCGAAATTGGAGTGCAGAGACAAAAATTGTAATTGGCCTCCCAGAATTCGAGGTCACCTGAGAGCCTAACGGCGCGGGGATCGATGGTTAGTTCGAGGCCTGCTGTGGCCATGTCTGTGTGGTCGCAGGATAAATTTCCAGGTCTTTCTTCATAAACAGTAGGGGGTTACCCCCGGAGACATGGCTCCACTCTCCCTTCCTTGTCCCCTTGATGCGATATAACCAAAACTGGTTAAAGCGTACTGAATAACCAACCCAGAATTCGATCCTGGTTCAACTCTCGCGAGATCCAAGCGGTTAAACCTGTCGGCAGCAAGTTGGGGAGACAATACAGCGGTGTTAATAGACGCCTGTAAGCAGGTAAGCGCGAGTGGTGTAACGGTTAGCATGGTTGCCTTCCAAGCAATCGTCCCGGGTTCGACTCCCGGCTCACGCAATGGAATGCTTCTTTTCTGCACCTTTCAATTACCGTTACATGTGTGTGAAAGTGACTAACAGTTGTCAGCTTACTTTATTTACAACTGATCTGCTTTCCCTTTTTAATTCACAAAATAATCCATTCAATCGCCAAAGCCGATTCACGCATTTTCTTGGGCGTCGGACGCTACAATAGGCAGGCTCAATCCACTGCCATTTAGTCAGCGCAGTGGCCGTGATCGTATAGTGGTTAGTACTTCTCGTTGTGGCCGAGACAACCCAGGTTCGAATCCTGGTCACGGCAGAGTGGCTCAAGTCCCTCTGACATGGCATGCCGACTTTCTTTTGCATGCGGGCTGGAAATAGTTCAATTTACATTTTACGCCGAAGGAACTTTGCCCATTTAACGCCAGTTTACAATTTGTAAATATATCGAACGAAGCAAATTCTGAGCCGTGTGTGAAAAGACGATGTTAATGTGAAGGACGGGGGCTACTTTGAAAGCGAAATTGGAGTGCAGAGACAAAAATTGTAATTGGCCTCCCAGAATTCGAGGTCACCTGAGAGCCTAACGGCGCGGGGATCGATGGTTAGTTCGAGGCCTGCTGTGGCCATGTCTGTGTGGTCGCAGGATAAAGATCCCAGGTCTTTCTTCATAAACAGTATTGGGTTACCCCCGGAGACATGGCTCCACTCTCCCTTCCTTGTCCCATTGATGCGATATAACCAAAACTGGTTAAAGCGTCCTGAATAACCAACCCAGAATTCGATCCTGGTTCAACTCTCGCGAGATCCACGCGGTTAAACCTGTCGGCAGCAAGTTGGGGAGACAATGCAGCGGTGTTAATAGACGCCTGTAAGCAGGTAAGCGCGAGTGGTGTAACGGTTAGCATGGTTGCCTTCCAAGCAATCGTCCCGGGTTCGACTCCCGGCTCACGCAATCGAATTCTTTTTTTTCTGCACCTTTCAATTACCGTTACATGTGTGTGAAAGTGACTAACAGTTGTCAGCTTACTTTATTTACAACTGATCTGCTTTCCCTTTTTAATTCACAAAATAATCCATTCAATCGCCAAAGCCGATTCACGCATTTTCTTGGGCGTCGGACGCTACAATAGGCAGGCTCAATCAACTGCCATTTAGTCAGCGCAGTGGCCGTGATCGTATAGTGGTTAGTACTTCTCGTTGTGGCCGAGACAACCCAGGTTCGAATCCTGGTCACGGCAGAGTGGCTCAAGTCCCTCTGACATGGCATGCCGACTTTCTTTTGCATGCGGGCTGGAAATAGTTCAATTTACATTTTACGCCGAAGGAACTTTGCCCATTTAACGCCAGTTTACAATTTGTAAATATATCGAACGAAGCAAATTCTGAGCCGTGTGTGAAAAGACGATGGGACGGGGGCTACTTTGAAAGCGAAATTGGAGTGCAGAGACAAAAAATTGTAATTGGCCTCCCAGAATTCGAGGTCACCTGAGAGCCTAACGGCGCGGGGATCGATGGTTAGTTCGAGGCCTGCTGTGGCCATGTCTGTGTGGTCGCAGGATAAATTTCCCAGGTCTTTCTTCATAAACAGTAGGGGGTTACCCCCGGAGACATGGCTCCACTCTCCCTTCCTTGTCCCCTTGATGCGATATAACCAAAACTGGTTAAAGCGTACTGAATAACCAACCCAGAATTCGATCCTGGTTCAACTCACGCGAGATCCACGCGGTTAAACCTGTCGGCAGCAAGTTGGGGATACAATACCGCGGTGTTAATAGACGCCTGTAAGCAGGTAAACGCGAGTGGTGTAACGGTTAGCATGGTTGCCTTCCAAGCAATCGTCCCGGGTTCGACTCCCGGCTCACGCAATCGAATGCTTTTTTTGCTGCACCTTTCAATTACCGTTACATGTGTGTGAAAGTGACTAACAGTTGTCAGCTTACTTTATTTACAACTGATCTGCTTTCCCTTTTTAATTCACAAAATAATCCATTCAATCGCCAAAGCCGATTCACGCATTTTCTTGGGCGTCGGACGCTACAATAGGCAGGCTCAATCAACTGCCATTTAGTCAGCGCAGTGGCCGTGATCGTATAGTGGTTAGTACTTCTCGTTGTGGCCGAGACAACCCAGGTTCGAATCCTGGTCACGGCAGAGTGGCTCAAGTCCCTCTGACATGGCATGCCGACTTTCTTTTGCATGCGGGCTGGAAATAGTTCAATTTACATTTTACGCCGAAGGAACTTTGCCCATTTAACGCCAGTTTACAATTTGTAAATATATCGAACGAAGCAAATTCTGAGCCGTGTGTGAAAAGACGATGGGACGGGGGCTACTTTGAAAGCGAAATTGGAGTGCAGAGACAAAAATTGTAATTGGCCTCCCAGAATTCGAGGTCACCTGAGAGCCTAACGGCGCGGGGATCGATGGTTAGTTCGAGGCCTGCTGTGGCCATGTCTGTGTGGTCGCAGGATAAAGATCCCAGGTCTTTCTTCATAAACAGTAGGGGGTTACCCCCGGAGACATGGCTCCACTCTCCCTTCCTTGTCCCATTGATGCGATATAACCAAAACTGGTTAAAGCGTCCTGAATAACCAACCCAGAATTCGATCCTGGTTCAACTCTCGCGAGATCCACGCGGTTAAACCTGTCGGCAGCAAGTTGGGGAGACAATGCAGCGGTGTTAATAGACGCCTGTAAGCAGGTAAGCGCGAGTGGTGTAACGGTTAGCATGGTTGCCTTCCAAGCAATCGTCCCGGGTTCGACTCCCGGCTCACGCAATCGAATGCTTTTTTTGCTGCACCTTTCAATTACCGTTACATGTGTGTAAAAGTGACTAACAGTTGTCAGATTACTTTATTTACAACTGATCTGCTTTCCGTTTTCAATTCACAAAATAATCCATTCAATCGCCAAAGCCGATTCACGCATTTTCTTGGGCGTCGGACGCTACAATAGGCAGGCTCAATCAACTGCCATTTAGTCAGCGCAGTGGCCGTGATCGTATAGTGGTTAGTACTTCTGGTTGTGGCCGAGACAACCCAGGTTCGAATCCTGGTCACGGCAGAGTGGCTCAAGTCCCTCTGACATGGCATGCCGACTTTCTTTTGCATGCGGGCTGGAAATAGTTCAATTTACATTTTACGCCGAAGGAACTTTGCCCATTTAACGCCAGTTTACAATTTGTAAATATATCGAACGAAGCAAATTCTGAGCTGTGTGTGAAAAGACGATGTTAATGTGAAGGACGGGGGCTACTTTGAAAGCGAAATTGGAGTGCAGAGACAAGAATTGTAATTGGCCTCCCAGAATTCGAGGTCACCTGAGAGCCTAACGGCGCGGGGATCGATGGTTAGTTCGAACCCTGCTGTGGCCATGTCTGTGTGGTCGCAGGATAAAGATCCCAGGTCTTTCTTCATAAACAGTAGGGGGTTACCCCCGGAGACATGGCTCCACTCTCCCATCCTTGTCCCATTGATGCGATATAACCAAAACTGGTTAAAGCGTCCTGAATAACCAACCCAGAATTCGATCCTGGTTCAACTCTCGCGAGATCCACGCGGTTAAACCTGTCGGCAGCAAGTTGGGGAGACAATGCAGCGGTGTTAATAGACGCCTGTAAGCAGGTAAGCGCGAGTGGTGTAACGGTTAGCATGGTTGCCTTCCAAGCAATCGTCCCGGGTTCGACTCCCGGCTCACGCAATCGAATGCTTTTTTTCTGCACCTTTCAATTACCGTTACATGTGTGTGAAAGTGACTAACAGTTGTCAGCTTACTTTATTTACAACTGATCTGCTTTCCCTTTTTAATTCACAAAATAATCCATTCAATCGCCAAAGCCGATTCACGCATTTTCTTGGGCGTCGGACGCTACAATAGGCAGGCTCAATCAACTGCCATTTAGTCAGCGCAGTGGCCGTGATCGTATAGTGGTTAGTACTTCTCGTTGTGGCCGAGACAACCCAGGTTCGAATCCTGGTCACGGCAGAGTGGCTCAAGTCCCTCTGACATGGCATGCCCACTTTCTTTTGCATGCGGGCTGGAAATAGTTCAATTTACATTTTACGCCGAAGGAACTTTGCCCATTTAACGCCAGTTTACAATTTGTAAATATATCGAACGAAGCAAATTCTGAGCTGTGTGTGAAAAGACGATGTTAATGTGAAGGACGGGGGCTACTTTGAAAGCGAAATTGGAGTGCAGAGACAAAAATTGTAATTAGCCTCCCAGAATTCGAGGTCACCTGAGAGACTAACGGCGCGGGGATCGATGGTTAGTTCGAGCCCTGCTGTGGCCATGTCTGTGTGGTCGCAGGATAAAGATCCCAGGTCTTTCTTCATAAACAGTAGGGGGTTACCCCCGGAGACATGGCTCCACTCTCCCTTCCTTGTCCCATTGATGCGATATAACCAAAACTGGTTAAAGCGTCCTGAATAACCAACCCAGAATTCGATCCTGGTTCAACTCTCGCGAGATCCACGCGGTTAAACCTGTCGGCAGCAAGTTGGGGAGACAATGCAGCGGTGTTAATAGACGCCTGTAAGCAGGTAAGCGCGAGTGGTGTAACGGTTAGCATGGTTGCCTTCCAAGCAATCGTCCCGGGTTCGACTCCCGGCTCACGCAATCGAATGCTTTTTTTGCTGCACCTTTCAATTACCGTTACATGTGTGTGAAAGTGACTAACAGTTGTCAGATTACTTTATTTACAACTGATCTGCTTTCCCTTTTCAATTCACAAAATAATCCATTCAATCGCCAAAGCCGATTCACGCATTTTCTTGGGCGTCGGACGCTACAATAGGCAGGCTCAATCAACTGCCATTTAGTCAGCGCAGTGGCCGTGATCGTATAGTGGTTAGTACTTCTCGTTGTGGCCGAGACAACCCAGGTTCGAATCCTGGTCACGGCAGAGTGGCTCAAGTCCCTCTGACATGGCATGCCGACGTTCTTTTGCATGCGGGCTGGAAATAGTTCAATTTACATTTTACGCCGAAGGAACTTTGCCCATTTAACGCCAGTTTACAATTTGTAAATATATCGAACGAAGCAAATTCTGAGCTGTGTGTGAAAAGACGATGTTAATGTGAAGGACGGGGGCTACTTTGAAAGCGAAATTGGAGTGCAGAGACAAAAATTGTAATTGGCCTCCCAGAATTCGAGGTCACCTGAGAGCCTAAAGGCGCGGGGATCGATGGTTAGTTCGAGGCCTGCTGTGGCCATGTCTGTGTGGTCGCAGGATAAATTTCCCAGGTCTTTCTTCATAAACAGTAGGGGGTTACCCCCGGAGACATGGCTCCACTCTCCCATCCTTGTCCCATTGATGCGATATAACCAAAACTGGTTAAAGCGTCCTGAATAACCAACCCAGAATTCGATCCTGGTTCAACTCTCGCGAGATCCACGCGGTTAAACCTGTCGGCAGCAAGTTGGGGAGACAATGCTGCGGTGTTAATAGACGCCTGTAAGCAGGTAAGCGCGAGTGGTGTAACGGTTAGCATGGTTGCCTTCCAAGCAATCGTCCCGGGTTCGACTCCCGGCTCACGCAGTCGAATGCTTTTTTTTCTGCACCTTTCAATTACCGTTACATGTGTGTGAAAGTGACTAACAGTTGTCAGCTTACTTTATTTACAACTGATCTGCTCTCCCTTTTTAATTCACAAAATAATCCATTCAATCGCCAAAGCCGATTCACGCATTTTCTTGGGCGTCGGACGCTACAATAGGCAGGCTCAATCCACTGCCATTTAGTCAGCGCAGTGGCCGTGATCGTACAGTGGTTAGTACTTCTCGTTGTGGCCGAGACAACCCAGGTTCGAATCCTGGTCACGGCAGAGTGGCTCAAGTCCCTCTGACATGGCATGCCGACTTTCTTTGCATGCGGGCTGGAAATAGTTCAATTTACATTTTACGCCGAAGGAACTTTGCCCATTTAACGCCAGTTTACAATTTGTAAATATATCGAACGAAGCAAATTCTGAGCTGTGTGTGAAAAGACGATGTTAATGTGAAGGACGGGGGCTACTTTGAAAGCGAAATTGGAGTGCAGAGACAACAATTGTAATTGGCCTCCCAGAATTCGAGGTCACCTGAGAGCCTAACGGCGCGGGGATCGATGGTTAGTTCGAGCCCTGCTGTGGCCATGTCTGTGTGGTCGCAGGATAAAGATCCCAGGTCTTTCTTCATAAACAGTAGGGGGTTACCCCCGGAGACATGGCTCCACTCTCCCTTCCTTGTCCCATTGATGCGATATAACCAAAACTGGTTAAAGCGTCCTGAATAACCAACCCAGAATTCGATCCTGGTTCAACTCTCGCGAGATCCACGCGGTTAAACCTGTCGGCAGCAAGTTGGGGAGACAATGCAGCGGTGTTAATAGACGCCTGTAAGCAGGTAAGCGCGAGTGGTGTAACGGTTAGCATGGTTGCCTTCCAAGCAATCGTCCCGGGTTCGACTCCCGGCTCACGCAATCGAATGCTTTTTTTTCTGCACCTTTCAATTACTGTTACATGTGTGTGAAAGTGACTAACAGTTGTCAGCTTACTTTATTTACAACTGATCTGCTTTCCCTTTTCAATTGACAAAATAATCCATTCAATCGCCAAAGCCGATTCACGCGTTTTCTTGGGCGTCGGACGCTACAATAGGCAGGCTCAATCAACTGCCATTTAGTCAGCGCAGTGGCCGTGATCGTATAGTGGTTAGTACTTCTCGTTGTGGCCGAGACAACCCAGGTTCGAATCCTGGTCACGGCAGAGTGGCTCAAGTCCCTCTGACATGGCATGCCGACTTTCTTTTGCATGCGGGCTGGAAATAGTTCAATTTACATTTCACGCCGAAGGAACTTTGCCCATTTAACGCCAGTTTACAATTTGTAAATATATCGAACGAAGCAAATTCTGAGCCGTGTGTGAAAAGACGATGGGACGGGGGCTACTTTGAAAGCGAAATTGGAGTGCAGAGACAAAAATTGTAATTGGCCTCCCAGAATTCGAGGTCACCTGAGAGCCTAACGGCGCGGGGATCGATGGTTAGTTCGAGACCTGCTGTGGCCATGTCTGTGTGGTCGCAGGATAAAGATCCCAGGTCTTTCTTCATAAACAGTAGGGGGTTACCCCGGGAGACATGGCTCCACTTTCCCTTCCTTGTCCCATTGATGCGATATAACCAAAACTGGTTAAAGCGTCCTGAATAACCAACCCAGAATTCGATCCTGGTTCAACTCTCGCGAGATCCACGCGGTTAAACCTGTCGGCAGCAAGTTGGGGAGACAATGCAGCGGTGTTAATAGACGCCTGTTAGCAGGTAAGCGCGAGTGGTGTAACGGTTAGCATGGTTGCCTTCCAAGCAATCGTCCCGGGTTCGACTCCCGGCTCACGCAATCGAATGTTTTTTTTCTGCACCTTTCAATTACCGTTACATGTGTGTGAAAGTGACTAACAGTTGTCAGCTTACTTTATTTACAACTGATCTGCTTTCCCTTTTAAATTCACAAAATAATCCATTCAATCGCCAAAGCCGATTCACGCATTTTCTTGGGGGTCGGACGCTACAATAGGCAGGCTCAATCAACTGCCATTAAGTCAGCGCAGTGGCCGTGATCGTATAGTGGTTAGTACTTCTCGTTGTGGCCGAGACAACCCAGGTTCGAATCCTGGTCACGGCAGAGTGGCTCAAGTCCCTCTGACATGGCATGCCGACTTTCTTTTGCATGCGGGCTGGAAATAGTTCAATTTACATTTTACGCCGAAGGAACTTTGCCCATTTAACGCCAGTTTACAATTTGTAAATATATCGAACGAAGCAAATTCTGAGCCGTGTGTGAAAAGACGATGGGACGGGGGCTACTTTGAAAGCGAAATTGGAGTGCAGAGACAAAAATTGTAATTGGCCTCCCAGAATTCGAGGTCACCTGAGAGCCTAAAGGCGCGGGGATCGATGGTTAGTTCGAGGCCTGCTGTGGCCATGTCTGTGTGGTCGCAGGATAAATTTCCCAGGTCTTTCTTCATAAACAGTAGGGGGTTACCCCCGGAGACATGGCTCCACTCTCCCTTCCTTGTCCCCTTGATGCGATATAACCAAAACTGGTTAAAGCGTACTGAATAACCAACCCAGAATTCGATCCTGGTTCAACTCACGCGAGATCCACGCGGTTAAACCTGTCGGCAGCAAGTTGGGGATACAATACCGCGGTGTTAATAGACGCCTGTAAGCAGGTAAGCGCGAGTGGTGTAACGGTTAGCATGGTTGCCTTCCAAGCAATCGTCCCGGGTTCGACTCCCGGCTCACGCAATCGAATGCTTTTTTTGCTGCACCTTTCAATTACCGTTACATGTGTGTGAAAGTGACTAACAGTTGTCAGCTTACTTTATTTACAACTGATCTGCTTTCCCTTTTTAATTCACAAAATAATCCATTCAATCGCCAAAGCCGATTCACGCATTTTCTTGGGCGTCGGACGCTACAATAGGCAGGCTCAATCAACTGCCATTTAGTCAGCGCAGTGGCCGTGATCGTATAGTGGTTAGTACTTCTCGTTGTGGCCGAGACAACCCAGGTTCGAATCCTGGTCACGGCAGAGTGGCTCAAGTCCCTCTGACATGGCATGCCGACTTTCTTTTGCATGCGGGCTGGAAATAGTTCAATTTACATTTTACGCCGAAGGAACTTTGCCCATTTAACGCCAGTTTACAATTTGTAAATATATCGAACGAAGCAAATTCTGAGCTGTGTGTGAAAAGACGATGTTAATGTGAAGGACGGGGCTACTTTGAAAGCGAAATTGGAGTGCAGAGACAAAACTTGTAATTGGCCTCCCAGAATTCGAGGTCACCTGAGAGCCTAACGGCGCGGGGATCGATAGTTAGTTCGAGCCCTGCTGTGGCCATGTCTGTGTGGTCGCAGGATAAAGAACCCAGGTCTTTCTTCATAAACAGTAGGGCGTTACCCCCGGAGACATGGCTCCACTCTCCCTTCCTTGTCCCATTGATGCGATATAACCAAAACTGGTTAAAGCGTCCTGAATAACCAACCCAGAATTCGATCCTGGTTCAACTCTCGCGATATCCACGCGGTTAAACCTGTCGGCAGCAAGTTGGGGAGACAATACAGCGGTGTTAATAGACGCCTGTAAGCAGGTAAGCGCGAGTGGTGTAACGGTTAGCATGGTTGCCTTCCAAGCAATCGTCCCGGGTTCGACTCCCGGCTCACGCAATCGAATGCTTTTTTTTCTGCACCTTTCAATTACCGTTACATGTGTGTGAAAGTGACTAACAGTTGTCAGCTTACTTTATTTACAACTGATCTGCTTTCCCTTTTTAATTCACAAAATAATCCATTCAATCGCCAAAGCCGATTCACGCATTTTCTTGGGCGTCGGACGCTACAATAGGCAGGCTCAATCACCTGCCATTTAGTCAGCGCAGTGGCCGTGATCGTATAGTGGTTAGTACTTCTCGTTGTGGCCGAGACAACCCAGGTTCGAATCCTGGTCACGGCAGAGTGGCTCAAGTCCCTCTGACATGGCATGCCGACTTTCTTTTGCATGCGGGCTGGAAATAGTTCAATTTACATTTTACGCCGAAGGAACTTTGCCCATTTAACGCCAGTTTACAATTTGTAAATATATCGAACGAAGCAAATTCTGAGCTGTGTGTGGAAAGACGATGTTAATGTGAAGGACGGGGGCTACTTTGAAAGCGAAATTGGAGTGCAGAGACAAAAATTGTAATTGGCCTCCCAGAATTCGAGGTCACCTGAGAGCCTAACGGCGCGGGGATCGATGGTTCGAGCCCTGCTGTGGCCATGTCTGTGTGGTCGCAGGATAAAGATCCCAGGTCTTTTTTCATAAAGAGTAGGGGGTTACCCCCGGAGACATGGCTCCACTCTCCCTTCCTTGTTCCATTGACGCGATATAACCAAAACTGGTTAAAGCGTCCTGAATAACCAACCCAGAATTCGACCCTGGTTCAACTCTCGCGAGATCCACGCGGTTAAACCTGTCGGCAGCAAGTTGGGGAGACAATACAGCGGTGTTAATAGACGCCTGTAAGCAGGTAAGCGCGAGTGGTGTAACGGTTAGTATGGTTGCCTTCCAAGCAATCGTCCCGGGTTCGACTTCCGGCTCACGCAATCGAATGCTTTTTTTTCTGCACCTTTCAATTACCGTTACATGTGTGTGAAAGTGACTAACAGTTGTCAGCTTACTTTATTTATAACTGATCTGCTTTCCCTTTTTAATTCACAAAATAATCCATTCAATCGCCAAAGCCGATTCACGCATTTTCTTGGGCGTCGGACGCTACAATAGGCAGGCTCAATCAACTGCCATTTAGTCAGCGCAGTGGCCGTGATCGTATAGTGGTTAGTACTTCTCGTTGTGGCCGAGACAACCCAGGTTCGAATCCTGGTCACGGCAGAGTGGCTCAAGTCCCTCTGTTATGGCATGCCGACTTTCTTTTGCATGCGGGCTGGAAATAGTTCAATTTACATTTTACGCCGAAGGAACTTTGGCCATTTAACGCCAGTTTGCAATTTGTAAATATATCGAACGAAGCAAATTCTGAGCTGTGTGTGAAAAGACGATGTTAATGTGAAGGACTGGGGCTACTTTGAAAGCGAAATTGGAGTGCAGAGACAAAAATTGTAATTGGCCTCCCAGAATTCGAGGTCACCTGAGAGCCTAACGGCGCGGGGATCGATGGTTAGTTCGAGCCCTGCTGTGGCCATGTCTGTGTGGTCGCAGGATAAAGATCCCAGGTCTTTCTTCATAAACAGTAGGGGGTTACCCCCGGAGACATGGCTCCACTCTCCCTTCCTTGTCCCATTGATGCGATATAACCAAAACTGGTTAAAGCGTCCTGAATAACCAACCCAGAATTCGATCCTGGTTCAAATCTCGCGAGATCCACGCGGTTAAACCTGTCGGCAGCAAGTTGGGGAGACAATGCAGCGGTGTTAATAGACGCCTGTAAGCAGGTAAGCGCGAGTGGTGTAACGGTTAGCATGGTTGCCTTCCAAGCAATCGTCCCGGGTTCGACTCCCGGCTCACGCAATCGAATGCTTTTTTTTCTGCACCTTTCAATTACCGTTACATGTGTGTGAAAGTGACTAACAGTTGTCAGCTTACTTTATTTACAACTGATCTGCTTTCCCTTTTCAATTGACAAAATAATCCATTCAATCGCCAAAGCCGATTCACGCATTTTCTTGGGCGTCGGACGCTACAATAGGCAGGCTCAATCAACTGCCATTTAGTCAGCGCAGTGGCCGTGATCGTATAGTGGTTAGTACTTCTCGTTGTGGCCGAGACAACCCAGGTTCGAATCCTGGTCACGGCAGAGTGGCTCAAGTCCCTCTGACATGGCATGCCGACTTTCTTTTGCATGCGGGCTGGAAATAGTTCAATTTACATTTCACGCCGAAGGAACTTTGCCCATTTAACGCCAGTTTACAATTTGTAAATATATCGAACGAAGCAAATTCTGAGCCGTGTGTGAAAAGACGATGGGACGGGGGCTACTTTGAAAGCGAAATTGGAGTGCAGAGACAAAAATTGTAATTGGCCTCCCAGAATTCGAGGTCACCTGAGAGCCTAACGGCGCGGGGATCGATGGTTAGTTCGAGACCTGCTGTGGCCATGTCTGTGTGGTCGCAGGATAAAGATCCCAGGTCTTTCTTCATAAACAGTAGGGGGTTACCCCGGGAGACATGGCTCCACTTTCCCTTCCTTGTCCCATTGATGCGATATAACCAAAACTGGTTGAAGCGTCCTGAATAACCAACCCAGAATTCGATCCTGGTTCAACTCTCGCGAGATCCACGCGGTTAAACCTGTCGGCAGCAAGTTGGGGAGACAATGCAGCGGTGTTAATAGACGCCTGTAAGCAGGTAAGCGCGAGTGGTGTAACGGTTAGCATGGTTGCCTTCCAAGCAATCGTCCCGGGTTCGACTCCCGGCTCACGCAATCGAATGTTTTTTTTCTGCACCTTTCAATTACCGTTACATGTGTGTGAAAGTGTCTAACAGTTGTCAGCTTACTTTATTTACAACTGATCTGCTTTCCCTTTTTAATTCACAAAATAATCCATTCAATCGCCAAAGCCGATTCACGCATTTTCTTGGGGGTCGGACGCTACAATAGGCAGGCTCAATGAACTGCCATTAAGTCAGCGCAGTGGCCGTGATCGTATAGTGGTTAGTACTTCTCGTTGTGGCCGAGACAACCCAGGTTCGAATCCTGGTCACGGCAGAGTGGCTCAAGTCCCTCTGACATGGCATGCCGACTTTCTTTTGCATGCGGGCTGGAAATAGTTCAATTTACATTTTACGCCGAAGGAACTTTGCCCATTTAACGCCAGTTTACAATTTGTAAATATATCGAACGAAGCAAATTCTGAGCCGTGTGTGAAAAGACGATGGGACGGGGGCTACTTTGAAAGCGAAATTGGAGTGCAGAGACAAAAATTGTAATTGGCCTCCCAGAATTCGAGGTCACCTGAGAGCCTAAAGGCGCGGGGATCGATGGTTAGTTCGAGGCCTGCTGTGGCCATGTCTGTGTGGTCGCAGGATAAATTTCCCAGGTCTTTCTTCATAAACAGTAGGGGGTTACCCCCGGAGACATGGCTCCACTCTCCCTTCCTTGTCCCCTTGATGCGATATAACCAAAACTGGTTAAAGCGTACTGAATAACCAACCCAGAATTCGATCCTGGTTCAACTCACGCGAGATCCACGCGGTTAAACCTGTCGGCAGCAAGTTGGGGATACAATACCGCGGTGTTAATAGACGCCTGTAAGCAGGTAAGGGCGAGTGGTGTAACGGTTAGCATGGTTGCCTTCCAAGCAATCGTCCCGGGTTCGACTCCCGGCTCACGCAATCGAATGCTTTTTTTGCTGCACCTTTCAATTACCGTTACATGTGTGTGAAAGTGACTAACAGTTGTCAGCTTACTTTATTTACAACTGATCTGCTTTCCCTTTTTAATTCACAAAATAATCCATTCAATCGCCAAAGCCGATTCACGCATTTTCTTGGGCGTCGGACGCTACAATAGGCAGGCTCAATCAACTGCCATTTAGTCAGCGCAGTTGCCGTGATCGTATAGTGGTTAGTACTTCTCGTTGTGGCCGAGACAACCCAGGTTCGAATCCTGGTCACGGCAGAGTGGCTCAAGTCCCTCTGACATGGCATGCCGACTTTCTTTTGCATGCGGGCTGGAAATAGTTCAATTTACATTTTACGCCGAAGGAACTTTGCCCATTTAACGCCAGTTTACAATTTGTAAATATATCGAACGAAGCAAATTCTGAGCTGTGTGTGAAAAGACGATGTTAATGTGAAGGACGGGGCTACTTTGAAAGCGAAATTGGAGTGCAGAGACAAAACTTGTAATTGGCCTCCCAGAATTCGAGGTCACCTGAGAGCCTAACGGCGCGGGGATCGATAGTTAGTTCGAGCCCTGCTGTGGCCATGTCTGTGTGGTCGCAGGATAAAGAACCCAGGTCTTTCTTCATAAACAGTAGGGGGTTACCCCCGGAGACATGGCTCCACTCTCCCTTCCTTGTCCCATTGATGCGATATAACCAAAACTGGTTAAAGCGTCCTGAATAACCAACCCAGAATTCGATCCTGGTTCAACTCTCGCGATATCCACGCGGTTAAACCTGTCGGCAGCAAGTTGGGGAGACAATGCAGCGGTGTTAATAGACGCCTGTAAGCAGGTAAGCGCGAGTGGTGTAACGGTTAGCATGGTTGCCTTCCAAGCAATCGTCCCGGGTTCGACTCCCGGCTCACGCAATCGAATGTTTTTTTTCTGCACCTTTCAATTACCGTTACATGTGTGTGAAAGTGTCTAACAGTTGTCAGCTTACTTTATTTACAACTGATCTGCTTTCCCTTTTTAATTCACAAAATAATCCATTCAATCGCCAAAGCCGATTCACGCATTTTCTTGGGGGTCGGACGCTACAATAGGCAGGCTCAATCAACTGCCATTAAGTCAGCGCAGTGGCCGTGATCGTATAGTGGTTAGTACTTCTCGTTGTGGCCGAGACAACCCAGGTTCGAATCCTGGTCACGGCAGAGTGGCTCAAGTCCCTCTGACATGGCATGCCGACTTTCTTTTGCATGCGGGCTGGAAATAGTTCAATTTACATTTTACGCCGAAGGAACTTTGCCCATTTAACGCCAGTTTACAATTTGTAAATATATCGAACGAAGCAAATTCTGAGCCGTGTGTGAAAAGACGATGGGACGGGGGCTACTTTGAAAGCAAAATTGGAGTGCAGAGACAAAAATTGTAATTGGCCTCCCAGAATTCGAGGTCACCTGAGAGCCTAAAGGCGCGGGGATCGATGGTTAGTTCGAGGCCTGCTGTGGCCATGTCTGTGTGGTCGCAGGATAAATTTCCCAGGTCTTTCTTCATAAACAGTAGGGGGTTACCCCCGGAGACATGGCTCCACTCTCCCTTCCTTGTCCCCTTGATGCGATATAACCAAAACTGGTTAAAGCGTACTGAATAACCAACCCAGAATTCGATCCTGGTTCAACTCACGCGAGATCCACGCGGTTAAACCTGTCGGCAGCAAGTTGGGGATACAATACCGCGGTGTTAATAGACGCCTGTAAGCAGGTAAGGGCGAGTGGTGTAACGGTTAGCATGGTTGCCTTCCAAGCAATCGTCCCGGGTTCGACTCCCGGCTCACGCAATCGAATGCTTTTTTTGCTGCACCTTTCAATTACCGTTACATGTGTGTGAAAGTGACTAACAGTTGTCAGCTTACTTTATTTACAACTGATCTGCTTTCCCTTTTTAATTCACAAAATAATCCATTCAATCGCCAAAGCCGATTCACGCATTTTCTTGGGCGTCGGACGCTACAATAGGCAGGCTCAATCAACTGCCATTTAGTCAGCGCAGTTGCCGTGATCGTATAGTGGTTAGTACTTCTCGTTGTGGCCGAGACAACCCAGGTTCGAATCCTGGTCACGGCAGAGTGGCTCAAGTCCCTCTGACATGGCATGCCGACTTTCTTTTGCATGCGGGCTGGAAATAGTTCAATTTACATTTTACGCGGAAGGAACTTTGCCCATTTAACGCCAGTTTACAATTTGTAAATATATCGAACGAAGCAAATTCTGAGCTGTGTGTGAAAAGACGATGTTAATGTGAAGGACGGGGCTACTTTGAAAGCGAAATTGGAGTGCAGAGACAAAACTTGTAATTGGCCTCCCAGAATTCGAGGTCACCTGAGAGCCTAACGGCGCGGGGATCGATAGTTAGTTCGAGCCCTGCTGTGGCCATGTCTGTGTGGTCGCAGGATAAAGAACCCAGGTCTTTCTTCATAAACAGTAGGGGGTTACCCCCGGAGACATGGCTCCACTCTCCCTTCCTTGTCCCATTGATGCGATATAACCAAAACTGGTTAAAGCGTCCTGAATAACCAACCCAGAATTCGATCCTGGTTCAACTCTCGCGATATCCACGCGGTTAAACCTGTCGGCAGCAAGTTGGGGAGACAATACAGCGGTGTTAATAGACGCCTGTAAGCAGGTAAGCGCGAGTGGTGTAACGGTTAGCATGGTTGCCTTCCAAGCAATCGTCCCGGGTTCGACTCCCGGCTCACGCAATCGAATGTTTTTTTTCTGCACCTTTCAATTACCGTTACATGTGTGTGAAAGTGACTAACAGTTGTCAGCTTACTTTATTTACAACTGATCTGCTTTCCCTTTTTAATTCACAAAATAATCCATTCAATCGCCAAAGCCGATTCACGCATTTTCTTGGGCGTCGGACGCTACAACAGGCAGGCTCAATCAACTGCCATTTAGTCAGCGCAGTGGACGTGATCGTATAGTGGTTAGTGCTTCTCGTTGTGGCCGAGACAACCCAGGTTCGAATCCTGGTCACGGCAGAGTGGCTCAATTCCCTCTGACATGGCATGCCGACTTTCTTTTGCATGCGGGCTGGAAATAGTTCAATTTACATTTTACGCCGAAGGAACTTTGCCCATTTAACGCCAGTTTACAATTTGTAAATATATCGAACGAAGCAAATTCTGAGCCGTGTGTGAAAAGACGATGTTAATGTGAAGGACGGGGGCTACTTTGAAAGCGAAATTGGAGTGCAGAGACAAAAATTGTAATTGGCCTCCCAGAATTCGAGGTCACCTGAGAGCCTAATGGCGCGGGGATCGCTGGTTAGTTCGAGCCCTGCTGTGGCCATGTCTGTGTGGTCGCAAGATAAAGATCCCAGGTCTTTCTTCATAAAGAGTAGGGGGTTACCCCCGGAGACATGGCTCCACTCTCCCTTCCTTGTCTCATTGATGCGATACAACCAAAACTGGTTAAAGCGTCCTGAATAACCAACCCAGAATTCGATCCTGGTTCAAATCTCGCGAGATCCACGCGGTTAAACCTGTCGGCAGCAAGTTGGGGAGACAATGCAGCGGTGTTAATAGACGCCTGTAAGCAGGTAAGCGCGAGTGGTGTAACGGTTAGCATGGTTGCCTTCCAAGCAATCGTCCCGGGTTCGACTCCCGGCTCACGCAATCGAATGCTTTTTTTTCTGCACCTTTCAATTACCGTTACATGTGTGTGAAAGTGACTAACAGTTGTCAGCTTACTTTATTTACAACTGATCTGCTTTCCCTTTTTAATTCACAAAATAATCCATTCAATCGCCAAAGCCGATTCACGCATTTTCTTGGGCGTCGGACGCTACAATAGGCAGGCTCAATCAACTGCCATTTAGTCAGCGCAGTGGCCGTGATCGTATAGTGGTTAGTACTTCTCGTTGTGGCCGAGACAACCCAGGTTCGAATCCTGGTCACGGCAGAGTGGCTCAAGTCCCTCTGACATGGCATGCCGACTTTCTTTTGCATGCGGGCTGGAAATAGTTCAATTTACATTTTACGCCGAAGGAACTTTGCCCATTTAACGCCAGTTTACAATTTGTAAATATATCGAACGAAGCAAATTCTGAGCTGTGTGTGAAAAGACGATGTTAATGTGAAGGACGGGGGCTACTTTGAAAGCGAAATTGGAGTGCAGAGACAAAAATTGTAATTGGCCTCCCAGAATTCGAGGTCACCTGAGAGCCTAACGGCGCGGGGATCGATGGTTCGAGCCCTGCTGTGGCCATGTCTGTGTGGTCGCAGGATAAAGATCCCAGGTCTTTCTTCATAAAGAGTAGGGGGTTACCCCCGGAGACATGGCTCCACTCTCCCTTCCTTGTTCCATTGACGCGATATAACCAAAACTGGTTAAAGCGTCCTGAATAACCAACCCAGAATTCGACCCTGGTTCAACTCTCGCGAGATCCACGCGGTTAAACCTGTCGGCAGCAAGTTGGGGAGACAATACAGCGGTGTTAATAGACGCCTGTAAGCAGGTAAGCGCGAGTGGTGTAACGGTTAGCATGGTTGCCTTCCAAGCAATCGTCCCGGGTTCGACTTCCGGCTCACGCAATCGAATGCTTTTTTTTCTGCACCTTTCAATTACCGTTACATGTGTGTGAAAGTGACTAACAGTTGTCAGCTTACTTTATTTATAACTGATCTGCTTTCCCTTTTTAATTCACAAAATAATCCATTCAATCGCCAAAGCCGATTCACGCATTTTCTTGGGCGTCGGACGCTACAATAGGCAGGCTCAATCAACTGCCATTTAGTCAGCGCAGTGGCCGTGATCGTATAGTGGTTAGTACTTATCGTTGTGGCCGAGACAACCCAGGTTCGAATCCTGGTCACGGCAGAGTGGCTCAAGTCCCTCTGTTATGGCATGCCGACTTTCTTTTGCATGCGGGCTGGAAATAGTTCAATTTACATTTTACGCCGAAGGAACTTTGGCCATTTAACGCCAGTTTACAATTTGTAAATATATCGAACGAAGCAAATTCTGAGCTGTGTGTGAAAAGACGATGTTAATGTGAAGGACTGGGGCTACTTTGAAAGCGAAATTGGAGTGCAGAGACAAAAATTGTAATTGGCCTCCCAGAATTCGAGGTCACCTGAGAGCCTAACGGCGCGGGGATCGATGGTTAGTTCGAGCCCTGCTGTGGCCATGTCTGTGTGGTCGCAGGATAAAGATCCCAGGTCTTTCTTCATAAAGAGTAGGGGGTTACCCCCGGAGACATGGCTCCACTCTCCCTTCCTTGTCCCATTGATGCGATATAACCAAAACTGGTTAAAGCGTCCTGAATAACCAACCCAGAATTCGATCCTGGTTCAAATCTCGCGAGATCCACGCGGTTACCCCTGTCGGCAGCAAGTTGGGGAGACAATGCAGCGGTGTTAATAGACGCCTGTAAGCAGGTAAGCGCGAGTGGTGTAACGGTTAGCATGGTTGCCTTCCAAGCAATCGTCCCGGTTTCGACTCCCGGCTCACGCAATCGAATGCTTTTTTTTCTGCGCCTTTCAATTACCGTTACATGTGTGTGAAAGTGACTAACAGTTGTCAGCTTACTTTATTTACAACTGATCTGCTTTCCCTTTTTAATTCACAAAATAATCCATTCAATCGCCAAAGCCGATTCACGCATTTTCTTGGGCGTCGGACGCTACAATAGGCAGGCTCAATCAACTGCCATTTAGTCAGCGCAGTGGCCGTGATCGTATAGTGGTTAGTACTTCTCGTTGTGGCCGAGACAACCCAGGTTCGAATCCTGGTCACGGCAGAGTGGCTCAAGTCCCTCTGACATGGCATGCCGACTTTCTTTTGCATGCGGGCTGGAAATAGTTCAATTTACATTTTACGCCGAAGGAACTTTGCCCATTTAACGCCAGTTTACAATTTGTAAATATATCGAACGAAGCAAATTTTGAGCTGTGTGTGAAAAGACGATGTTAATGTGAAGGACGGGGGCTATTTTGAAAGCGAAATTGGAGTGCAGAGACAAAAATTGTAATTGGCCTCCCAGAATTCGAGGTCACCTGAGAGCCTAACGGCGCGGGGATCGATGGTTAGTTCGAGCCCTGCTGTGGCCATGTCTGTGTGGTCGCAGGATAAAGATCCCAGGTCTTTCTTCATAAACAGTAGGGGGTTACCCCCGGAGACATGGCTCCACTCTCCCTTCCTTGTCCCATTGATGCGATATAACCAAAACTGGTTAAAGCGTCCTGAATAACCAACCCAGAATTCGATCCTGGTTCAACTCTCGCGAGATCCACGCGGTAAAACCTGTCGGCAGCAAGTTGGGGAGACAATGCAGCGGTGTTAATAGACGCTTGTAAGCAGGTAAGCGCGAGTGGTGTAACGGTTAGCATGGTTGCCTTCCAAGCAATCGTCCCGGGTTCGACTCCCGGCTCACGCAATCGAATGCTTTTTTTTCTGCACCTTTCAATTACCGTTACATGTGTGTGAAAGTGACTAACAGTTGTCAGCTTACTTTATTTACAACTGATCTGCTTTCCCTTTTTAATTCACAAAATAATCCATTCAATCGCCAAAACGGATTCACGCATTTTCTTGGGCGTCGGACGCTACAATAGGCAGGCTCAATCAACTGCCATTTAGTCAGCGCAGTGGCCGTGATCGTATAGTGGTTAGTACTTCTCGTTGTGGCCGAGACAACCCAGGTTCGAATCCTGGTCACGGCAGAGTGGCTCAAGTCCCTCTGACATGGCATGCCGACTTTCTTTTGCATGCGGGCTGGAAATAGTTCCATTTACATTTTACGCCGAAGGAACTTTGCCCATTTAACGCCAGTTTACAATTTGTAAATATATCGAACGAAGCAAATTCTGAGCTGTGTGTGAAAAGACGATGTTAATGTGAAGGACGGGGGCTACTTTGAAAGCGAAATTGGAGTGCAGAGACAAAAATTGTAATTGGCCTCCCAGAATTCGAGGTCACCTGAGAGCCTAACGGCGCGGGAATCGATGGTTAGTTCGAGGCCTGCTGTGGCCATGTCTGTGTGGTCGCAAGATAAAGATCCCAGGTCTTTCTTCATAAACAGTAGGGGGTTACCCCCGGAGACATGGCTCCACTCTCCCTTCCTTGTCCCATTGATGCGATATAACCAAAACTGGTTAAAGCGTCCTGAATAACCAACCCAGAATTCGATCCTGGTTCAACTCTCGCGATATCCACGCGGTTAAACCGGTCGGCAGCAAGTTGGGCAGACAATGCAGCGGTGTTAATAGACGCCTGTAAGCAGGTAAGCGCGAGTGGTGTAACGGTTAGCATGGTTGCCTTCCAAGCAATCGTCCCGGTTTCGACTCCCGGCTCACGCAATCGAATGCTTTTTTTTCTGCACCTTTCAATTACCGTTACATGTGTGTGAAAGTGACTAACAGTTGTCAGGTTACTTTATTTACAACTGATCTGCTTTCCCTTTTTAATTCACAAAATAATCCATTCAATCGCCAAAGCCGATTCACGCTTTTCTTGGGCGTCGGACGCTACAATAGGCAGGCTCAATCAACTGCCATTTAGTCAGCGCAGTGGCCGTGATCGTATAGTGGTTAGTACTTCTCGTTGTGGCCGAGACAACCCAGGTTCGAATCCTGGTCACGGCAGAGTGGCTCAAGTCCCTCTGACATGGCATGCCGACTTTCTTTTGCATGCGGGCTGGAAATAGTTCCATTTACATTTTACGCCGAAGGAACTTTGCCCATTTAACGCCAGTTTACAATTTGTAAATATATCGAACGAAGCAAATTCTGAGCTGTGTGTGAAAAGACGATGTTAATGTGAAGGACGGGGGCTACTTTGAAAGCGAAATTGGAGTGCAGAGACAAAAATTGTAATTGGCCTCCCAGAATTCGAGGTCACCTGAGAGCCTAACGGCGCGGGGATCGATGGTTAGTTCGAGCCCTGCTGTGGCCATGTCTGTGTGGTCGCAGGATGGAGATCCCAGGTCTTTCTTCATAAACAGTAGGGGGTTACCCCCGGAGACATGGCTCCACTCTCCCTTCCTTGTCCCATTGATGCGATATAACCAAAACTGGTTAAAGCGTCCTGAATAACCAACCCAGAATTCGATCCTGGTTCAACTCTCGCGAGATCCACGCGGTTAAACCTGTCGGCAGCAAGTTGGGCAGACAATGCTGCGGTGTTAATAGACGGCTGTAAGCAGGTAAGCGCGAGTGGTGTAACGGTTAGCATGGTTGCCTTCCAAGCAATCGTCCCGGGTTCGACTCCCGGCTCAAGCAATCGAATGCTTTTTTTTCTGCACCTTTCAATTACCGTTACATGTGTGTGAAAGTGACTAACAGTTATCAGATTACTTTATTTACAACTGATCTGCTTTCCCTTTTTAATTCACAAAATAATCCATTCAATCGCCAAAGCCGATTCACGCATTTTCTTGGGCGTCGGACGCTACAATAGGCAGGCGCAATCAACTGCCATTTAGTCAGCGTAGTGGCCGTGATCGTATAGTGGTTAGTACTTCTCGTTGTGGCCGAGACAACCCAGGTTCGAATCCTGGTCACGGCAGAGTGGCTCAAGTCCCTCTGACATGGCATGCCGACTTTCTTTTGCATGCGGGCTGGAAATAGTTCAATTTACATTTTACGCCGAAGGAACTTTGCCCATTTAACGCCAGTTTACAATTTGTAAATATATCGAACGAAGCCAATTCTGAGCTGTGTGTGAAAAGACGATGTTAATGTGAAGGACGGGGGCTACTTTGAAAGCGAAATTGGAGTGCAGAGACAAAAATTGTAATTGGCCTCCCAGAATTCGAGGTCACCTGAGAGCCTAACGGCGCGGGGATCGATGGTTAGTTCGAGCCCTGCTGTGGCCATGTCTGCGTGATCGCAGGATAAAGATCCCAGGTCTTTCTTCATAAACAGTAGGGTGTTACCCCCGGAGACATGGCTCCACTCTCCCTTCCTTGTCCCATTGATGCGATATAACCAAAACTGGTTAAAGCGTACTGAATAACCAACCCAGAATTCGATCCTGGTTCAACTCACGCGAGATCCACGCGGTTAAACCTGTCGGCAGCAAGTTGGGGATACAATACCGCGGTGTTAATAGACGCCTGTAAGCAGGTAAGCGCGAGTGGTGTAACGGTTAGCATGGTTGCCTTCCAAGCAATCGTCCCGGGTTCGACTCCCGGCTCACGCAATCGAATGCTTTTTTTGCTGCACCTTTCAATTACCGTTACATGTGTGTGAAAGTGACTAACAGTTGTCAGCTTACTTTATTTACAACTGATCTGCTTTCCCTTTTTAATTCACAAAATAATCCATTCAATCGCCAAAGCCGATTCACGCATTTTCTTGGGCGTCGGACGCTACAATAGGCAGGCTCAATCAACTGCCATTTAGTCAGCGCAGTGGCCGTGATCGTATAGTGGTTAGTACTTCTCGTTGTGGCCGAGACAACCCAGGTTCGAATCCTGGTCACGGCAGAGTGGCTCAAGTCCCTCTGTTATGGCATGCCGACTTTCTTTTGCATGCGGGCTGGAAATAGTTCAATTTACATTTTACGCCGAAGGAACTTTGGCCATTTAACGCCAGTTTACAATTTGTAAATATATCGAACGAAGCAAATTCTGAGCTGTGTGTGAAAAGACGATGTTAATGTGAAGGACTGGGGCTACTTTGAAAGCGAAATTAGAGTGCAGAGACAAAAATTGTAATTGGCCTCCCAGAATTCGAGGTCACCTGAGAGCCTAACGGCGCGGGGATCGCTGGTTAGTTCGAGCCCTGCTGTGGCCATGTCTGTGTGGTCGCAAGATAAAGATCCCAGGTCTTTCTTCATAAAGAGTAGGGGGTTACCCCCGGAGACATGGCTCCACTCTCCCTTCCTTGTCTCATTGATGCGATACAACCAAAACTGGTTAAAGCGTCCTGAATAACCAACCCAGAATTCGATCCTGGTTCAAATCTCGCGAGATCCACGCGGTTAAACCTGTCGGCAGCAAGTTGGGGAGACAATGCAGCGGTGTTAATAGACGCCTGTAAGCAGGTAAGCGCGAGTGGTGTAACGGTTAGCATGGTTGCCTTCCAAGCAATCGTCCCGGGTTCGACTCCCGGCTCACGCAATCGAATGCTTTTTTTTCTGCACCTTTCAATTACCGTTACATGTGTGTGAAAGTGACTAACAGTTGTCAGCTTACTTTATTTACAACTGATCTGCTTTCCCTTTTTAATTCACAAAATAATCCATTCAATCGCCAAAGCCGATTCACGCATTTTCTTGGGCGTCGGACGCTACAATAGGCAGGCTCAATCAACTGCCATTTAGTCAGCGCAGTGGCCGTGATCGTATAGTGGTTAGTACTTCTCGTTGTGGCCGAGACAACCCAGGTTCGAATCCTGGTCACGGCAGAGTGGCTCAAGTCCCTCTGACATGGCATGCCGACTTTCTTTTGCATGCGGGCTGGAAATAGTTCAATTTACATTTTACGCCGAAGGAACTTTGCCCATTTAACGCCAGTTTACAATTTGTAAATATATCGAACGAAGCAAATTCTGAGCTGTGTGTGAAAAGACGATGTTAATGTGAAGGACGGGGGCTACTTTGAAAGCGAAATTGGAGTGCAGAGACAAAAATTGTAATTGGCCTCCCAGAATTCGAGGTCACCTGAGAGCCTAACGGCGCGGGGATCGATGGTTCGAGCCCTGCTGTGGCCATGTCTGTGTGGTCGCAGGATAAAGATCCCAGGTCTTTCTTCATAAAGAGTAGGGGGTTACCCCCGGAGACATGGCTCCACTCTCCCTTCCTTGTTCCATTGACGCGATATAACCAAAACTGGTTAAAGCGTCCTGAATAACCAACCCAGAATTCGACCCTGGTTCAACTCTCGCGAGATCCACGCGGTTAAACCTGTCGGCAGCAAGTTGGGGAGACAATACAGCGGTGTTAATAGACGCCTGTAAGCAGGTAAGCGCGAGTGGTGTAACGGTTAGCATGGTTGCCTTCCAAGCGATCGTCCCGGGTTCGACTTCCGGCTCACGCAATCGAATGCTTTTTTTTCTGCACCTTTCAATTACCGTTACATGTGTGTGAAAGTGACTAACAGTTGTCAGCTTACTTTATTTATAACTGATCTGCTTTCCCTTTTTAATTCACAAAATAATCCATTCAATCGCCAAAGCCGATTCACGCATTTTCTTGGGCGTCGGACGCTACAATAGGCAGGCTCAATCAACTGCCATTTAGTCAGCGCAGTGGCCGTGATCGTATAGTGGTTAGTACTTCTCGTTGTGGCCGAGACAACCCAGGTTCGAATCCTGGTCACGGCAGAGTGGCTCAAGTCCCTCTGTTATGGCATGCCGACTTTCTTTTGCATGCGGGCTGGAAATAGTTCAATTTACATTTTACGCCGAAGGAACTTTGGCCATTTAACGCCAGTTTACAATTTGTAAATATATCGAACGAAGCAAATTCTGAGCTGTGTGTGAAAAGACGATGTTAATGTGAAGGACTGGGGCTACTTTGAAAGCGAAATTAGAGTGCAGAGACAAAAATTGTAATTGGCCTCCCAGAATTCGAGGTCACCTGAGAGCCTAACGGCGCGGGGATCGATGGTTAGTTCGAGCCCTGCTGTGGCCATGTCTGTGTGGTCGCAGGATAAAGATCCCAGGTCTTTCTTCATAAAGAGTAGGGGGTTACCCCCGGAGACATGGCTCCACTCTCCCTTCCTTGTCCCATTGATGCGATATAACCAAAACTGGTTAAAGCGTCCTGAATAACCAACCCAGAATTCGATCCTGGTTCAAATCTCGCGAGATCCACGCGGTTACCCCTGTCGGCAGCAAGTTGGGGAGACAATGCAGCGGTGTTAATAGACGCCTGTAAGCAGGTAAGCGCGAGTGGTGTAACGGTTAGCATGGTTGCCTTCCAAGCAATCGTCCCGGTTTCGACTCCCGGCTCACGCAATCGAATGCTTTTTTTTCTGCGCCTTTCAATTACCGTTACATGTGTGTGAAAGTGACTAACAGTTGTCAGCTTACTTTATTTACAACTGATCTGCTTTCCCTTTTTAATTCACAAAATAATCCATTCAATCGCCAAAGCCGATTCACGCATTTTCTTGGGCGTCGGACGCTACAATAGGCAGGCTCAATCAACTGCCATTTAGTCAGCGCAGTGGCCGTGATCGTATAGTGGTTAGTACTTCTCGTTGTGGCCGAGACAACCCAGGTTCGAATCCTGGTCACGGCAGAGTGGCTCAAGTCCCTCTGACATGGCATGCCGACTTTCTTTTGCATGCGGGCTGGAAATAGTTCAATTTACATTTTACGCCGAAGGAACTTTGCCCATTTAACGCCAGTTTACAATTTGTAAATATATCGAACGAAGCAAATTTTGAGCTGTGTGTGAAAAGACGATGTTAATGTGAAGGACGGGGGCTATTTTGAAAGCGAAATTGGAGTGCAGAGACAAAAATTGTAATTGGCCTCCCAGAATTCGAGGTCACCTGAGAGCCTAACGGCGCGGGGATCGATGGTTAGTTCGAGCCCTGCTGTGGCCATGTCTGTGTGGTCGCAGGATAAAGATCCCAGGTCTTTCTTCATAAACAGTAGGGGGTTACCCCCGGAGACATGGCTCCACTCTCCCTTCCTTGTCCCATTGATGCGATATAACCAAAACTGGTTAAAGCGTCCTGAATAACCAACCCAGAATTCGATCCTGGTTCAACTCTCGCGAGATCCACGCGGTAAAACCTGTCGGCAGCAAGTTGGGGAGACAATGCAGCGGTGTTAATAGACGCCTGTAAGCAGGTAAGCGCGAGTGGTGTAACGGTTAGCATGGTTGCCTTCCAAGCAATCGTCCCGGGTTCGACTCCCGGCTCACGCAATCGAATGCTTTTTTTTCTGCACCTTTCAATTACCGTTACATGTGTGTGAAAGTGACTAACAGTTGTCAGCTTACTTTATTTACAACTGATCTGCTTTCCCTTTTTAATTCACAAAATAATCCATTCAATCGCCAAAGCCGATTCACGCATTTTCTTGGGCGTCGGACGCTACAATAGGCAGGCTCAATCAACTGCCATTTAGTCAGCGCAGTGGCCGTGATCGTATAGTGGTTAGTACTTCTCGTTGTGGCCGAGACAACCCAGGTTCGAATCCTGGTCACGGCAGAGTGGCTCAAGTCCCTCTGACATGGCATGCCGACTTTCTTTTGCATGCGGGCTGGAAATAGTTCCATTTACATTTTACGCCGAAGGAACTTTGCCCATTTAACGCCAGTTTACAATTTGTAAATATATCGAACGAAGCAAATTCTGAGCTGTGTGTGAAAAGACGATGTTAATGTGAAGGACGGGGGCTACTTTGAAAGCGAAATTGGAGTGCAGAGACAAAAATTGTAATTGGCCTCCCAGAATTCGAGGTCACCTGAGAGCCTAACGGCGCGGGAATCGATGGTTAGTTCGAGGCCTGCTGTGGCCATGTCTGTGTGGTCGCAAGATAAAGATCCCAGGTCTTTCTTCATAAACAGTAGGGGGTTACCCCCGGAGACATGGCTCCACTCTCCCTTCCTTGTCCCATTGATGCGATATAACCAAAACTGGTTAAAGCGTCCTGAATAACCAACCCAGAATTCGATCCTGGTTCAACTCTCGCGATATCCACGCGGTTAAACCGGTCGGCAGCAAGTTGGGCAGACAATGCAGCGGTGTTAATAGACGCCTGTAAGCAGGTAAGCGCGAGTGGTGTAACGGTTAGCATGGTTGCCTTCCAAGCAATCGTCCCGGGTTCGACTCCCGGCTCACGCAATCGAATGCTTTTTTTTCTGCACCTTTCAATTACCGTTACATGTGTGTGAAAGTGACTAACAGTTGTCAGCTTACTTTATTTACAACTGATCTGCTTTCCCTTTTTAATTCACAAAATAATCCATTCAATCGCCAAAGCCGATTCACGCATTTTCTTGGGCGTCGGACGCTACAATAGGCAGGCTCAATCATCTGCCATTTAGTCAGCGCAGTGGCCGTGATCGTATAGTGGTTAGTACTTCTCGTTGTGGCCGAGACAACCCAGGTTCGAATCCTGGTCACGGCAGAGTGGCTCAAGTCCCTCTGACATGGCATGCCGACTTTCTTTTGCATGCGGGCTGGAAATAGTTCAATTTACATTTTACGCCGAAGGAACTTTGCCCATTTAACGCCAGTTTACAATTTGTAAATATATCGAACGAAGCAAATTTTGAGCTGTGTGTGAAAAGACGATGTTAATGTGAAGGACGGGGGCTACTTTGAAAGCGAAATTGGAGTGCAGAGACAAAAATTGTAATTGGCCTCCCAGAATTCGAGGTCACCTGAGAGCCTAACGGCGCGGGGATCGATGGTTAGTTCGAGCCCTGCTGTGGCCATGTCTGTGTGGTCGCAGGATAAAGATCCCAGGTCTTTCTTCATAAACAGTAGGGGGTTACCCCCGGAGACATGGCTCCACTCTCCCTTCCTTGTCCCATTGATGCGATATAACCCAAACTGGTTAAAGCGTCCTGAATAACCAACCCAGAATTCGATCCTGGTTCAACTCTCGCGAGATCCACGCGGTAAAACCTGTCGGCAGCAAGTTGGGGAGACAATGCAGCGGTGTTAATAGACGCCTGTAAGCAGGTAAGCGCGCGTGGTGTAACGCTTAGCATGGTTGCCTTCCAAGCAATCGTCCCGGGTTCGACTCCCGGCTCACGCAATCGAATGCTTTTTTTTCTGCACCTTTCAATTACCGTTACATGTGTGTGAAAGTGACTAACAGTTGTCAGCTTACTTTATTTACAACTGATCTGCTTTCCCTTTTTAATTCACAAAATAATCCATTCAATCGCCAAAGCCGATTCACGCATTTTCTTGGGCGTCGGACGCTACAATAGGCAGGCTCAATCAACTGCCATTTAGTCAGCGCAGTGGCCGTGATCGTATAGTGGTTAGTACTTCTCGTTGTGGCCGAGACAACCCAGGTTCGAATCCTGGTCACGGCAGAGTGGCTCAAGTCCCTCTGACATGGCATGCCGACTTTCTTTTGCATGCGGGCTGGAAATAGTTCCATTTACATTTTACGCCGAAGGAACTTTGCCCATTTAACGCCAGTTTACAATTTGTAAATATATCGAACGAAGCAAATTCTGAGCTGTGTGTGAAAAGACGATGTTAATGTGAAGGACGGGGGCTACTTTGAAAGCGAAATTGGAGTGCAGAGACAAAAATTGTAATTGGCCTCCCAGAATTCGAGGTCACCTGAGAGCCTAACGGCGCGGGGATCGATGGTTAGTTCGAGCCCTGCTGTGGCCATGTCTGTGTGGTCGCAAGATAAAGATCCCAGGTCTTTCTTCATAAACAGTAGGGGGTTACCCCCGGAGACATGGCTCCACTCTCCCTTCCTTGTCCCATTGATGCGATATAACCAAAACTGGTTAAAGCGTCCTGAATAACCAACCCAGAATTCGATCCTGGTTCAAATCTCGCGAGATCCACGCGGTTAAACCTGTCGGCAGCAAGTTGGGGAGACAATGCAGCGGTGTTAATAGACGCCTGAAAGCAGGTAAGCGCCAGTGGTGTAACGGTTAGCATGGTTGCCTTCCAAGCAATCGTCCCGGGTTCGACTCCCGGCTCACGCAATCGAATGCTTTTTTTTCTGCACCTTTCAATTACCGTTACATGTGTGTGAAAGTGACTAACAGTTGTCAGGTTACTTTATTTACAACTGATCTGCTTTCCCTTTTTAATTCACAAAATAATCCATTCAATCGCCAAAGCCGATTCACGCTTTTCTTGGGCGTCGGACGCTACAATAGGCAGGCTCAATCAACTGCCATTTAGTCAGCGCAGTGGCCGTGATCGTATAGTGGTTAGTACTTCTCGTTGTGGCCGAGACAACCCAGGTTCGAATCCTGGTCACGGCAGAGTGGCTCAAGTCCCTCTGACATGGCATGCCGACTTTCTTTTGCATGCGGGCTGGAAATAGTTCCATTTACATTTTACGCCGAAGGAACTTTGCCCATTTAACGCCAGTTTACAATTTGTAAATATATCGAACGAAGCAAATTCTGAGCTGTGTGTGAAAAGACGATGTTAATGTGAAGGACGGGGGCTACTTTGAAAGCGAAATTGGAGTGCAGAGACAAAAATTGTAATTGGCCTCCCAGAATTCGAGGTCACCTGAGAGCCTAACGGCGCGGGGATCGATGGTTAGTTCGAGCCCTGCTGTGGCCATGTCTGTGTGGTCGCAGGATGGAGATCCCAGGTCTTTCTTCATAAACAGTAGGGGGTTACCCCCGGAGACATGGCTCCACTCTCCCTTCCTTGTCCCATTGATGCGATATAACCAAAACTGGTTAAAGCGTCCTGAATAACCAACCCAGAATTCGATCCTGGTTCAACTCTCGCGAGATCCACGCGGTTAAACCTGTCGGCAGCAAGTTGGGCAGACAATGCTGCGGTGTTAATAGACGGCTGTAAGCAGGTAAGCGCGAGTGGTGTAACGGTTAGCATGGTTGCCTTCCAAGCAATCGTCCCGGGTTCGACTCCCGGCTCACGCAATCGAATGCTTTTTTTTCTGCACCTTTCAATTACCGTTACATGTGTGTGAAAGTGACTAACAGTTGTCAGCTTACTTTATTTACAACTGATCTGCTTTCCCTTTTTAATTCACAAAATAATCCATTCAATCGCCAAAGCCGATTCACGCATTTTCTTGGGCGTCGGACGCTACAATAGGCAGGCTCAATCAACTGCCATTTAGTCAGCGCAGTGGCCGTGATCGTATAGTGGTTAGTACTTCTCGTTGTGGCCGAGACAACCCAGGTTCGAATCCTGGTCACGGCAGAGTGGCTCAAGTCCCTCTGACATGGCATGCCGACTTTCTTTTGCATGCGGGCTGGAAATAGTTCCATTTACATTTTACGCCGAAGGAACTTTGCCCATTTAACGCCAGTTTACAATTTGTAAATATATCGAACGAAGCAAATTCTGAGCTGTGTGTGAAAAGACGATGTTAATGTGAAGGACGGGGGCTACTTTGAAAGCGAAATTGGAGTGCAGAGACAAAAATTGTAATTGGCCTCCCAGAATTCGAGGTCACCTGAGAGCCTAACGGCGCGGGGATCGATGGTTAGTTCGAGCCCTGCTGTGGCCATGTCTGTGTGGTCGCAAGATAAAGATCCCAGGTCTTTCTTCATAAACAGTAGGGGGTTACCCCCGGAGACATGGCTCCACTCTCCCTTCCTTGTCCCATTGATGCGATATAACCAAAACTGGTTAAAGCGTCCTGAATAACCAACCCAGAATTCGATCCTGGTTCAAATCTCGCGAGATCCACGCGGTTAAACCTGTCGGCAGCAAGTTGGGGAGACAATGCAGCGGTGTTAATAGACGCCTGTAAGCAGGTAAGCGCCAGTGGTGTAACGGTTAGCATGGTTGCCTTCCAAGCAATCGTCCCGGGTTCGACTCCCGGCTCACGCAATCGAATGCTTTTTTTTCTGCACCTTTCAATTACCGTTACATGTGTGTGAAAGTGACTAACAGTTGTCAGGTTACTTTATTTACAACTGATCTGCTTTCCCTTTTTAATTCACAAAATAATCCATTCAATCGCCAAAGCCGATTCACGCTTTTCTTGGGCGTCGGACGCTACAATAGGCAGGCTCAATCAACTGCCATTTAGTCAGCGCAGTGGCCGTGATCGTATAGTGGTTAGTACTTCTCGTTGTGGCCGAGACAACCCAGGTTCGAATCCTGGTCACGGCAGAGTGGCTCAAGTCCCTCTGACATGGCATGCCGACTTTCTTTTGCATGCGGGCTGGAAATAGTTCCATTTACATTTTACGCCGAAGGAACTTTGCCCATTTAACGCCAGTTTACAATTTGTAAATATATCGAACGAAGCAAATTCTGAGCTGTGTGTGAAAAGACGATGTTAATGTGAAGGACGGGGGCTACTTTGAAAGCGAAATTGGAGTGCAGAGACAAAAATTGTAATTGGCCTCCCAGAATTCGAGGTCACCTGAGAGCCTAACGGCGCGGGGATCGATGGTTAGTTCGAGCCCTGCTGTGGCCATGTCTGTGTGGTCGCAGGATGGAGATCCCAGGTCTTTCTTCATAAACAGTAGGGGGTTACCCCCGGAGACATGGCTCCACTCTCCCTTCCTTGTCCCATTGATGCGATATAACCAAAACTGGTTAAAGCGTCCTGAATAACCAACCCAGAATTCGATCCTGGTTCAACTCTCGCGAGATCCACGCGGTTAAACCTGTCGGCAGCAAGTTGGGCAGACAATGCTGCGGTGTTAATAGACGGCTGTAAGCAGGTAAGCGCGAGTGGTGTAACGGTTAGCATGGTTGCCTTCCAAGCAATCGTCCCGGGTTCGACTCCCGGCTCAAGCAATCGAATGCTTTTTTTTCTGCACCTTTCAATTACCGTTACATGTGTGTGAAAGTGACTAACAGTTATCAGATTACTTTATTTACAACTGATCTGCTTTCCCTTTTTAATTCACAAAATAATCCATTCAATCGCCAAAGCCGATTCACGCATTTTCTTGGGCGTCGGACGCTACAATAGGCAGGCGCAATCAACTGCCATTTAGTCAGCGTAGTGGCCGTGATCGTATAGTGGTTAGTACTTCTCGTTGTGGCCGAGACAACCCAGGTTCGAATCCTGGTCACGGCAGAGTGGCTCAAGTCCCTCTGACATGGCATGCCGACTTTCTTTTGCATGCGGGCTGGAAATAGTTCAATTTACATTTTACGCCGAAGGAACTTTGCCCATTTAACGCCAGTTTACAATTTGTAAATATATCGAACGAAGCCAATTCTGAGCTGTGTGTGAAAAGACGATGTTAATGTGAAGGACGGGGGCTACTTTGAAAGCGAAATTGGAGTGCAGAGACAAAAATTGTAATTGGCCTCCCAGAATTCGAGGTCACCTGAGAGCCTAACGGCGCGGGGATCGATGGTTAGTTCGAGCCCTGCTGTGGCCATGTCTGCGTGATCGCAGGATAAAGATCCCAGGTCTTTCTTCATAAACAGTAGGGTGTTACCCCCGGAGACATGGCTCCACTCTCCCTTCCTTGTCCCATTGATGCGATATAACCAAAACTGGTTAAAGCGTCCTGAATAACCAACCCAGAATTCGATCCTATTTCAACTCTCGCGAGATCCACGCGGTTAAACCTGTCGGCAGCAAGTTGGGCAGACAATGCAGCGGTGTTAATAGACGCCTGTAAGCAGGTAAGCGCGAGTGGTGTAACGGTTAGCATGGTTGCCTTCCAAGCAATCGTCCCGGGTTCGACTCCCGGCTCACGCAATCGAATGCTTTTTTTTCTGCACCTTTCAATTACCGTTACATGTGTGTGAAAGTGACTAACCGTTGTCAGCTTACTTTATTTTCAACTGCCGTGATCGTATAGTGGTTAGTACTTCTCGTTGTGGCCGAGACAACCCAGGTTCGAATCCTGGTCACGGCAGAGTGGCTCAAGTCCCTCTGACATGGCATGCCGACTTTCTTTTGCATGCGGGCTGGAAATAGTTCAATTTACATTTTACGCCGAAGGAACTTTGCCCATTTAACGCCAGTTTACAATTTGTAAATATATCGAACGAAGCAAATTCTGAGCTGTGTGTGAAAAGACGATGTTAATGTGAAGGACGGGGGCTACTTTGAAAGCGAAATTGGAGTGCAGAGACAAAAATTGTAATTGGCCTCCCAGAATTCGCGGTCACCTGAGAGCCTAACGGCGCGGGGATCGATGGTTATGTCGCGGAATCGGTTTTTGACAGTTGTTGGAGGTCAGTGACCGCGGTGGCGCCTCAACTTGGCTCAAGAGTTGTTTCTTGTTTATATTCCATTTGACGTTAATTCGCTGATTGTACGCGCCGATCAACTTTATAATCAGGTTCTTTATGTGGAAACTTACCTATTGTACTTGTTTGATTGAAGTATCCTTGTATTTAAATTCCTTTTTATCGTGAATTTAGAAGTCTGTTGAACTTCGTGCGGTTTCTTTGAAACAAGGCGACTAAGCGACCTTGACCTTAACGTCTCTTGTTTAGAATCTCCGCCACCAGGTGGCTGGGCGCTAGTTCCCTGCCGGGTAATTTAATTATGTAACTGAAGTGTTGCATGTTGGGAATCGATGTCCCGGGGTATTTAAGGAGCTGATTCGGGGTGGGTCACTCTCTTTGCTTTTGACCAGCCGACCTTCTAGACCCTCCACTGGTCTAGAGTTGAGTCGTGCGTGTTTGTGAACTTGGAAGCCCAAGAAGAAAAGTGTGTTTGGCAAGGAGCCTTGTTTTATAGGTATGTGGTCAATTTATTGTGTATTCGGTATTTGGTCTTACTATAATATGGGGTTTGAGGCTATAAATAGTAGCACGTGGGAAGTCTCTAAGTTATGTACTGATTGTCATCTCTGTTTAAAATATAGTTATTCACTTTATATGAAGCTGAATGCTTCCTAATTATTGGAGAGGGTTGTTTGTAAGGTTTGACATGTAGCTGAATGCTTCCTGCTTAAGGGAATTGGCTGTTTAATAACCTTCACGGTTATGTCTATATTTCATCATGGGTTATGTGAGCTGTCACTTGGACATTTAAATGACTGTTACCTCGTGTATGAAATTATGCTTAAAACTAGTGCACAGAGTGTAGGGTAAATTTGACCCTCAGTGTGTTTGTTGAAACCTCATGCTCAGTGAACTGTCGACTGAATGTGGAATTTGTAATAATACTGTGTTATTATTCGACTTGTTTTATAGGTTAATAAAATATTGCTGACCAGCACAACACACCCATTGGTGTCGTTTCTTGTCCATAAGAGCCCGTTACATTTGGCGTCCCTGGGTGGGCCAAGGACAAAGCTGGAAAGCAAGGTTTCTTGCCATTTGGGGGCAAACCACGTGGTGCCAGCCTACCCACGTGGCGAAGAGCTAGACGATTCTGACTGGACCAGACAACCCAGACAGGAGCCGCCGGCGACGTCTAGCCTCTTCACCCAGCCCCTGCAGACTCGACCTTACAGCATGTGGCAAGGTGAAGCCAAAGCCCATGACTGTGAAGATTGACAACCATCTACCCTGTGTCTGCAGCACAAGAAGGAGGTAGTTTTTGTTCAATTAAATTAGTCGAAACTCATTTCAACTGATTGTGGTTACATTTATAAGAAAAGTTAGAAAATTGAACTGGAATAACTTTCACTAGTAACCAGGTATGATGCATGTATAAGAGTGTGTATCGATAGACAGGTCAAACTGTTGGTGGTGACATTACATTGTCGGTGAATGTCAGCAAAATTTAATACATCTGCTGGTTCTGGTTGGAAATTATATTTGAGGTGTACATAGCATTGAGCTGGTATTGATAGTTAAGGTAATTAAGATAGTTAAGTGTGGTTGTTAATTCAGCTTGATCAGCTTATTGTTGCGCTGGTAAATAGAAGGTTAAATAAGGTTTAAATTACTTGTGTTAGTGGGACAATGTCGTATGTTCATGTGTCTGGGTTTCCCACTGGGACCCAAGAAACAGGTATCAAGGGTTTCTTATCGCCAGCTGGGGATCCACTGTCTGTGGAAATCATACTAGATGAGCTAGGAGGTTCAACTGGGGCTGCTATCGTACAATTTAGTAGTAGCCAGGAGGTCTCCGATGCCATTTCGGAATTGAAGGGGAAAAAGTTTAAAAACAGGATAATTAAAATTGCATCCTACACCCCCCAACCCACTGCTTTACATACCCAACAGCGGAGTGATAATAGTGTTACTGGTCAGGAGGGTGCTGAGGGTGGTGATGCTGATATTCCTGTTGAAGGGATGGACAGCGCTAGGCTGCAGGAACTGTACCAGAGGTTGTCCGGTGAGGAGAGGATGAAGTTCCTTGCTACGTTGACTGCGGGGGCTACCCAGCCCGCAGAGACAGGGTTACAGGCCGGCCGTGTAGCTGACCCTGTAACTGTCGACCCGCTTGAGGCCCCTGGGCCTGACGGCCCTGTAGCTAGTGGTGCTGTAGCTAGCGGTGCTGTCGCTAGTGGCCCTGTAGCCGATAGATCTGTACCTGAGGCTCCTGGGATTATCCCCCCTACCGCAGGTAGAGTTGGTGGCCACGTGACGCCCAGTTCAGTCCCTATGTCCTTTCCCATGGCCTCTAGACCGCAAAGTAGGAAGCTCCGTCTGTTTTCGGGAAACAGAGTGATAGGGAACGGGGAAGTAGACTACACCACTTGGCGATTGATGGCCCTACAGAATTTTGACCCGGAGATTCCTGATTCGGAGGTCAAGCGGGCTATGGTCCAGAGTCTGCTTAGACCTGCTTTGGAGCATGTTGGGTATCTGGCCCAGAGTCCCACGTGCACAGCTAGACAGGTATTCGACCTGTTGGAGAAGCTGTATGGTCAGGTGCAAGATGGACATGACCTGCTGGTCAAATTTTTTGGGTTATACCAGGGGGAGAAGGAGGTAGCAGCTGACTACCTTCAGCGGTTGTTTGCAGCCATATCGGAGGTCAGGGCCCAGAAAGGAATTTCTGAGGGGGAGCTACCTCGCATGGTGGTGAAACAGTTCAGTCGAGGTTGCCTGGATGAGTTCCTGTTGCAGCGTCTCAAGGTAGAGGAGCTGGAGGATTCTCCTCCTTGTTTTGCTGACCTGCTGTTGGCAGTGAGAAGGGAAGAGGCCAGGCGGGAGGAAAAGAAAGTGAGGTTAAAACCTAAACGGGTCGTGTGTCAGCCAGCTCAGGCCGTTAGGGATGAGGCGAAGCCTAAGGAGGACCCCACTATGGAGTCGATGCTTCAGAGCCTTCAGAAGCAGCTAGATCAGCTCCGTTCTGAGCTGTCATCTTACAAGGGCCAACTGGACAAACCTGTACTTCCTCCTAGGAACACTGAGAGAAGGAATTTCAGAGGGTTTTGTTATCGTTGTGGGGAAGATGGGCACATGTCTGCCCGCTGTCAAAATACTCCTAAGCCTGAAGCTGTCCAGGCCAAGCTCCTGTTAAGATCCCAGACTAAAAAGACCCCAAACTAAGGTTGGTTCCCAGAGTAGGGCAACTGGGGACCAGGGATAATTCTAGCCCCATCAAATCGAGACACGGACGCAGAGAAACTGAGCTAGTTGGGGATCCCAATGAGGGTGAGATCTTGGTGGGTCAAGTAGGCTTGTGCTCAGCCCTATTTGATACTGGTTCGGTGGTGTCCACAGTGGCAGAGGGTTTTTGGAGGTCCAGGCTACCAGACTTGGAGCTGAAACCTCTGGATCAACTCATTCAGGTGACTGGGGTGACGGGTCATGAACTGCCATACCTAGGATACGTAGAGGTATCCCTGACATTACCTAATAACTGTTTAGATGTGAATCCTTATCCAGTGCTAGTTGTAACAGACACCGCTTACAACAAATCCACACCATTCTTGATTGGGACTAATGTGTTGCAGGCATTAAAGGACCACTTAAGGGGGGTACATGGTGAGAGATTTTTACAAAAGGGTAAACTGTCAAACCCAGTCCACTTGGCTATCTCCACTATGAATCTTCAGCAGCGACATCTTGACAGGTCGAAGGGAGTCTATGGCATTGTGAGGATGCACAGTGTAGTGTCTCTACCGCAGGGTAAGACAGTGATGGTGGAGGGTAAGGTGAAGATGGCTCTGCCAGTGGCTGCCAGGGTAGCCTTGCTGGAAAATTGTGTTGAACTGGAGTCAAAAGGAGTGCAAGTCACTTCAGGTGTTGTAGGGTTACAGGGCCAGTCACAATCCATGTCAGTGCAACTCACTAACATCGGAGATAAACCTATTGAGTTGCAGGCAGGTTTTCCGATTGGTAACCTGCATGTTGTAAAACTCGAAGCCCCAGAAGAGTCCAAACTTGTTGAGGGAAAGCTCCCAGATCTGAGTCATTTGGAGGGTGACAATAAGCGGGATGCTGAGTGTTTCTTTCGGGACTGGACTGACATTTTCTCTGAGGGTTCCATGGATTTGGGCTGTACGACCTTCCAAAAGCACAGGATCGAGTTATCTGACGAGACCCCTTTCAAAGACAGGGCGAGGCGGATACCCCCTTCTCAGTATGAGGAAGTGCGTCAACATCTGCAGCAGATGTTGGATGTGGGTGTGATTCGGCACTCTCAGAGCCCCTGGGCATCGAATATTGTGCTTGTCAGGAAGAAAGATAACTCCCTGAGGTTCTGTATAGACTACCGTCGCCTGAATAAACGCACAGTCTCTGATGCGTATGCTATTCCCAAAATAGAAGAACTTCTGCAAACTCTGAGGGGTGCAAAGTGGTTCTCCACACTGGATTTGAGGGCAGGGTATTGGCAGATGGAGATTGATGAAGAGCATAAGGCTCGTACTGCCTTTACCACTGGACCATTAGGGCACTATGAGTTTAATCGGTTAGCGTTCGGGCTTAAAAATGCGCCGTCTTCATTCCAGAGGTTGATGCAGAATGTGTTAGGTGAATTGCATTTGCGGATTTGCATTGTGTACCTCGACGACATAATTGTCTGGGGTCGTACCTTCAAGGAAAAGCTTGAAAATCTGGAGAAAGTTTTCCAAAAACTGCGAGAGGCTTCTCTAAAACTAAACCTGGATAAATGTGAATTTTTCCAGACAAAGATTAAGTATCTTGCACACTTCGTGTCAGGCGAGGGAATTGAATGTGACCCGGCCAAACTGGAAGCAGTCCAGAAGTGGCCTGTGCCTGCGGATGCAGAGGAACTGCAGCGCTTCTTAGGTTTCGCTGGTTTCTACAGAAAGTTTGTAAAAGACTTTTCAAAGATTGCTATGCCCCTCTATGCCCTGCTGGGGAAAAAGCCTCACAAGAAACCGAAAGTGGACAATTGGGAATGGGGGGAGTCGCAACAGGTTGCATTTGAAAAATTGAAAACTCTTCTAACAACACCTCCTACCTTGGCCTACCCCAATTTCGATGAACCATTCACAGTACATGTTGATGCCAGTAGGCAAGGGCTCGGCTGTGTACTCGGCCAGGAGCATGATGGTAAATTCCAGCCCATTGCTTATGGAAGTAGGACCTTGCGTGGGGCTGAAGTAAACTATAGTGCACATAAACTAGAGTTCTTGGCTTTGAAGTGGGCCATCACCCAACACTTTCAGGATTACCTCTATGGGCAGAAGTTCACTGTCTATACAGATCACAACCCATTGGCCTACTTGTTGACAACAGCTAAGCTGGATGCCACAGGCCACCGTTGGGTTGCAGAACTGGCTAGCTTTGACTTTAACATTAAATACAAGCCTGGTAAAACCAATGTAGACGCAGATGCACTGTCAAGGTTGCCAAATGGAGCATCCTCTTTCAGGGAAATCCCAAGAGAGGTGTTTCAAACCCTATGTCCTCCAGGTGATGAGGAGGAAGAGGGATTTGTATCATCGTTATGTCTGTCGAGTCATGTCAGTCAACTGAATAGCAGTTTAGGTTCAGTGTTGTCACCGCAAATTGATTGGGCGGCGAAGCAGAAGGCTGATCCTCTGCTCTGGAAAGTACACCAACTCTATGGGGGTGGCAAGCCATCTCAACAGACCTGGCGGAAGGCTGGGAAAGATTTAAAGAAGTATTTAAATCAGTGGGATAAGCTGTCATGTGAAGAGGGTGTGCTCTACAGGCATGTTCATGCCAAGTGTGGACAGTGTAGGCAACTTTTGCTCCCCAAGTCTATGTTTGCCCTAGCCTTTAAAGCTTTACATGAAGACATGGGACATCTGGGTCAAGCCAGAACACTCTCCCTGTTCCAGGAAAGATTTTATTGGCCTGGTATGGCAACCGATATTTGTGTCGGTGTGAAGCAATGTGACCGTTGCATCAAAGCAAAGTTCCCCTGTTTGCCTCACGCTGCCCCTTTGAAGACAATTGAAACAACATTTCCCATGGAATTGGTCTGTTTAGACTACTTGAAGCTAGAACCGTCGAAGGGGGGATACGAAAACATCCTAGTCATAACTGACCATTTTACTAAGTTCGCTCAGGCAATTCCTACTAGAAACCAGTTGGCTCAGACCACTGCCAGAGCTCTTTATGAAAACTTCTTTGTGCACTATGGGTTCCCGAAACGCATACTCTCTGACCAGGGTCGAAACTTTGAGGGCAATATCATTTCACAATTGTGTAAAACTGTAGGTATCGTCAAGTCACGAACCACCCCATACCACCCGATGGGAAATGGTATTACTGAACGAATGAATCAAACCCTTCTGCGCATGCTCCGTTGCTTGCCTGAGACACAAAAACAGGACTGGAAGAGTCAGGTCGCTAGTTTGGCCCATGCTTACAATGCCACCATCCATGATGCCACAGGTTACAGTCCTCATTTTTTGATGTTTGGCCGCAAGCCAAGGTTACCAGCTGATGTATTGCTTAATCTTCGGTCTGATGAGTCTAGCGGAGATGTGTCCAGCCTGCAAGACAGGTTGGCACAGGCATACACCATAGCTGAAGAAGCTACAAGGCTCTCGGCCGGAAGGCATAAACGAGTCTATGACCTCAAAGTGCGTGGAGCGCATATTGAGATAGGTGACAGAGTACTTGTCAAGAACGTAGGGTTTAAGGGTCCGCACAAGTTAGCGGATAAGTGGGAACCAGATGTTTATCTTGTATGCAATCAACCAAACCCTGACATTCCAGTGTATACAGTAGAAATGGAAGATGGAAGTCAAAAGAAAAGACGTACATTGCATAGAAATCTGTTGTTACCATTGTCTCTTCCAATGTTGCAAGAGACGAGTGAAACTGAATTGACCAGAGTAAAAGGGACAAAACAGCTAGAGAAGTCTGGTGTGGATGAAAAAGTTGAAGGCGTACCTCGGGTTCCTTCTGTTTGTAAATCCCCTGTTAGTGCCCAGGAGTTAAATGAGTCGTCTGATGAGGATGAACTTACGGAGATCCCCCAAAGACCTCAGAGAATAAGCAGGAAACCCTCAAGATTCAGAGACACTAACTTCTCTTGTCAATTAAACAGTTCTGAACTAGCTGATCAGAAGTTAGATGAAATTTATCTTAACCATCTGATGAAATTGGAAAAGATTAAGATGTGTCTGGAACTTCAGAAAGCCAATCCAACTGATACAGTAAACCGGTTATTATATCAGTTAATGGAGTCATTAGTATAAGCAATCCATTGTATATAAATTTGTCATGTTATCGTATCTTACTGGAAATTATATATTCCTAAATAGTTCTAATGACAAAGAAATCTGGAAATGTTTATCTAGGTGTACTGGTAGAAACTATTCTATGTATTTGCAGTGTGATTATAGTGACAAGGGTATGGTTATTCCCTAGTCATTAGGGAAAATTAATTAATCACTTAATGATGTATTACTTGTCTTCATGAATGGAAATTGTATTCGCGATACAGAACTTATTGTGATGCTCTTGGTGGAAAAAAATTAGAAAATTGTCAGGAGACAATTTATTTGTGAAGGGGGCAGATGTCGCGGAATCGGTTTTTGACAGTTGTTGGAGGTCAGTGACCGCGGTGGCGCCTCAACTTGGCTCAAGAGTTGTTTCTTGTTTATATTCCATTTGACGTTAATTCGCTGATTGTACGCGCCGATCAACTTTATAATCAGGTTCTTTATGTGGAAACTTACCTATTGTACTTGTTTGATTGAAGTATCCTTGTATTTAAATTCCTTTTTATCGTGAATTTAGAAGTCTGTTGAACTTCGTGCGGTTTCTTTGAAACAAGGCGACTAAGCGACCTTGACCTTAACGTCTCTTGTTTAGAATCTCCGCCACCAGGTGGCTGGGCGCTAGTTCCCTGCCGGGTAATTTAATTATGTAACTGAAGTGTTGCATGTTGGGAATCGATGTCCCGGGGTATTTAAGGAGCTGATTCGGGGTGGGTCACTCTCTTTGCTTTTGACCAGCCGACCTTCTAGACCCTCCACTGGTCTAGAGTTGAGTCGTGCGTGTTTGTGAACTTGGAAGCCCAAGAAGAAAAGTGTGTTTGGCAAGGAGCCTTGTTTTATAGGTATGTGGTCAATTTATTGTGTATTCGGTATTTGGTCTTACTATAATATGGGGTTTGAGGCTATAAATAGTAGCACGTGGGAAGTCTCTAAGTTATGTACTGATTGTCATCTCTGTTTAAAATATAGTTATTCACTTTATATGAAGCTGAATGCTTCCTAATTATTGGAGAGGGTTGTTTGTAAGGTTTGACATGTAGCTGAATGCTTCCTGCTTAAGGGAATTGGCTGTTTAATAACCTTCACGGTTATGTCTATATTTCATCATGGGTTATGTGAGCTGTCACTTGGACATTTAAATGACTGTTACCTCGTGTATGAAATTATGCTTAAAACTAGTGCACAGAGTGTAGGGTAAATTTGACCCTCAGTGTGTTTGTTGAAACCTCATGCTCAGTGAACTGTCGACTGAATGTGGAATTTGTAATAATACTGTGTTATTATTCGACTTGTTTTATAGGTTAATAAATATTGCTGACCAGCACAACACACCCATTGGTGTCGTTTCTTGTCCATAAGAGCCCGTTACAGTTAGTTCGAGCCCTGCTGTGGCCATGTCTGTGTGGTCGCAGGATAAAGATCCCAGGTCTTTCTTCATAAACAGTAGGGGGTTACCCCCGGAGACATGGCTCCACTCTCCCTTCCTTGTCCCATTGATGCGATATAACCAAAACTGGTTAAAGCGTCCTGAATAACCAACCCAGAATTCGATCCTGGTTCAACTCTCGCGAGATCCACGCGGTTAAACCTGTCGGCAGCAAGTTGGGCAGACAATGCAGCGGTGTTAATAGACGCCTGTAAGCAGGTAAGCGCGAGTGGTGTAACGGTTAGCATGGTTGCCTTCCAAGCAATCGCCCCGAGTTCGACTCCCGGCTCACGCAATCGAATGCTTTTTTTTCTGCACCTTTCAATTACCGTTACATGTGTGTGAAAGTGACTAACAGTTGTCAGCTTACTTTATTTACAACTGATCTGCTTTCCCTTTTCAATTCACAAAATAATCCATTCAATCGCCAAAGCCGATTCACGCATTTTCTTGGGCGTCGGACGCTACAATAGGCAGGCTCAATCAACTGCCATTTAGTCAGCGCAGTGGCCGTGATCGTATAGTGGTTAGTACTTCTCGTTGTGGCCGAGACAACCCAGGTTCGAATCCTGGTCACGGCAGAGCGGCTCATGTCCCTCTGACATGGCATGCCGACTTTCTTTTGCATGCGGGCTGGAAATAGTTCAATTTACATTTTACGCTGAAGGAACTTTGCCCATGTAACGCCAGTTTACAATTGTTAAATATAACAAACGAAGCAAATTCTAAGCTGTGTGTGAAAAGACGATGTTAATGTGAAGGAAGGGGGCTACTTAGACGCGTGATTAGAGTGCAGAGACAAAAATTGTAATTGGCCTCCCAGAATTCGAGGTCACCTGAGAGCCTAACGGCGCGGGGATCGATGGTTCGAGCCCTGCTGTGGCCATGTCTGTGTGGTCGCAGGATAAAGATCCCAGGTCTTTCTTCATAAACAGTAGGGGGTTACCCCCGGAGACATGGCTCCACTCTCCCTTCCTTGTTCCATTGACGCGATATAACCAAAACTGGTTAAAGCGTCCTGAATAACCAAGCATCCCGAACCCCCCCACCCCTACGCCCCCGACCCCTCCTACACCCCTTGGGGGTTAGATGGTGTCCAAGAAGCAAACCTTTAGACACTTAGACTCATATAATTCACAAGCCAAAAAAAAGGTTTTATAAAATAGTTTTATCAAAAATCGGAAATCCGTAAATTCTTTGACCTCTGTGACGAATATAATGAAAAAATGGAGAATTTGGCGCGGTCAGTTGCTGCGACCACGCCGCCTATCGCCCCGGGTTATGCGTGACGTCATTGAAACAAATGTTTCTCAAGCAGCGCTTCAAACAAGACAAAATACATGCAATATCGCTCAAAGTCTTAAAAAAACTTGATGATCACCGGCAGACACAGGTTATTTATGTCATCAACTTGCAACAGATCTTAAATTATATATGCTACTATAGTCTAAACTGGGCTTACTGTCATCCAAATGACCTCCAGCTCCACATAAAAAGAAAGAATATGGGCAACACGCAGGTTGTATCCGGTATGTTCGTACTGTAGATATGTCGCAACATTTAATGCATTTGAACTCTTCAAAGACGCTTCCAATTTCTTTGTAAAGATGACATATTATAGCACTACCGGTTGTCCATATCGAACCTGAGCCGTACGGTAGCGCCGCCTGGTGAGTGTGGTCTAAAGCAGCGACAGAGATTCCGTGTTCACGGCGCGTGCGAATCGTGAGCCTCGCCTGGTATGGCTGGTAAACTGTCTGGCCTCAACGCTCGGTGACCATGGTGACGTCGTATTCTGGAATCCATGGCACCGCCCAGCGAACATGGTGAAGTCGTATTCTGGATACCATGGGACCGCCCATTGACCACGGCGAAGTCGTATTCTGGATCTCATGGCACCGCCCAATGACCATGGTGAAGTCGTATTCTGGATCCCATGGCACCGCCCAGTGACCATGATGACGTCGTATTCTGGATCCCATGGTACCATCCTATGACTATCGTGACATCGTCTTGCGGATCGCATGACACCGCTCAGTGACCATGGTGATGTCGCATTCTGGATCCCATGGCACCGCCCAGTGACTATGGTGATGTTGTATTCTGGATCGCCTACAGTGACCATGGGGACATGCTCTCGTGTAGCCCATGTCACCGCTCAGTGATAATGGTGACGTCGCATTCTGGATCCCATGACACCGCTCAGTGACCATGAGGACGTTGTATTCTGGATCCCATAGCACCGCCCAGTGACGATGGTGAAGTCGTATTCCGGATCCCATGGCACATCTCAGTGACCATGGTGAAGTCGTATTCTGGATCCCAAGGCACCGCCCAGTGACTATGGTGACGTCGTATTCTGGATCCCATGGTACCACCCTATGACTATCGTGACATCGTCTTGCGGATCGCATGACACCGCTCAGTGACCATGGTGATGTCGCATTCTGGATCCCATGGCACCGCCCAGTGACTATGGTGATGTTGTATTCTGGATCGCCTACAGTGACCATGGGGACATGCTCTCGTGTAGCCCATGTCACCGCTCAGTGATAATGGTGACGTCGCATTCTGGATCCCATGACACCGCTCAGTGACCATGAGGACGTTGTATTCTGGATCCCATAGCACCGCCCAGTGACGATGGTGAAGTCGTATTCCGGATCCCATGGCACATATCAGTGACCATGGTGAAGTCGTATTCTGGATCCCATGGCACCGCTTAATGACCATGATGACGTCGTATTCGGGATCCCATGTCACCGCCCAGTCACCATGGCGAAGCCGTATTCTGGATCCCATGGCACCGCTCAGTGACCATGGTGACGTCGTATTCTGGATCCCATTTCACCAAATCTACCTCAGTAGTACTCGAAAAAAGATTGACTTTTAGACCCATACTAATATTACACACCAAATGGTCGCATCCCCATGATAAGTAATGGAAAGCCCTTATTTTCAACCACATGCTAGAACTAAATTGATAACCGTGTTTTCATATTTCTACCATAGGAAACATTATACAGTAATAAAGTAACTTGATTTTAATACCAAATAAAGCATAGGTTGACGTTGCAATTGTTCATAGCTATGCAATACAGCCCATAGTATATGACACCCCTCCCCCCACCTACAACGATCCACTAGCTTTAGCAGAGAGCCACCGAATCCGCATGTGATGCGGTCGACACACGCCAAAACGTCCCCACGAAGGAATAAATACGGCACATTTTTGACAAACGTACGCCGGTCTGCCCACTCAATAGTAACATAATCAGTCTCCACGCAGACATAGGCAACTGACATGCATATAACTGTGATATACGACAATGTTTGAGGCACTACTTGACACCATATAATTTTCTATGCGCAACCTATTGGTATGTGACGTTAATTAAGTTACCTACCTGCACCAGTGTCTTTATGTCCTGCTCGCATCGTTATCGTCTCCGGAGACGGATGTCCACACACGTCTGTCCCCTACCTGTGTGCTGAATCTAATGAGAAAATGGAGAATTTTGCGCGGTCAGTTGCTGCGACCACGCCGCCTATCGCCCCGGGTTACGCGTGACGTCATTGAAACAAACGTTTCCCAAGCAGCGCTTCAAACAAGGCAAAATACATGCAATATCGCTCAAAGACTCTTAAAAAAACTTGATGATCACCGGCAGACACAGGCTATTTTTGTCATCAACTTGCAACAGATCTTAAATTATATACGCTACTATCTTCTAAAGAACTTACTGTCATCCAAATAACCTCCAGCTTCACATAAAAGGAAAGAATATAGGCAACATGCACGCAGGTTGTATCAGGTATGTTCGTACTGTAGATATGTCGCAACATTTAATGCGTTTGAACTCTTCAAAGACGCTTCCAATTTCTTTGTAAAGATGACATATTTTAGCACTACCGGTTGTCCATATCGAACCTGAGCCGTACGGTAGCGCCGCCTGGTGAGTGTGGTCTAAAGCAGCGACAGAGATTCCGTGTTCACGGCGCGTGCGAATCGTGAGCCTCGCTTGATATGGCTGGTAAACTGTCTGGCCTCAATGGTAGACAACCCACGCCAATAGCATTGTTGGACACACATATACTATCTGATAACTATTTAGAGATTATCTTCAGGCAACAATAGCGAGGTCAGTTATATAACGCCGCCCAAAACCATCTATAGTGTCTACGGCCATACCACGTTGAAAGCACCGGTTCTCGTCCGATCACCGAAGTTAAGCAACGTCGGGCCCGGTTAGTACTTGGATGGGTGACCGCCTGGGAATACCGGGTGCTGTAGACCTTTTTTTTTTTTTGCGTCTATTCTGTTTTTCTCTTTCCATTATTTTCCATTTATCCCCACTACCTTCAAACACTAACAATTATTACACGGATCGCCTTAAAAATGTCGTCAATTAGTAAATTTACACTCACCAGAAATGACCCTTATGATATAAGTACTTACATCTTGACCACGTCACAGGGACGGTTGATGGGTACCTTATGACCACAAGCGCCCCAGGTTACACACCAATAGGTCGTGCGTAGAAAAGTATATATCTTCAAGTAGTGCCTAAAATATGGTCGTATATCAGGGTTATATGGTTACTGGTTATTTCTTTTTTTGTATATATTGTTTCTGTTACTAATGTTTGGCCAGATTACTGCCTGTTGCATTAATCTGTGGCATATTTAGTCATGCTTACGGATGGTACGTGTGCGTGGTTCGGTCGCCCTCATCACATGCTGATTCGCTTGGTGTCATACTATGGGCTGTAGCTAGAAATATCGCACGTCAACCGTATGTTCTGTTTGTTTTAAAAATAAAGTTGGATACTTGCTCCATAATTTGCTATGGCCCATATAGTCAAACATGGGTACCGATTATTTTCTAACATGGGGTTGAAAATTAGGGGTTTCGCATTACTTGACATGGGGATGGTGTGTAACCTCCAGCCTCGTAGCATCACACAATTTACCCCGATGGCAATCATCGCTTCACATATAACCTTCCCATGGTTCTCTATTAATATTAACCTATGGGAAAATGTCATGGGTGATCATATTCCAGTCCATCATTAGACCCAAGCCATCGCCCATGGCATACGCCTACAGTTATAAATTTCCATACAGCCCAGTTCAACCCGCGTCAGATAATGCTCCAGAACATGAACATCTCTTACTTCTAGGGTGACGTTATCCCGTGGATCTCATTACCCCGTCCAGTGACACTGGAGACGTCACATTCTGGATCACATGGAACCGTCCACTGACCATGGTGATCTATACTGGATTCCATGGAACCGGCCAGCGACCAAGTTGACGTGGTATCCTGGATCCCATGTCACCGCCCAGTGACCATTGCGACATGCTCTCGTGTAGCCCATGGCACCGCCCATTGACCATGGTGAAGTCGTATTCCGGATCCCATGGCACCGCTCGGTGACCATGGTGACGTCGTATTCTGGAATCCATGGCACCGCCCAGCGAATATGGTGAAGTCGTATTCTGGATACCATGGGACCGCCCATTGACCACGGCGAAGTCGTATTCTGGATCTCATGGCACCGCCCAATGACCATGGTGAAGTCGTATTCTGGATCCCATGGCACCGCCCAGTGACCATGATGACGTCGTATTCTGGATCCCATGGTACCACCCTATGACTATCGTGACATCGTCTTGCGGATCGCATGACACCGGTCAGTGACCATGGTGATGTCGCATTCTGGATCCCATGGCACCGCCCAGTGACTATGGTGATGTTGTATTCTGGATCGCCTACAGTGACCATGGGGACATGCTCTCGTGTAGCCCATGTCACCGCTCAGTGATAATGGTGACGTCGCATTCTGGATCCCATGACACCGCTCAGTGACCATGAGGACGTTGTATTCTGGATCCCATAGCACCGCCCAGTGACGATGGTGAAGTCGTATTCCGGATCCCATGGCACATCTCAGTGACCATGGTGAAGTCGTATTCTGGATCCCAAGGCACCGCCCAGTGACTATGGTGACGTCGTATTCTGGATCCCATGGCACCGCTTAATGACCATGATGACGTCGTATTCGGGATCCCATGTCACCGCCCAGTCACCATGGCGAAGCCGTATTCTGGATCCCATGGCACCGCTCAGTGACCATGGTGACGTCGTATTCTGGATCCCATTTCACCAAATCTACCTCAGTAGTACTCGAAAAAAGATTGACTTTTAGACCCATACTAATATTACACCCATGATAAGTAATGGAAAGCCCTTATTTTCAACCACATGCTAGAACTAAATTGATAACCGTGTTTTCATATTTCTGCCATAGGAAACATTATACAGTAATAAAGTAACTTGATTTTAATACCAAATAAAGCATAGGTTGACGTTGCAATTGTTCATAGCTATGCAATACAGCCCATAGTATATGACACCCCTCCCCACACCTACAACGATCCACCAGCTTTAGCAGAGAGCCACCGAATCCGCATGTGATGCGGTCGACACACGCCAAAACGTCCCCACGAAGGAATAAATACGGCACATTTTTGCCAAACGTACGCCGGTCTGCCCACTCAATAGTAACATAATCAGTCTCCACGCAGACATAGGCAACTGACATGCATATAACTGTGATATACGACAATGTTTGAGGCACTACTTGACACCATATAATTTTCTATGCGCAACCTATTGGTATGTGACGTTAATTAAGTTACCTACCTGCACCAGTGTCTTTATGTCCTGCTCGCATCGTTATCGTCTCCGGAGACGGATGTCCACACACGTCTGTCCCCTACCTGTGTGCTGAATCTAATGAGAAAATGGAGAATTTTGCGCGGTCAGTTGCTGCAACCACGCCGCCTATCGCCCCGGGTTACGCGTGACGTCATTGAAACAAACGTTTCCCAAGCAGCGCTTCAAACAAGGCAAAATACATGCAATATCGCTCAAAGACTCTTAAAAAAAACTTGATGATCACCGGCAGACACAGGCTATTTTTGTCATCAACTTGCAACAGATCTTAAATTATATACGCTACTATCTTCTAAAGAACTTACTGTCATCCAAATATCCTCCAGCTCCACATAAAAGGAAAGAATATAGGCAACATGCACGCAGGTTGTATCAGGTATGTTCGTACTGTAGATATGTCGCAACATTTAATGCGTTTGAACTCTTCAAAGACGCTTCCAATTTCTTTGTAAAGATGACATATTTTAGCACTACCGGTTGTCCATATCGAACCTGAGCCGTACGGTAGCGCCGCCTGGTGAGTGTGGTCTAAAGCAGCGACAGAGATTCCGTGTTCACGGCGCGTGCGAATCGTGAGCCTCGCTTGATATGGCTGGTAAACTGTCTGGCCTCAATGGTAGACAACCCACGCCAATAGCATTGTTGGACACACATATACTATCTGATAACTATTTAGAGATTATCTTCAGGCAACAGTAGCGAGGTCAGCTATATAACGCCGCCCAAAACCATCTATAGTGTCTACGGCCATACCACGTTGAAAGCACCGGTTCTCGTCCGATCACCGAAGTTAAGCAACGTCGGGCCCGGTTAGTACTTGGATGGGTGACCGCCTGGGAATACCGGGTGCTGTAGACTTTTTTTTTTTTTGCGTCTATTCTGTTTTTCTCTTTCCATTATTTTCCATTTATCCCCACTACCTTCAAACACTAACAATTATTACACGGATCGCCTTAAAAATGTCGTCAATTAGTAAATTTACACTCACCAGAAATGACCCTTATGATATAAGTACTTACATCTTGACCACGTCACAGGGACGGTTGATGGGTACCTTATGACCACAAGCGCCCCAGGTTACACACCAATAGGTCGTGCGTAGAAAAGTATATATCGTCAAGTAGTGCCTAAAATATGGTCGTATATCAGGGTTATATGGTTACTGGTTATTTCTTTTTTTGTATATATTGTTTCTGTTACTAATGTTTGGCCAGATTACTGCCTGTTGCATTAATCTGTGGCATATTTAGTCCAGCTTACGAATGGTACGGGTGCGTGGTTCGGTCGCCCTCATCACATGCTGATTCGCTTGGTGTCATACTATGGGCTGTAGCTAGAAATATCGCACGTCAACCGTATGTTCTGTTTGTTTTAAAAATAAAGTTGGATACTTGCTCCATAATTTGCTATGGCCCATATAGTCAAACATGGGTACCGATTATTTTCTAACATGGGGTTGAAAATTAGGGGTTTCGCATTACTTGACATGGGGATGGTGTGTAACCTCCAGCCTCGTAGCATCACACAATTTACCCCGATGGCAATCATCGCTTCACATATAACCTTCCCATGGTTCCCTATTAATATTAACCTCTGGGAAAATATCATGGGTGATCATATTCCAGTCCATCATTAGACCCAAACCATCGCCCATGGCATACGCCTACAGTTATAAATTCCCATACAGCCCAGTTCAACCCGCGTCAGATAATGCTCCAGAACATGAACATCTCTTACTTCTAGGGTGACGTTATCCCGTGGATCTCATTACCCCGTCCAGTGACACTGGAGACGTCACATTCTGGATCCCATGGGGCCGCCCAATGACCATGGTGAAGTCGTATTCTGGATCCCATGGCACCGCCCAGTGACCATGATGACGTCGTATTCTGGATCCCATGGTACCACCCTATGACTATCGTGACATCGTCTTGCGGATCGCATGACACCGCTCAGTGACCATGGTGATGTCGCATTCTGGATCCCATGGCACCGCCCAGTGACTATGGTGATGTTGTATTCTGGATCGCCTAATGACCATGGGGACATGCTCTCGTGTAGCCCATGTCACCGCTCAGTGATAATGGTGACGTCGCATTCTGGATCCCATGACACCGCTCAGTGACCATGAGGACGTTGTATTCTGGATCCCATAGCACCGCCCAGTGACGATGATGAAGTCGTATTCCGAATCCCATGGCACATCTCAGTGACCATGGTGAAGTCGCATTCTGGATCCCAAGGCACCGCCCAGTGACTATGGTGACGTCGTACTCTGGATCCCATGGCACCGCTTAATGACCATGATGACGTCGTATCCTGGATCCCATGTCACCGCCCAGTGACCATTGCGACATGCTCTCGTGTAGCCCATGGCACCGCCCATTGACCATGGTGAAGTCGTATTCCGGATCCCATGGCACCGCCCGGTGACCATGGTGACGTTGTATTCTGGAATCCATGGCACCGCCCAGCGAACATGGTGAAGTCGTATTCTGGATCCCATGGGGCCGCCCATTGACCACGGCGAAGTCGTATTCTGGATCTCATGGCGCCGCCCAATGACCATGGTGAAGTCGTATTCTGGATCCCATGGCACCGCCCAGTGACCATGATGACGTCGTATTCTGGATCCCATGGTACCACCCTATGACTATCGTGACATCGTCTTGCGGATCGCATGACACCGCTCAGTGACCATGGTGATGTCGCATTCTGGATCCCATGGCACCGCCCAGTGACTATGGTGATGTTGTATTCTGGATCGCCTAATGACCATGGGGACATGCTCTCGTGTAGCCCATGTCACCGCTCAGTGATAATGGTGACGTCGCATTCTGGATCCCATGACACCGCTCAGTGACCATGAGGACGTTGTATTCTGGATCCCATAGCACCGCCCAGTGACGATGGTGAAGTCGTATTCCGGATCCCATGGCACATCTCAGTGACCATGGTGAAGTCGCATTCTGGATCCCAAGGCACCGCCCAGTGACTATGGTGACGTCGTATTCTGGATCCCATGGCACCGCTTAATGACCATGATGACGTCGTATTCGGGATCCCATGTCACCGCCCAGTCACCATGGCGAAGCCGTATTCTGGATCCCATGGCACCGCTCAGTGACCATGGTGACGTCGTATTCTGGATCCCATTTCACCAAATCTACCTCAGTAGTACTCGAAAAAAGATTGACTTTTAGACCCATATTAATATTACACACCAAATGGTCGCATCCCCATGATAAGTAATGGAAAGCCCTTATTTTCAACCACATGCTAGAACTAAATTGACAACCGTGTTTTCATATTTCTGCCATAGGAAACATTATACAGTAATAAAGTAACTTGATTTTAATACCAAATAAAGCATAGGTTGACGTTGCAATTGTTCATAGCTATGCAATACAGCCCATAGTATATGACACCCCTCCCCCCACCTACAACGATCCACCAGCTTTAGCAGAGAGCCACCGAATCCGCATGTGATGCGGTCGACACACGCCAAAACGTCCCCACGAAGGAATAAATACGGCACATTTTTGCCAAACGTACGCCGGTCTGCCCACTCAATAGTAACATAATCAGTCTCCACGCAGACATAGGCAACTGACATGCATATAACTGTGATATACGACAATGTTTGAGGCACTACTTGACACCATATAATTTTCTATGCGCAACCTATTGGTATGTGACGTTAATTAAGTTACCTACCTGCACCAGTGTCTTTATGTCCTGCTCGCATCGTTATCGTCTCCGGAGACGGATGTCCACACACGTCTGTCCCCTACCTGTGTGCTGAATCTAATGAGAAAATGGAGAATTTTGCGCGGTCAGTTGCTGCGACCACGCCGCCTATCGCCCCGGGTTACGCGTGACGTCATTGAAACAAACGTTTCCCAAGCAGCGCTTCAAACAAGGCAAAATACATGCAATATCGCTCAAAGACTTAAAAAAACTTGATGATCACCGGCAGACACAGGCTATTTTTGTCATCAACTTGCAACAGATCTTAAATTATATACGCTAATATGTTGTAGGTAAAACCTAGAAGGCGAGCGTAGACTGACTTTGTTGTGAAGCAATTTTTTGGACCCCCACTGATGATAACTGGGCTAAACTGTTTCTCATAACCTTAGTTATGACTTGTTCTTTTTAAAGGTGAAGTTTTACATAATATGCTATTTTGTATATTTAATATCAAAGTTTTGGTACTGAAAAAGTAAATCTAGTAGTCTAGTAGTACATTTGATTTGTAGTCAAGTGACCTGCCCCTGACCGAATCTGTCATGATTTAGGTTCCTATTACCCTAGGTTGCTTTATTTGTGATCTGTAAAGTTTTGTTCGAGAGAAATTGCCATCTAAAAATAGGCTAAGGCAATGAAATCAATTTCCATCCCCTGGTACATTGACTGACCGAAAATGTTTGTTCTCAAAGTTTAAAAGTGCCGTGTTTTATGGGGAGGGATCATTGCATGGTGTAGGTGGAGTGCCATGGTCAGATAGATGTGGCCGGCAATAGTTATGTTCCTGCCTTCCTGCTCCCCGATTTGGATTTGTAACTTCACGACTCAGCTCATGTAATGAGCGTGAGTAATTATGCTCAAGATCTCTAGAATTTGAAACTGGACGACTGGTTGACTGGGTTGTGTTACGGTTACCCAGTGTGAAGCAAAGTACTGTGAATATTTTTTTAAGTAAGGGTGGTCCGCCCTCATTCAACGCAGCAAAACCAGCAAGAAGTAGTCTACGATAGACAGAGATCCCAAATGACACGCAGCTGTGATAGAAGCTTTTATTTTTTAAGTAGCTGTGCTAAAGAAGGGGAGCACAACTTGTTTTGATTTGATAATTGGACTACTGTAAGAACTTACTACTTTTTAAATATAATGAAGAATGCTAATGGATAGATGTTCGAAGATCTTGATAACTTATCTCTAGATGTAGGCTAATCTTAACTGAAGGGTTTGTTATAAACCAAAAAAAAGCAATTTTTGCGCCAAATTGTTTAAAGCTTGGATCCAGCTTTATATATTACCTTCTAGCTAATCTATATTAGAAGTTAGTTATTTGACGAATCCTACACGGACGCCTAATGAACTTTCAAACAACCCGTTTGTATGAACACAGATGTTGCTTTGATTCGATAATTAGAGTAAGGTTACTTTTTAAAGGAAGCTTAATTATATTAAAGAAATTGCTAATGGATAGATGTTCGAAGATCTTAATAGATCTAACTTATCTCTAGATGTAGACTAAGCTTAATTAAAATTTTGTTAAAAATCCGCCAAACAACAGCAATTTTTGCCTCAATTTTTTTTAAAGCTTTGATCCAAGTTAAAGTTGTATGTGGAGTTGTTTCGCTGTTTTTGAATGCCAAATTTGCGTATAAGAACACAAACCTAAGGCCTTAAGGTTCATAACAGACAATAAACACCTACCATATCGCTCACCAATTATCTGCCAATGAGCAAAACATTTCAAATTCATGAATTGTCCGCCACAAAAATGAAAACTGGTGCTGATTTGAAACGTCATAAACGTGTGTAAGCAAGTCGTTTACCGGTGCCTCCGACAGGGGGCCCAAGCGATAAATTATATGAGACAATAGAAGCGTCCGGAGCGCCACTTTTTCTTTGGCGGTGGCCGTTGACACTGCTTGTGGTCAAAGGTAACATTTCCTGTTTATGTTTATTTTGGTACAGCCGTTGCAACGGCCAGCTCCACATGTAACTTTAAGCTTAATAAGTCTTACATTTATTTCCAGCTAGATCTGCATTAGAAGTCTATTTCAATGAAAGGCTAAAAGACGGTTGTCCCAATCAAATGGTTCCCTTAGCTTGTCCAGGAACCAGTACAAATTTCTTGACGGATCCTGCACGGATGCCTGATGAACTGTCAAATAACCCAGTTAATTAAATGTGACACAAATAAGTGGTGAAAGTCATATGATTATAGCCTAAATGTGACGTTAGATCTAGCACCTTTTGGATCACCAACCTTGATCTATATTTACAAAAGCTGAACTAGATTGTAGACCTAACGGATCTAGATCTGGATCTAGGCCTAAGCTTAGATCTAGAACATGTAACGTGTTAACGAAGCAATTTTTGCCTCAAATTGTTTAAAGCTTAGATCCAACTTAAACTAGATCTAGGGAACTTACATTAACTTAACTTCCAGCTAGATCTATATTAGTCAATTAGAAGTCTATGTTACTGAAAGGCTCAGTAAACATTAGCTAAAAGAGTCAAATGGTCCCCTGGTCAGGGTCAAAACTGTTCTATGGATCCTACACTGGCGCCTGATGAACTATCAAATAGATCTAACTCCTAGGCTAGATCTAAATATTACACAAATAAGTTACCTTAGCACTTTAATGTATCACCAACCTTGATACAAATTGACAAAAGCTAGACTAGACGTGGAAATGTTGTAACATCAACGAAGCCTGGTAAACTGCTGACAAATCTGAAACTGTCGTCTGCGCGTTCGACTTGTGCTGCCACCAAGCGAATGCATCGCGCGCGCGTGTTGAGCGCCCTCTGTCAGGAGAGAGGAGGAAACATGCATGTTGTCGCTATGATCAGCGTTTCATCAGTTGGAATTATGTTGTTGTATGTAAATTATCTACCAATTATGTACATTCGTTTGTTAATGTGGGGGTTTGAGCTGCATATAAGTTTTTGACAAAAAAAAAACACATGAAATTTCCCAGAATGCATTTAAACGCATGCGCATGTCACACCACTGGGGGTCGACTTCCCGTTGATTTTTTTTCGCGCTTTACAGTATGAGATTGAGATACAGATTTTGTCAGTTTTTTCCGTGTGTGTTATCTAAAGAGCTCGCTACGCTCGCTACTATCTTCTAAAGAACTTACTGTCATCCAAATAACCTCCAGCTCCACATAAAAGGAAAGAATATAGGCAACATGCACGCAGGTTGTATCAGGTATGTTCGTACTGTAGATATGTCGCAACATTTAATGCGTTTGAACTCTTCAAAGACGCTTCCAATTTCTTTGTAAAGATGACATATTTTAGCACTACCGGTTGTCCATATCGAACCTGAGCCGTACGGTAGCGCCGCCTGGTGAGTGTGGTCTAAAGCAGCGACAGAGATTCCGTGTTCACGGCGCGTGCGAATCGTGAGCCTCGCTTGATATGGCTGGTAAACTGTCTGGCCTCAATGGTAGACAACCCACGCCAATAGCATTGTTGGACACACATATACTATCTGATAACTATTTAGAGATTATCTTCAGGCAACAGTAGCGAGGTCAGCTATATAACGCCGCCCAAAACCATCTATAGTGTCTACGGCCATACCACGTTGAAAGCACCGGTTCTCGTCCCATCACCGAAGTTAAGCAACGTCGGGCCCGGTTAGTACTTGGATGGGTGACCGCCTGGGAATACCGGGTGCTGTAGACTTTTTTTTTTTTTTGCGTCTATTCTGTTTTTCTCTTTCCATTATTTTCCATTTATCCCCACTACCTTCAAACACTAACAATTATTACACGGATCGCCTTAAAAATGTCGTCAATTAGTAAATTTACACTCACCAGAAATGACCCTTATGATATAAGTACTTACATCTTGACCACGTCACAGGGACGGTTGATGGGTACCTTATGACCACAAGCGCCCCAGGTTACACACCAATAGGTCGTGCGTAGAAAAGTATATATCGTCAAGTAGTGCCTAAAATATGGTCGTATATCAGGGTTATATGGTTACTGGTTATTTCTTTTTTTGTATATATTGTTTCTGTTACTAATGTTTGGCCAGATTACTGCCTGTTGCATTAATCTGTGGCATATTTAGTCCAGCTTACGAATGGTACGGGTGCGTGGTTCGGTCGCCCTCATCACATGCTGATTCGCTTGGTGTCATACTATGGGCTGTAGCTAGAAATATCGCACGTCAACCGTATGTTCTGTTTGTTTTAAAAATAAAGTTGGATACTTGCTCCATAATTTGCTATGGCCCATATAGTCAAACATGGGTACCGATTATTTTCTAACATGGGGTTGAAAATTAGGGGCTTCGCATTACTTGACATGGGGATGGTGTGTAACCTCCAGCCTCGTAGCATCACACAATTTACCCCGATGGCAATCATCGCTTCACATATAACCTTCCCATGGTTCCTATTAATATTAACCTCTGGGAAAATATCATGGGTGATCATATTCCAGTCCATCATTAGACCCAAACCATCGCCCATGGCATACGCCTACAGTTATAAATTCCCATACAGCCCAGTTCAACCCGCGTCAGATAATGCTCCAGAACATGAACATCTCTTACTTCTAGGGTGACGTTATCCCGTGGATCTCATTACCCCGTCCAGTGACACTGGAGACGTCACATTCTGGATCCCATGGGGCCGCCCATTGACCACGGCGAAGTCGTATTCTGGATCTCATGGCACCGCCCAATGACCATGGTGAAGTCGTATTCTGGATCCCATGGCACCGCCCAGTGACCATGATGACGTCGTATTCTGGATCCCATGGTACCACCCTATGACTATCGTGACATCGTCTTGCGGATCGCATGACACCGCTCAGTGACCATGGTGATGTCGCATTCTGGATCCCATGGCACCGCCCAGTGACTATGGTGATGTTGTATTCTGGATCGCCTAATGCCTATAAGAATATAGGCAACATGCACGCAGGTTGTATCAGGTATGTTCGTACTGTAGATATGTCGCAACATTTAATGCGTTTGAACTCTTCAAAGACGCTTCCAATTTCTTTGTAAAGATGACATATTTTAGCACTACCGGTTGTCCATATCGAACCTGAGCCGTACGGTAGCGCCGCCTGGTGAGTGTGGTCTAAAGCAGCGACAGAGATTCCGTGTTCACGGCGCGTGCGAATCGTGAGCCTCGCTTGATATGGCTGGTAAACTGTCTGGCCTCAATGGTAGACAACCCACGCCAATAGCATTGTTGGACACACATATACTATCTGATAACTATTTAGAGATTATCTTCAGGCAACAGTAGCGAGGTCAGCTATATAACGCCGCCCAAAACCATCTATAGTGTCTACGGCCATACCACGTTGAAAGCACCGGTTCTCGTCCGATCACCGAAGTTAAGCAACGTCGGGCCCGGTTAGTACTTGGATGGGTGACCGCCTGGGAATACCGGGTGCTGTAGACTTTTTTTTTTTTTTGCGTCTATTCTGTTTTTCTCTTTCCATTATTTTCCATTTATCCCCACTACCTTCAAACACTAACAATTATTACACGGATCGCCTTAAAAATGTCGTCAATTAGTAAATTTACACTCACCAGAAATGACCCTTATGATATAAGTACTTACATCTTGACCACGTCACAGGGACGGTTGATGGGTACCTTATGACCACAAGCGCCCCAGGTTACACACCAATAGGTCGTGCGTAGAAAAGTATATATCGTCAAGTAGTGCCTAAAATATGGTCGTATATCAGGGTTATATGGTTACCGGTTATTTCTTTTTTTGTATATATTGTTTCTGTTACTAATGTTTGGCCAGATTACTGCCTGTTGCATTAATCTGTGGCATATTTAGTCCAGCTTACGAATGGTACGGGTGCGTGGTTCGGTCGCCCTCATCACATGCTGATTCGCTTGGTGTCATACTATGGGCTGTAGCTAGAAATATCGCACGTCAACCGTATGTTCTGTTTGTTTTAAAAATAAAGTTGGATACTTGCTCCATAATTTGCTATGGCCCATATAGTCAAACATGGGTACCGATTATTTTCTAACATGGGGTTGAAAATTAGGGGCTTCGCATTACTTGACATGGGGATGGTGTGTAACCTCCAGCCTCGTAGCATCACACAATTTACCCCGATGGCAATCATCGCTTCACATATAACCTTCCCATGGTTCCTATTAATATTAACCTCTGGGAAAATATCATGGGTGATCATATTCCAGTCCATCATTAGACCCAAACCATCGCCCATGGCATACGCCTACAGTTATAAATTCCCATACAGCCCAGTTCAACCCGCGTCAGATAATGCTCCAGAACATGAACATCTCTTACTTCTAGGGTGACGTTATCCCGTGGATCTCATTACCCCGTCCAGTGACACTGGAGACGTCACATTCTGGATCCCATGGGGCCGCCCATTGACCACGGCGAAGTCGTATTCTGGATCTCATGGCACCGCCCAATGACCATGGTGAAGTCGTATTCTGGATCCCATGGCACCGCCCAGTGACCATGATGACGTCGTATTCTGGATCCCATGGTACCACCCTATGACTATCGTGACATCGTCTTGCGGATCGCATGACACCGCTCAGTGACCATGGTGATGTCGCATTCTGGATCCCATGGCACCGCCCAGTGACTATGGTGATGTTGTATTCTGGATCGCCTAATGCCTATAAGAATATAGGCAACATGCACGCAGGTTGTATCAGGTATGTTCGTACTGTAGATATGTCGCAACATTTAATGCGTTTGAACTCTTCAAAGACGCTTCCAATTTCTTTGTAAAGATGACATATTTTAGCACTACCGGTTGTCCATATCGAACCTGAGCCGTACGGTAGCGCCGCCTGGTGAGTGTGGTCTAAAGCAGCGACAGAGATTCCGTGTTCACGGCGCGTGCGAATCGTGAGCCTCGCTTGATATGGCTGGTAAACTGTCTGGCCTCAATGGTAGACAACCCACGCCAATAGCATTGTTGGACACACATATACTATCTGATAACTATTTAGAGATTATCTTCAGGCAACAGTAGCGAGGTCAGCTATATAACGCCGCCCAAAACCATCTATAGTGTCTACGGCCATACCACGTTGAAAGCACCGGTTCTCGTCCGATCACCGAAGTTAAGCAACGTCGGGCCCGGTTAGTACTTGGATGGGTGACCGCCTGGGAATACCGGGTGCTGTAGACTTTTTTTTTTTTTTGCGTCTATTCTGTTTTTCTCTTTCCATTATTTTCCATTTATCCCCACTACCTTCAAACACTAACAATTATTACACGGATCGCCTTAAAAATGTCGTCAATTAGTAAATTTACACTCACCAGAAATGACCCTTATGATATAAGTACTTACATCTTGACCACGTCACAGGGACGGTTGATGGGTACCTTATGACCACAAGCGCCCCAGGTTACACACCAATAGGTCGTGCGTAGAAAAGTATATATCGTCAAGTAGTGCCTAAAATATGGTCGTATATCAGGGTTATATGGTTACCGGTTATTTCTTTTTTTGTATATATTGTTTCTGTTACTAATGTTTGGCCAGATTACTGCCTGTTGCATTAATCTGTGGCATATTTAGTCATGCTTACGGATGGTACGGGTGCGTGGTTCGGTCGCCCTCATCACATGCTGATTCGCTTGGTGTCATACTATGGGCTGTAGCTAGAAATATCGCACGTCAACCGTATGTTCTGTTTGTTTTAAAAATAAAGTTGGATACTTGCTCTATAATTTGCTATGGCCCATATAGTCAAACATGGGTACCGATTATTTTCTAACATGGGGTTGAAAATTAGGGGTTTCGCATTACTTGACATGGGGATGGTGTGTAACCTCCAGCCTCGTAGCATCACACAATTTACCCCGATGGCAATCATCGCTTCACATATAACCTTCCCATGGTTCCCTATTAATATTAACCTCTGGGAAAATATCATGGGTGATCATATTCCAGTCCATCATTAGACCCAAACCATCGCCCATGGCATACGCCTACAGTTATAAATTCCCATACAGCCCAGTTCAACCCGCGTCAGATAATGCTCCAGAACATGAACATCTCTTACTTCTAGGGTGACGTTATCCCGTGGATCTCATTACCCCGTCCAGTGACACTGGAGACGTCACATTCTGGATCCCATGGGGCCGCCCATTGACCACGGCGAAGTCGTATTCTGGATCTCATGGCACCGCCCAATGACCATGGTGAAGTCGTATTCTGGATCCCATGGCACCGCCCAGTGACCATGATGACGTCGTATTCTGGATCCCATGGTACCACCCTATGACTATCGTGACATCGTCTTGCGGATCGCATGACACCGCTCAGTGACCATGGTGATGTCGCATTCTGGATCCCATGGCACCGCCCAGTGACTATGGTGATGTTGTATTCTGGATCGCCTAATGACCATGGGGACATGCTCTCGTGTAGCCCATGTCACCGCTCAGTGATAATGGTGACGTCGCATTCTGGATCCCATGACACCGCTCAGTGACCATGAGGACGTTGTATTCTGGATCCCATAGCACCGCCCAGTGACGATGATGAAGTCGTATTCCGAATCCCATGGCACATCTCAGTGACCATGGTGAAGTCGCATTCTGGATCCCAAGGCACCGCCCAGTGACTATGGTGACGTCGTACTCTGGATCCCATGGCACCGCTTAATGACCATGATGACGTCGTATCCTGGATCCCATGTCACCGCCCAGTGACCATTGCGACATGCTCTCGTGTAGCCCATGGCACCGCCCATTGACCATGGTGAAGTCGTATTCCGGATCCCATGGCACCGCCCGGTGACCATGGTGACGTTGTATTCTGGAATCCATGGCACCGCCCAGCGAACATGGTGAAGTCGTATTCTGGATCCCATGGGGCCGCCCATTGACCACGGCGAAGTCGTATTCTGGATCTCATGGCGCCGCCCAATGACCATGGTGAAGTCGTATTCTGGATCCCATGGCACCGCCCAGTGACCATGATGACGTCGTATTCTGGATCCCATGGTACCACCCTATGACTATCGTGACATCGTCTTGCGGATCGCATGACACCGCTCAGTGACCATGGTGATGTCGCATTCTGGATCCCATGGCACCGCCCAGTGACTATGGTGATGTTGTATTCTGGATCGCCTAATGACCATGGGGACATGCTCTCGTGTAGCCCATGTCACCGCTCAGTGATAATGGTGACGTCGCATTCTGGATCCCATGACACCGCTCAGTGACCATGAGGACGTTGTATTCTGGATCCCATAGCACCGCCCAGTGACGATGGTGAAGTCGTATTCCGGATCCCATGGCACATCTCAGTGACCATGGTGAAGTCGCATTCTGGATCCCAAGGCACCGCCCAGTGACTATGGTGACGTCGTATTCTGGATCCCATGGCACCGCTTAATGACCATGATGACGTCGTATTCGGGATCCCATGTCACCGCCCAGTCACCATGGCGAAGCCGTATTCTGGATCCCATGGCACCGCTCAGTGACCATGGTGACGTCGTATTCTGGATCCCATTTCACCAAATCTACCTCAGTAGTACTCGAAAAAAGATTGACTTTTAGACCCATACTAATATTACACACCAAATGGTCGCATCCCCATGATAAGTAATGGAAAGCCCTTATTTTCAACCACATGCTAGAACTAAATTGATAACCGTGTTTTCATATTTCTGCCATAGGAAACATTATACAGTAATAAAGTAACTTGATTTTAATACCAAATAAAGCATAGGTTGACGTTGCAATTGTTCATAGCTATGCAATACAGCCCATAGTATATGACACCCCTCCCCCCACCTACAACGATCCACCAGCTTTAGCAGAGAGCCACCGAATCCGCATGTGATGCGGTCGACACACGCCAAAACGTCCCCACGAAGGAATAAATACGGCACATTTTTGCCAAACGTACGCCGGTCTGCCCACTCAATAGTAACATAATCAGTCTCCACGCAGACATAGGCAACTGACATGCATATAACTGTGATATACGACAATGTTTGAGGCACTACTTGACACCATATAATTTTCTATGCGCAACCTATTGGTATGTGACGTTAATTAAGTTACCTACCTGCACCAGTGTCTTTATGTCCTGCTCGCATCGTTATCGTCTCCGGAGACGGATGTCCACACACGTCTGTCCCCTACCTGTGTGCTGAATCTAATGAGAAAATGGAGAATTTTGCGCGGTCAGTTGCTGCGACCACGCCGCCTATCGCCCCGGGTTACGCGTGACGTCATTGAAACAAACGTTTCCCAAGCAGCGCTTCAAACAAGGCAAAATACATGCAATATCGCTCAAAGACTTAAAAAAACTTGATGATCACCGGCAGACACAGGCTATTTTTGTCATCAACTTGCAACAGATCTTAAATTATATACGCTACTATCTTCTAAAGAACTTACTGTCATCCAAATAACCTCCAGCTCCACATAAAAGGAAAGAATATAGGCAACATGCACGCAGGTTGTATCAGGTATGTTCGTACTGTAGATATGTCGCAACATTTAATGCGTTTGAACTCTTCAAAGACGCTTCCAATTTCTTTGTAAAGATGACATATTTTAGCACTACCGGTTGTCCATATCGAACCTGAGCCGTACGGTAGCGCCGCCTGGTGAGTGTGGTCTAAAGCAGCGACAGAGATTCCGTGTTCACGGCGCGTGCGAATCGTGAGCCTCGCTTGATATGGCTGGTAAACTGTCTGGCCTCAATGGTAGACAACCCACGCCAATAGCATTGTTGGACACACATATACTATCTGATAACTATTTAGAGATTATCTTCAGGCAACAGTAGCGAGGTCAGCTATATAACGCCGCCCAAAACCATCTATAGTGTCTACGGCCATACCACGTTGAAAGCACCGGTTCTCGTCCGATCACCGAAGTTAAGCAACGTCGGGCCCGGTTAGTACTTGGATGGGTGACCGCCTGGGAATACCGGGTGCTGTAGACTTTTTTTTTTTTTTGCGTCTATTCTGTTTTTCTCTTTCCATTATTTTCCATTTATCCCCACTACCTTCAAACACTAACAATTATTACACGGATCGCCTTAAAAATGTCGTCAATTAGTAAATTTACACTCACCAGAAATGACCCTTATGATATAAGTACTTACATCTTGACCACGTCACAGGGACGGTTGATGGGTACCTTATGACCACAAGCGCCCCAGGTTACACACCAATAGGTCGTGCGTAGAAAAGTATATATCTTCAAGTAGTGCCTAAAATATGGTCGTATATCAGGGTTATATGGTTACTGGTTATTTCTTTTTTTGTATATATTGTTTCTGTTACTAATGTTTGGCCAGATTACTGCCTGTTGCATTAATCTGTGGCATATTTAGTCCAGCTTACGAATGGTACGGGTGCGTGGTTCGGTCGCCCTCATCACATGCTGATTCGCTTGGTGTCATACTATGGGCTGTAGCTAGAAATATCGCACGTCAACCGTATGTTCTGTTTGTTTTAAAAATAAAGTTGGATACTTGCTCCATAATTTGCTATGGCCCATATAGTCAAACATGGGTACCGATTATTTTCTAACATGGGGTTGAAAATTAGGGGTTTCGCATTACTTGACATGGGGATGGTGTGTAACCTCCAGCCTCGTAGCATCACACAATTTACCCCGATGGCAATCATCGCTTCACATATAACCTTCCCATGGTTCCTATTAATATTAACCTCTGGGAAAATATCATGGGTGATCATATTCCAGTCCATCATTAGACCCAAACCATCGCCCATGGCATACGCCTACAGTTATAAATTCCCATACAGCCCAGTTCAACCCGCGTCAGATAATGCTCCAGAACATGAACATCTCTTACTTCTAGGGTGACGTTATCCCGTGGATCTCATTACCCCGTCCAGTGACACTGGAGACGTCACATTCTGGATCCCATGGGGCCGCCCATTGACCACGGCGAAGTCGTATTCTGGATCTCATGGCACCGCCCAATGACCATGGTGAAGTCGTATTCTGGATCCCATGGCACCGCCCAGTGACCATGATGACGTCGTATTCTGGATCCCATGGTACCACCCTATGACTATCGTGACATCGTCTTGCGGATCGCATGACACCGCTCAGTGACCATGGTGATGTCGCATTCTGGATCCCATGGCACCGCCCAGTGACTATGGTGATGTTGTATTCTGGATCGCCTAATGACCATGGGGACATGCTCTCGTGTAGCCCATGTCACCGCTCAGTGATAATGGTGACGTCGCATTCTGGATCCCATGACACCGCTCAGTGACCATGAGGACGTTGTATTCTGGATCCCATAGCACCGCCCAGTGACGATGATGAAGTCGTATTCCGAATCCCATGGCACATCTCAGTGACCATGGTGAAGTCGCATTCTGGATCCCAAGGCACCGCCCAGTGACTATGGTGACGTCGTACTCTGGATCCCATGGCACCGCTTAATGACCATGATGACGTCGTATCCTGGATCCCATGTCACCGCCCAGTGACCATTGCGACATGCTCTCGTGTAGCCCATGGCACCGCCCATTGACCATGGTGAAGTCGTATTCCGGATCCCATGGCACCGCCCGGTGACCATGGTGACGTTGTATTCTGGAATCCATGGCACCGCCCAGCGAACATGGTGAAGTCGTATTCTGGATCCCATGGGGCCGCCCATTGACCACGGCGAAGTCGTATTCTGGATCTCATGGCGCCGCCCAATGACCATGGTGAAGTCGTATTCTGGATCCCATGGCACCGCCCAGTGACCATGATGACGTCGTATTCTGGATCCCATGGTACCACCCTATGACTATCGTGACATCGTCTTGCGGATCGCATGACACCGCTCAGTGACCATGGTGATGTCGCATTCTGGATCCCATGGCACCGCCCAGTGACTATGGTGATGTTGTATTCTGGATCGCCTAATGACCATGGGGACATGCTCTCGTGTAGCCCATGTCACCGCTCAGTGATAATGGTGACGTCGCATTCTGGATCCCATGACACCGCTCAGTGACCATGAGGACGTTGTATTCTGGATCCCATAGCACCGCCCAGTGACGATGGTGAAGTCGTATTCCGGATCCCATGGCACATCTCAGTGACCATGGTGAAGTCGCATTCTGGATCCCAAGGCACCGCCCAGTGACTATGGTGACGTCGTATTCTGGATCCCATGGCACCGCTTAATGACCATGATGACGTCGTATTCGGGATCCCATGTCACCGCCCAGTCACCATGGCGAAGCCGTATTCTGGATCCCATGGCACCGCTCAGTGACCATGGTGACGTCGTATTCTGGATCCCATTTCACCAAATCTACCTCAGTAGTACTCGAAAAAAGATTGACTTTTAGACCCATATTAATATTACACACCAAATGGTCGCATCCCCATGATAAGTAATGGAAAGCCCTTATTTTCAACCACATGCTAGAACTAAATTGACAACCGTGTTTTCATATTTCTGCCATAGGAAACATTATACAGTAATAAAGTAACTTGATTTTAATACCAAATAAAGCATAGGTTGACGTTGCAATTGTTCATAGCTATGCAATACAGCCCATAGTATATGACACCCCTCCCCCCACCTACAACGATCCACCAGCTTTAGCAGAGAGCCACCGAATCCGCATGTGATGCGGTCGACACACGCCAAAACGTCCCCACGAAGGAATAAATACGGCACATTTTTGCCAAACGTACGCCGGTCTGCCCACTCAATAGTAACATAATCAGTCTCCACGCAGACATAGGCAACTGACATGCATATAACTGTGATATACGACAATGTTTGAGGCACTACTTGACACCATATAATTTTCTATGCGCAACCTATTGGTATGTGACGTTAATTAAGTTACCTACCTGCACCAGTGTCTTTATGTCCTGCTCGCATCGTTATCGTCTCCGGAGACGGATGTCCACACACGTCTGTCCCCTACCTGTGTGCTGAATCTAATGAGAAAATGGAGAATTTTGCGCGGTCAGTTGCTGCGACCACGCCGCCTATCGCCCCGGGTTACGCGTGACGTCATTGAAACAAACGTTTCCCAAGCAGCGCTTTAAACAAGGCAAAATACATGCAATATCGCTCAAAGACTTAAAAAAACTTGATGATCACCGGCAGACACAGGCTATTTTTGTCATCAACTTGCAACAGATCTTAAATTATATACGCTACTATCTTCTAAAGAACTTACTGTCATCCAAATAACCTCCAGCTCCACATAAAAGGAAAGAATATAGGCAACATGCACGCAGGTTGTATCAGGTATGTTCGTACTGTAGATATGTCGCAACATTTAATGCGTTTGAACTCTTCAAAGACGCTTCCAATTTCTTTGTAAAGATGACATATTTTAGCACTACCGGTTGTCCATATCGAACCTGAGCCGTACGGTAGCGCCGCCTGGTGAGTGTGGTCTAAAGCAGCGACAGAGATTCCGTGTTCACGGCGCGTGCGAATCGTGAGCCTCGCTTGATATGGCTGGTAAACTGTCTGGCCTCAATGGTAGACAACCCACGCCAATAGCATTGTTGGACACACATATACTATCTGATAACTATTTAGAGATTATCTTCAGGCAACAGTAGCGAGGTCAGCTATATAACGCCGCCCAAAACCATCTATAGTGTCTACGGCCATACCACGTTGAAAGCACCGGTTCTCGTCCGATCACCGAAGTTAAGCAACGTCGGGCCCGGTTAGTACTTGGATGGGTGACCGCCTGGGAATACCGGGTGCTGTAGACTTTTTTTTTTTTTTGCGTCTATTCTGTTTTTCTCTTTCCATTATTTTCCATTTATCCCCACTACCTTCAAACACTAACAATTATTACACGGATCGCCTTAAAAATGTCGTCAATTAGTAAATTTACACTCACCAGAAATGACCCTTATGATATAAGTACTTACATCTTGACCACGTCACAGGGACGGTTGATGGGTACCTTATGACCACAAGCGCCCCAGGTTACACACCAATAGGTCGTGCGTAGAAAAGTATATATCGTCAAGTAGTGCCTAAAATATGGTCGTATATCAGGGTTATATGGTTACTGGTTATTTCTTTTTTTGTATATATTGTTTCTGTTACTAATGTTTGGCCAGATTACTGCCTGTTGCATTAATCTGTGGCATATTTAGTCCAGCTTACGAATGGTACGGGTGCGTGGTTCGGTCGCCCTCATCACATGCTGATTCGCTTGGTGTCATACTATGGGCTGTAGCTAGAAATATCGCACGTCAACCGTATGTTCTGTTTGTTTTAAAAATAAAGTTGGATACTTGCTCCATAATTTGCTATGGCCCATATAGTCAAACATGGGTACCGATTATTTTCTAACATGGGGTTGAAAATTAGGGGTTTCGCATTACTTGACATGAGGATGGTGTGTAACCTCCAGCCTCGTAGCATCACACAATTTACCCCGATGGCAATCATCGCTTCACATATAACCTTCCCATGGTTCCTATTAATATTAACCTCTGGGAAAATATCATGGGTGATCATATTCCAGTCCATCATTAGACCCAAACCATCGCCCATGGCATACGCCTACAGTTATAAATTCCCATACAGCCCAGTTCAACCCGCGTCAGATAATGCTCCAGAACATGAACATCTCTTACTTCTAGGGTGACGTTATCCCGTGGATCTCATTACCCCGTCCAGTGACACTGGAGACGTCACATTCTGGATCCCATGGGGCCGCCCATTGACCACGGCGAAGTCGTATTCTGGATCTCATGGCACCGCCCAATGACCATGGTGAAGTCGTATTCTGGATCCCATGGCACCGCCCAGTGACCATGATGACGTCGTATTCTGGATCCCATGGTACCACCCTATGACTATCGTGACATCGTCTTGCGGATCGCATGACACCGCTCAGTGACCATGGTGATGTCGCATTCTGGATCCCATGGCACCGCCCAGTGACTATGGTGATGTTGTATTCTGGATCGCCTAATGCCTATAAGAATATAGGCAACATGCACGCAGGTTGTATCAGGTATGTTCGTACTGTAGATATGTCGCAACATTTAATGCGTTTGAACTCTTCAAAGACGCTTCCAATTTCTTTGTAAAGATGACATATTTTAGCACTACCGGTTGTCCATATCGAACCTGAGCCGTACGGTAGCGCCGCCTGGTGAGTGTGGTCTAAAGCAGCGACAGAGATTCCGTGTTCACGGCGCGTGCGAATCGTGAGCCTCGCTTGATATGGCTGGTAAACTGTCTGGCCTCAATGGTAGACAACCCACGCCAATAGCATTGTTGGACACACATATACTATCTGATAACTATTTAGAGATTATCTTCAGGCAACAGTAGCGAGGTCAGCTATATAACGCCGCCCAAAACCATCTATAGTGTCTACGGCCATACCACGTTGAAAGCACCGGTTCTCGTCCGATCACCGAAGTTAAGCAACGTCGGGCCCGGTTAGTACTTGGATGGGTGACCGCCTGGGAATACCGGGTGCTGTAGACTTTTTTTTTTTTTTGCGTCTATTCTGTTTTTCTCTTTCCATTATTTTCCATTTATCCCCACTACCTTCAAACACTAACAATTATTACACGGATCGCCTTAAAAATGTCGTCAATTAGTAAATTTACACTCACCAGAAATGACCCTTATGATATAAGTACTTACATCTTGACCACGTCACAGGGACGGTTGATGGGTACCTTATGACCACAAGCGCCCCAGGTTACACACCAATAGGTCGTGCGTAGAAAAGTATATATCGTCAAGTAGTGCCTAAAATATGGTCGTATATCAGGGTTATATGGTTACTGGTTATTTCTTTTTTTGTATATATTGTTTCTGTTACTAATGTTTGGCCAGATTACTGCCTGTTGCATTAATCTGTGGCATATTTAGTCCAGCTTACGAATGGTACGGGTGCGTGGTTCGGTCGCCCTCATCACATGCTGATTCGCTTGGTGTCATACTATGGGCTGTAGCTAGAAATATCGCACGTCAACCGTATGTTCTGTTTGTTTTAAAAATAAAGTTGGATACTTGCTCCATAATTTGCTATGGCCCATATAGTCAAACATGGGTACCGATTATTTTCTAACATGGGGTTGAAAATTAGGGGTTTCGCATTACTTGACATGGGGATGGTGTGTAACCTCCAGCCTCGTAGCATCACACAATTTACCCCGATGGCAATCATCGCTTCACATATAACCTTCCCATGGTTCCCTATTAATATTAACCTCTGGGAAAATATCATGGGTGATCATATTCCAGTCCATCATTAGACCCAAACCATCGCCCATGGCATACGCCTACAGTTATAAATTCCCATACAGCCCAGTTCAACCCGCGTCAGATAATGCTCCAGAACATGAACATCTCTTACTTCTAGGGTGACGTTATCCCGTGGATCTCATTACCCCGTCCAGTGACACTGGAGACGTCACATTCTGGATCCCATGGGGCCGCCCATTGACCACGGCGAAGTCGTATTCTGGATCTCATGGCACCGCCCAATGACCATGGTGAAGTCGTATTCTGGATCCCATGGCACCGCCCAGTGACCATGATGACGTCGTATTCTGGATCCCATGGTACCACCCTATGACTATCGTGACATCGTCTTGCGGATCGCATGACACCGCTCAGTGACCATGGTGATGTCGCATTCTGGATCCCATGGCACCGCCCAGTGACTATGGTGATGTTGTATTCTGGATCGCCTAATGACCATGGGGACATGCTCTCGTGTAGCCCATGTCACCGCTCAGTGATAATGGTGACGTCGCATTCTGGATCCCATGACACCGCTCAGTGACCATGAGGACGTTGTATTCTGGATCCCATAGCACCGCCCAGTGACGATGGTGAAGTCGTATTCCGGATCCCATGGCACATCTCAGTGACCATGGTGAAGTCGCATTCTGGATCCCAAGGCACCGCCCAGTGACTATGGTGACGTCGTATTCTGGATCCCATGGCACCGCTTAATGACCATGATGACGTCGTATTCGGGATCCCATGTCACCGCCCAGTCACCATGGCGAAGCCGTATTCTGGATCCCATGGCACCGCTCAGTGACCATGGTGACGTCATATTCTGGATCCCATTTCACCAAATCTACCTCAGTAGTACTCGAAAAAAGATTGACTTTTAGACCCATATTAATATTACACACCAAATGGTCGCATCCCCATGATAAGTAATGGAAAGCCCTTATTTTCAACCACATGCTAGAACTAAATTGACAACCGTGTTTTCATATTTCTGCCATAGGAAACATTATACAGTAATAAAGTAACTTGATTTTAATACCAAATAAAGCATAGGTTGACGTTGCAATTGTTCATAGCTATGCAATACAGCCCATAGTATATGACACCCCTCCCCCCACCTACAACGATCCACCAGCTTTAGCAGAGAGCCACCGAATCCGCATGTGATGCGGTCGACACACGCCAAAACGTCCCCACGAAGGAATAAATACGGCACATTTTTGCCAAACGTACGCCGGTCTGCCCACTCAATAGTAACATAATCAGTCTCCACGCAGACATAGGCAACTGACATGCATATAACTGTGATATACGACAATGTTTGAGGCACTACTTGACACCATATAATTTTCTATGCGCAACCTATTGGTATGTGACGTTAATTAAGTTACCTACCTGCACCAGTGTCTTTATGTCCTGCTCGCATCGTTATCGTCTCCGGAGACGGATGTCCACACACGTCTGTCCCCTACCTGTGTGCTGAATCTAATGAGAAAATGGAGAATTTTGCGCGGTCAGTTGCTGCGACCACGCCGCCTATCGCCCCGGGTTACGCGTGACGTCATTGAAACAAACGTTTCCCAAGCAGCGCTTCAAACAAGGCAAAATACATGCAATATCGCTCAAAGACTTAAAAAAACTTGATGATCACCGGCAGACACAGGCTATTTTTGTCATCAACTTGCAACAGATCTTAAATTATATACGCTAATATGTTGTAGCCTGTAGGTAAAACCTAGAAGGCGAGCGTAGCCTTTGACTTTGTTGTGAAGCAATTTTTTGGACTCCCACTGATGATAACTAGGCTAAACTGTTTCTCATAACCTTATGACTTGTTCTTTTTAAAGGTGAAGTTTTACATATTATCATATTATGCTATTTTGTATATTTAATATCAAAGTTTTGGTACTGAAAAAGTAGTTAGTACATTTGATTTGTAGTCAAGTGACCTGCCCCTGACAAAATCTGTCATGATTTAGGTTCCTATTGGATCTACCCCAGGTTGCTTTATTTGTGATCTGTAATGTTTTGTTCAAGAGAAATTGCCATCTGAAAATAGGCTAAGGCAATGAAAAAAATTGAATCACCGAAAATGTTCGTTCTCAAAGTTTAAAAATGCTGTGTTTTGTGGGGAGGGGTCATTGCATGGTGTAGGTGGAGTGCCATGGTCAGATAGATGTGGCCGGCAATAATTATGTTCCTGCCTTCCTGCTCCCAGATTTGGATTTGTAACTTCAGGACTCAGTTCATGTAATGAGCTTGAGTAATTATGCTCAAGATCTCTAGAATTTGAAACTGGGTGACTGGTTTGTGTTACGGTTACTCAGTGTGAAGCAAAGTACTGTGAATATTTTTTTATGTAAGTGTGATCTGCCATTATTCAACGTAGCAAAACCAGCAAGAAGTAGTCTATGATAGACAGAGATCCCAAATGACACACAGCTGTGATAGAAGCTTTTAGTTTTGAAGTAGATGTACTAAAGAAGGGGGCACAACTTGTTTTGATTTTATAATTGGACTACTGTACTACTTTTTAAATATAATGAAGAATGCTAATATATAGATATTCGAAGATCTTGATAACTGATTTCTAGATGTATAGAAGGTAGACCAGTCATTGCGCAGGTACCAGTGATTGCGCACTTGCAGAAATCTGATTTGATTTGTAGGAATTTATATCCAAACCTATCCAGGCAGATGCCTTCATGTGTGACAGCTACATTGACATCTGTTTTGTAAGATTCCAAATGATCTACATATAATTTTCACCACCTTTTGCTTTGTGCGCAATCACTGGTACCTGCGCAATCACTGGTACCTGCGCAATCACTGGTCCAATTACTATAGGCTAATCTTAACTGAAGGGTTTGTTATAAACCAAAAAAAAAGCAATTTTTTTGCCAAATTGTTTAAAGCTTGGATCCAGCTTTGTACATTAACTTCTAGCCTATCTATATTAGAAGTTAATTATTTGACGGATCCTACACAGACGCCTAATGAACTTTCAAACAACCCACTTCAATGAACACAGTTGTTGCTTTGGTTCGATAATTAGAGTAAAGATACTTTTTAAAGTAAGCTTATATTAAAGAATGCCAATGGATAGATGTTCGAAGATCTTAATAGATCTAACTTATCTCTAGATGTAGACTAAGCCTAATTAAAAGTTTTGTTAAAAATCTGCCAAACAACAGCAATTTTTGCCTGAATTTTTTTTAAAGCTTTGATCCAACTTAAGCTTAGTAAGTCTTACATTAATTTCCAGCTAGATCTGTATTAGAATTTTGTTTTAATGAAAGGCTAAAGACGGTTGTCCCAATCAAATGGTTCCTTAGCTTGTCCAGGAACCAGTACAAATTTCTTGACTGATCCTGCACAGATGCCTGATGAACTGCCAAATAACCCAGTTAATTAAATGTGACACAAATAAGTGTTGAAAGTCATATGATTTTAGCCTTAATGTGACGTTAGATCTAGCACCTTTTGGATCACCAACCTTGATCTATATTTACAAAAGCTGAACTAGATTGTAGACCTAACAGATCTGGATCTAGGCCTAAGCTGAGATCTATAAACATGTACCGTTAACGAAGCAATTTTTGCCTCAAATTGTTTAAAGCTTAGATCCAACTTAAACTAAATTAGATCTAGGGAACCTACATTAACTTAACTTCCAGCTAGATCTATATTAGTCAATTAGAAGTCTATGTTATTGAAAGGCTCAGTAAACATTAGCTAAAAGAGTCAAATATGGTCCCCTGGTCAGGGTCAAAACTGTTCTATGGATCCTACACTGGCGCCTAGCCTCCTAGGCTAGATCTAAATATTACACAAATAAGTTACCTTAGCACTTTAATGTATATAAATTTACAAAAGGTAAACTAGACGTTAAAATGTTGTAACATCAACGAAGCCTGGTAAACTGCTGACAGATCTGAAACTGTCGTCTGCGCGTTCGACTTGTGCTGCCACCCAGCGAATGCATCGCGCGCGCGTGTTGAGCGCCCTCTGTCAGGAGAGAGGAGGAAACCTGCATGTTGTCGCTATGATCAGCGCTTCATCAGTTGGAATTATGTTTTTGTATGTAAATTATCTACCAATTATGCACAATCTTTTGTGAATGTGCGGGTTTGGGCTGCATACCTGGGCTGCATATAGATCTAAGTTTGTGACAAAATAAAAAAACACGAAATTTCCCAGAATGCATTTAAACGCATGCGCATGTCACACCACTGGGGGTCGACTTCCTGCTGATTTTTTTTCGCGCTTTACAGTATGGGATTGAGATTTTTGGCAGTTTTTTTACGTGTGTGTTATCTAAAGAGCTCGCTACGCTCGCTACTATCTTCTAAAGAACTTACTGTCATCCAAATAACCTCCAGCTCCACATAAAAGGAAAGAATATAGGCAACATGCACGCAGGTTGTATCAGGTATGTTCGTACTGTAGATATGTCGCAACATTTAATGCGTTTGAACTCTTCAAAGACGCTTCCAATTTCTTTGTAAAGATGACATATTTTAGCACTACCGGTTGTCCATATCGAACCTGAGCCGTACGGTAGCGCCGCCTGGTGAGTGTGGTCTAAAGCAGCGACAGAGATTCCGTGTTCACGGCGCGTGCGAATCGTGAGCCTCGCTTGATATGGCTGGTAAACTGTCTGGCCTCAATGGTAGACAACCCACGCCAATAGCATTGTTGGACACACATATACTATCTGATAACTATTTAGAGATTATCTTCAGGCAACAGTAGCGAGGTCAGCTATATAACGCCGCCCAAAACCATCTATAGTGTCTACGGCCATACCACGTTGAAAGCACCGGTTCTCGTCCGATCACCGAAGTTAAGCAACGTCGGGCCCGGTTAGTACTTGGATGGGTGACCGCCTGGGAATACCGGGTGCTGTAGACTTTTTTTTTTTTTTGCGTCTATTCTGTTTTTCTCTTTCCATTATTTTCCATTTATCCCCACTACCTTCAAACACTAACAATTATTACACGGATCGCCTTAAAAATGTCGTCAATTAGTAAATTTACACTCACCAGAAATGACCCTTATGATATAAGTACTTACATCTTGACCACGTCACAGGGACGGTTGATGGGTACCTTATGACCACAAGCGCCCCAGGTTACACACCAATAGGTCGTGCGTAGAAAAGTATATATCGTCAAGTAGTGCCTAAAATATGGTCGTATATCAGGGTTATATGGTTACTGGTTATTTCTTTTTTTGTATATATTGTTTCTGTTACTAATGTTTGGCCAGATTACTGCCTGTTGCATTAATCTGTGGCATATTTAGTCCAGCTTACGAATGGTACGGGTGCGTGGTTCGGTCGCCCTCATCACATGCTGATTCGCTTGGTGTCATACTATGGGCTGTAGCTAGAAATATCGCACGTCAACCGTATGTTCTGTTTGTTTTAAAAATAAAGTTGGATACTTGCTCCATAATTTGCTATGGCCCATATAGTCAAACATGGGTACCGATTATTTTCTAACATGGGGTTGAAAATTAGGGGTTTCGCATTACTTGACATGGGGATGGTGTGTAACCTCCAGCCTCGTAGCATCACACAATTTACCCCGATGGCAATCATCGCTTCACATATAACCTTCCCATGGTTCCCTATTAATATTAACCTCTGGGAAAATATCATGGGTGATCATATTCCAGTCCATCATTAGACCCAAACCATCGCCCATGGCATACGCCTACAGTTATAAATTCCCATACAGCCCAGTTCAACCCGCGTCAGATAATGCTCCAGAACATGAACATCTCTTACTTCTAGGGTGACGTTATCCCGTGGATCTCATTACCCCGTCCAGTGACACTGGAGACGTCACATTCTGGATCCCATGGGGCCGCCCATTGACCACGGCGAAGTCGTATTCTGGATCTCATGGCACCGCCCAATGACCATGGTGAAGTCGTATTCTGGATCCCATGGCACCGCCCAGTGACCATGATGACGTCGTATTCTGGATCCCATGGTACCACCCTATGACTATCGTGACATCGTCTTGCGGATCGCATGACACCGCTCAGTGACCATGGTGATGTCGCATTCTGGATCCCATGGCACCGCCCAGTGACTATGGTGATGTTGTATTCTGGATCGCCTAATGACCATGGGGACATGCTCTCGTGTAGCCCATGTCACCGCTCAGTGATAATGGTGACGTCGCATTCTGGATCCCATGACACCGCTCAGTGACCATGAGGACGTTGTATTCTGGATCCCATAGCACCGCCCAGTGACGATGGTGAAGTCGTATTCCGGATCCCATGGCACATCTCAGTGACCATGGTGAAGTCGCATTCTGGATCCCAAGGCACCGCCCAGTGACTATGGTGACGTCGTATTCTGGATCCCATGGCACCGCTTAATGACCATGATGACGTCGTATTCGGGATCCCATGTCACCGCCCAGTCACCATGGCGAAGCCGTATTCTGGATCCCATGGCACCGCTCAGTGACCATGGTGACGTCATATTCTGGATCCCATTTCACCAAATCTACCTCAGTAGTACTCGAAAAAAGATTGACTTTTAGACCCATATTAATATTACACACCAAATGGTCGCATCCCCATGATAAGTAATGGAAAGCCCTTATTTTCAACCACATGCTAGAACTAAATTGACAACCGTGTTTTCATATTTCTGCCATAGGAAACATTATACAGTAATAAAGTAACTTGATTTTAATACCAAATAAAGCATAGGTTGACGTTGCAATTGTTCATAGCTATGCAATACAGCCCATAGTATATGACACCCCTCCCCCCACCTACAACGATCCACCAGCTTTAGCAGAGAGCCACCGAATCCGCATGTGATGCGGTCGACACACGCCAAAACGTCCCCACGAAGGAATAAATACGGCACATTTTTGCCAAACGTACGCCGGTCTGCCCACTCAATAGTAACATAATCAGTCTCCACGCAGACATAGGCAACTGACATGCATATAACTGTGATATACGACAATGTTTGAGGCACTACTTGACACCATATAATTTTCTATGCGCAACCTATTGGTATGTGACGTTAATTAAGTTACCTACCTGCACCAGTGTCTTTATGTCCTGCTCGCATCGTTATCGTCTCCGGAGACGGATGTCCACACACGTCTGTCCCCTACCTGTGTGCTGAATCTAATGAGAAAATGGAGAATTTTGCGCGGTCAGTTGCTGCGACCACGCCGCCTATCGCCCCGGGTTACGCGTGACGTCATTGAAACAAACGTTTCCCAAGCAGCGCTTCAAACAAGGCAAAATACATGCAATATCGCTCAAAGACTTAAAAAAACTTGATGATCACCGGCAGACACAGGCTATTTTTGTCATCAACTTGCAACAGATCTTAAATTATATACGCTAATATGTTGTAGCCTGTAGGTAAAACCTAGAAGGCGAGCGTAGCCTTTGACTTTGTTGTGAAGCAATTTTTTGGACTCCCACTGATGATAACTAGGCTAAACTGTTTCTCATAACCTTATGACTTGTTCTTTTTAAAGGTGAAGTTTTACATATTATCATATTATGCTATTTTGTATATTTAATATCAAAGTTTTGGTACTGAAAAAGTAGTTAGTACATTTGATTTGTAGTCAAGTGACCTGCCCCTGACAAAATCTGTCATGATTTAGGTTCCTATTGGATCTACCCCAGGTTGCTTTATTTGTGATCTGTAATGTTTTGTTCAAGAGAAATTGCCATCTGAAAATAGGCTAAGGCAATGAAAAAAATTGAATCACCGAAAATGTTCGTTCTCAAAGTTTAAAAATGCTGTGTTTTGTGGGGAGGGGTCATTGCATGGTGTAGGTGGAGTGCCATGGTCAGATAGATGTGGCCGGCAATAATTATGTTCCTGCCTTCCTGCTCCCAGATTTGGATTTGTAACTTCAGGACTCAGTTCATGTAATGAGCTTGAGTAATTATGCTCAAGATCTCTAGAATTTGAAACTGGGTGACTGGTTTGTGTTACGGTTACTCAGTGTGAAGCAAAGTACTGTGAATATTTTTTTATGTAAGTGTGATCTGCCATTATTCAACGTAGCAAAACCAGCAAGAAGTAGTCTATGATAGACAGAGATCCCAAATGACACACAGCTGTGATAGAAGCTTTTAGTTTTGAAGTAGATGTACTAAAGAAGGGGGCACAACTTGTTTTGATTTTATAATTGGACTACTGTACTACTTTTTAAATATAATGAAGAATGCTAATATATAGATATTCGAAGATCTTGATAACTGATTTCTAGATGTATAGAAGGTAGACCAGTCATTGCGCAGGTACCAGTGATTGCGCACTTGCAGAAATCTGATTTGATTTGTAGGAATTTATATCCAAACCTATCCAGGCAGATGCCTTCATGTGTGACAGCTACATTGACATCTGTTTTGTAAGATTCCAAATGATCTACATATAATTTTCACCACCTTTTGCTTTGTGCGCAATCACTGGTACCTGCGCAATCACTGGTACCTGCGCAATCACTGGTCCAATTACTATAGGCTAATCTTAACTGAAGGGTTTGTTATAAACCAAAAAAAAAGCAATTTTTTTGCCAAATTGTTTAAAGCTTGGATCCAGCTTTGTACATTAACTTCTAGCCTATCTATATTAGAAGTTAATTATTTGACGGATCCTACACAGACGCCTAATGAACTTTCAAACAACCCACTTCAATGAACACAGTTGTTGCTTTGGTTCGATAATTAGAGTAAAGATACTTTTTAAAGTAAGCTTATATTAAAGAATGCCAATGGATAGATGTTCGAAGATCTTAATAGATCTAACTTATCTCTAGATGTAGACTAAGCCTAATTAAAAGTTTTGTTAAAAATCTGCCAAACAACAGCAATTTTTGCCTGAATTTTTTTTAAAGCTTTGATCCAACTTAAGCTTAGTAAGTCTTACATTAATTTCCAGCTAGATCTGTATTAGAAGTTTGTTTTAATGAAAGGCTAAAGACGGTTGTCCCAATCAAATGGTTCCTTAGCTTGTCCAGGAACCAGTACAAATTTCTTGACTGATCCTGCACAGATGCCTGATGAACTGCCAAATAACCCAGTTAATTAAATGTGACACAAATAAGTGTTGAAAGTCATATGATTTTAGCCTTAATGTGACGTTAGATCTAGCACCTTTTGGATCACCAACCTTGATCTATATTTACAAAAGCTGAACTAGATTGTAGACCTAACAGATCTGGATCTAGGCCTAAGCTGAGATCTATAAACATGTACCGTTAACGAAGCAATTTTTGCCTCAAATTGTTTAAAGCTTAGATCCAACTTAAACTAAATTAGATCTAGGGAACCTACATTAACTTAACTTCCAGCTAGATCTATATTAGTCAATTAGAAGTCTATGTTATTGAAAGGCTCAGTAAACATTAGCTAAAAGAGTCAAATATGGTCCCCTGGTCAGGGTCAAAACTGTTCTATGGATCCTACACTGGCGCCTAGCCTCCTAGGCTAGATCTAAATATTACACAAATAAGTTACCTTAGCACTTTAATGTATATAAATTTACAAAAGGTAAACTAGACGTTAAAATGTTGTAACATCAACGAAGCCTGGTAAACTGCTGACAGATCTGAAACTGTCGTCTGCGCGTTCGACTTGTGCTGCCACCCAGCGAATGCATCGCGCGCGCGTGTTGAGCGCCCTCTGTCAGGAGAGAGGAGGAAACCTGCATGTTGTCGCTATGATCAGCGCTTCATCAGTTGGAATTATGTTTTTGTATGTAAATTATCTACCAATTATGCACAATCTTTTGTGAATGTGCGGGTTTGGGCTGCATACCTGGGCTGCATATAGATCTAAGTTTGTGACAAAATAAAAAAACACGAAATTTCCCAGAATGCATTTAAACGCATGCGCATGTCACACCACTGGGGGTCGACTTCCTGCTGATTTTTTTTCGCGCTTTACAGTATGGGATTGAGATTTTTGGCAGTTTTTTTACGTGTGTGTTATCTAAAGAGCTCGCTACGCTCGCTACTATCTTCTAAAGAACTTACTGTCATCCAAATAACCTCCAGCTCCACATCAAAGGAAAGAATATAGGCAACATGCACGCAGGTTGTATCAGGTATGTTCGTACTGTAGATATGTCGCAACATTTAATGCGTTTGAACTCTTCAAAGACGCTTCCAATTTCTTTGTAAAGATGACATATTTTAGCACTACCGGTTGTCCATATCGAACCTGAGCCGTACGGTAGCGCCGCCTGGTGAGTGTGGTCTAAAGCAGCGACAGAGATTCCGTGTTCACGGCGCGTGCGAATCGTGAGCCTCGCTTGATATGGCTGGTAAACTGTCTGGCCTCAATGGTAGACAACCCACGCCAATAGCATTGTTGGACACACATATACTATCTGATAACTATTTAGAGATTATCTTCAGGCAACAGTAGCGAGGTCAGCTATATAACGCCGCCCAAAACCATCTATAGTGTCTACGGCCATACCACGTTGAAAGCACCGGTTCTCGTCCGATCACCGAAGTTAAGCAACGTCGGGCCCGGTTAGTACTTGGATGGGTGACCGCCTGGGAATACCGGGTGCTGTAGACTTTTTTTTTTTTTTGCGTCTATTCTGTTTTTCTCTTTCCATTATTTTCCATTTATCCCCACTACCTTCAAACACTAACAATTATTACACGGATCGCCTTAAAAATGTCGTCAATTAGTAAATTTACACTCACCAGAAATGACCCTTATGATATAAGTACTTACATCTTGACCACGTCACAGGGACGGTTGATGGGTACCTTATGACCACAAGCGCCCCAGGTTACACACCAATAGGTCGTGCGTAGAAAAGTATATATCGTCAAGTAGTGCCTAAAATATGGTCGTATATCAGGGTTATATGGTTACTGGTTATTTCTTTTTTTGTATATATTGTTTCTGTTACTAATGTTTGGCCAGATTACTGCCTGTTGCATTAATCTGTGGCATATTTAGTCCAGCTTACGAATGGTACGGGTGCGTGGTTCGGTCGCCCTCATCACATGCTGATTCGCTTGGTGTCATACTATGGGCTGTAGCTAGAAATATCGCACGTCAACCGTATGTTCTGTTTGTTTTAAAAATAAAGTTGGATACTTGCTCCATAATTTGCTATGGCCCATATAGTCAAACATGGGTACCGATTATTTTCTAACATGGGGTTGAAAATTAGGGGTTTCGCATTACTTGACATGGGGATGGTGTGTAACCTCCAGCCTCGTAGCATCACACAATTTACCCCGATGGCAATCATCGCTTCACATATAACCTTCCCATGGTTCCCTATTAATATTAACCTCTGGGAAAATATCATGGGTGATCATATTCCAGTCCATCATTAGACCCAAACCATCGCCCATGGCATACGCCTACAGTTATAAATTCCCATACAGCCCAGTTCAACCCGCGTCAGATAATGCTCCAGAACATGAACATCTCTTACTTCTAGGGTGACGTTATCCCGTGGATCTCATTACCCCGTCCAGTGACACTGGAGACGTCACATTCTGGATCCCATGGGGCCGCCCATTGACCACGGCGAAGTCGTATTCTGGATCTCATGGCACCGCCCAATGACCATGGTGAAGTCGTATTCTGGATCCCATGGCACCGCCCAGTGACCATGATGACGTCGTATTCTGGATCCCATGGTACCACCCTATGACTATCGTGACATCGTCTTGCGGATCGCATGACACCGCTCAGTGACCATGGTGATGTCGCATTCTGGATCCCATGGCACCGCCCAGTGACTATGGTGATGTTGTATTCTGGATCGCCTAATGACCATGGGGACATGCTCTCGTGTAGCCCATGTCACCGCTCAGTGATAATGGTGACGTCGCATTCTGGATCCCATGACACCGCTCAGTGACCATGAGGACGTTGTATTCTGGATCCCATAGCACCGCCCAGTGACGATGGTGAAGTCGTATTCCGGATCCCATGGCACATCTCAGTGACCATGGTGAAGTCGCATTCTGGATCCCAAGGCACCGCCCAGTGACTATGGTGACGTCGTATTCTGGATCCCATGGCACCGCTTAATGACCATGATGACGTCGTATTCGGGATCCCATGTCACCGCCCAGTCACCATGGCGAAGCCGTATTCTGGATCCCATGGCACCGCTCAGTGACCATGGTGACGTCATATTCTGGATCCCATTTCACCAAATCTACCTCAGTAGTACTCGAAAAAAGATTGACTTTTAGACCCATATTAATATTACACACCAAATGGTCGCATCCCCATGATAAGTAATGGAAAGCCCTTATTTTCAACCACATGCTAGAACTAAATTGACAACCGTGTTTTCATATTTCTGCCATAGGAAACATTATACAGTAATAAAGTAACTTGATTTTAATACCAAATAAAGCATAGGTTGACGTTGCAATTGTTCATAGCTATGCAATACAGCCCATAGTATATGACACCCCTCCCCCCACCTACAACGATCCACCAGCTTTAGCAGAGAGCCACCGAATCCGCATGTGATGCGGTCGACACACGCCAAAACGTCCCCACGAAGGAATAAATACGGCACATTTTTGCCAAACGTACGCCGGTCTGCCCACTCAATAGTAACATAATCAGTCTCCACGCAGACATAGGCAACTGACATGCATATAACTGTGATATACGACAATGTTTGAGGCACTACTTGACACCATATAATTTTCTATGCGCAACCTATTGGTATGTGACGTTAATTAAGTTACCTACCTGCACCAGTGTCTTTATGTCCTGCTCGCATCGTTATCGTCTCCGGAGACGGATGTCCACACACGTCTGTCCCCTACCTGTGTGCTGAATCTAATGAGAAAATGGAGAATTTTGCGCGGTCAGTTGCTGCGACCACGCCGCCTATCGCCCCGGGTTACGCGTGACGTCATTGAAACAAACGTTTCCCAAGCAGCGCTTCAAACAAGGCAAAATACATGCAATATCGCTCAAAGACTTAAAAAAACTTGATGATCACCGGCAGACACAGGCTATTTTTGTCATCAACTTGCAACAGATCTTAAATTATATACGCTAATATGTTGTAGCCTGTAGGTAAAACCTAGAAGGCGAGCGTAGCCTTTGACTTTGTTGTGAAGCAATTTTTTGGACTCCCACTGATGATAACTAGGCTAAACTGTTTCTCATAACCTTATGACTTGTTCTTTTTAAAGGTGAAGTTTTACATATTATCATATTATGCTATTTTGTATATTTAATATCAAAGTTTTGGTACTGAAAAAGTAGTTAGTACATTTGATTTGTAGTCAAGTGACCTGCCCCTGACAAAATCTGTCATGATTTAGGTTCCTATTGGATCTACCCCAGGTTGCTTTATTTGTGATCTGTAATGTTTTGTTCAAGAGAAATTGCCATCTGAAAATAGGCTAAGGCAATGAAAAAAATTGAATCACCGAAAATGTTCGTTCTCAAAGTTTAAAAATGCTGTGTTTTGTGGGGAGGGGTCATTGCATGGTGTAGGTGGAGTGCCATGGTCAGATAGATGTGGCCGGCAATAATTATGTTCCTGCCTTCCTGCTCCCAGATTTGGATTTGTAACTTCAGGACTCAGTTCATGTAATGAGCTTGAGTAATTATGCTCAAGATCTCTAGAATTTGAAACTGGGTGACTGGTTTGTGTTACGGTTACTCAGTGTGAAGCAAAGTACTGTGAATATTTTTTTATGTAAGTGTGATCTGCCATTATTCAACGTAGCAAAACCAGCAAGAAGTAGTCTATGATAGACAGAGATCCCAAATGACACACAGCTGTGATAGAAGCTTTTAGTTTTGAAGTAGATGTACTAAAGAAGGGGGCACAACTTGTTTTGATTTTATAATTGGACTACTGTACTACTTTTTAAATATAATGAAGAATGCTAATATATAGATATTCGAAGATCTTGATAACTGATTTCTAGATGTATAGAAGGTAGACCAGTCATTGCGCAGGTACCAGTGATTGCGCACTTGCAGAAATCTGATTTGATTTGTAGGAATTTATATCCAAACCTATCCAGGCAGATGCCTTCATGTGTGACAGCTACATTGACATCTGTTTTGTAAGATTCCAAATGATCTACATATAATTTTCACCACCTTTTGCTTTGTGCGCAATCACTGGTACCTGCGCAATCACTGGTACCTGCGCAATCACTGGTCCAATTACTATAGGCTAATCTTAACTGAAGGGTTTGTTATAAACCAAAAAAAAAGCAATTTTTTTGCCAAATTGTTTAAAGCTTGGATCCAGCTTTGTACATTAACTTCTAGCCTATCTATATTAGAAGTTAATTATTTGACGGATCCTACACAGACGCCTAATGAACTTTCAAACAACCCACTTCAATGAACACAGTTGTTGCTTTGGTTCGATAATTAGAGTAAAGATACTTTTTAAAGTAAGCTTATATTAAAGAATGCCAATGGATAGATGTTCGAAGATCTTAATAGATCTAACTTATCTCTAGATGTAGACTAAGCCTAATTAAAAGTTTTGTTAAAAATCTGCCAAACAACAGCAATTTTTGCCTGAATTTTTTTTAAAGCTTTGATCCAACTTAAGCTTAGTAAGTCTTACATTAATTTCCAGCTAGATCTGTATTAGAAGTTTGTTTTAATGAAAGGCTAAAGACGGTTGTCCCAATCAAATGGTTCCTTAGCTTGTCCAGGAACCAGTACAAATTTCTTGACTGATCCTGCACAGATGCCTGATGAACTGCCAAATAACCCAGTTAATTAAATGTGACACAAATAAGTGTTGAAAGTCATATGATTTTAGCCTTAATGTGACGTTAGATCTAGCACCTTTTGGATCACCAACCTTGATCTATATTTACAAAAGCTGAACTAGATTGTAGACCTAACAGATCTGGATCTAGGCCTAAGCTGAGATCTATAAACATGTACCGTTAACGAAGCAATTTTTGCCTCAAATTGTTTAAAGCTTAGATCCAACTTAAACTAAATTAGATCTAGGGAACCTACATTAACTTAACTTCCAGCTAGATCTATATTAGTCAATTAGAAGTCTATGTTATTGAAAGGCTCAGTAAACATTAGCTAAAAGAGTCAAATATGGTCCCCTGGTCAGGGTCAAAACTGTTCTATGGATCCTACACTGGCGCCTAGCCTCCTAGGCTAGATCTAAATATTACACAAATAAGTTACCTTAGCACTTTAATGTATATAAATTTACAAAAGGTAAACTAGACGTTAAAATGTTGTAACATCAACGAAGCCTGGTAAACTGCTGACAGATCTGAAACTGTCGTCTGCGCGTTCGACTTGTGCTGCCACCCAGCGAATGCATCGCGCGCGCGTGTTGAGCGCCCTCTGTCAGGAGAGAGGAGGAAACCTGCATGTTGTCGCTATGATCAGCGCTTCATCAGTTGGAATTATGTTTTTGTATGTAAATTATCTACCAATTATGCACAATCTTTTGTGAATGTGCGGGTTTGGGCTGCATACCTGGGCTGCATATAGATCTAAGTTTGTGACAAAATAAAAAAACACGAAATTTCCCAGAATGCATTTAAACGCATGCGCATGTCACACCACTGGGGGTCGACTTCCTGCTGATTTTTTTTCGCGCTTTACAGTATGGGATTGAGATTTTTGGCAGTTTTTTTACGTGTGTGTTATCTAAAGAGCTCGCTACGCTCGCTACTATCTTCTAAAGAACTTACTGTCATCCAAATAACCTCCAGCTCCACATAAAAGGAAAGAATATAGGCAACATGCACGCAGGTTGTATCAGGTATGTTCGTACTGTAGATATGTCGCAACATTTAATGCGTTTGAACTCTTCAAAGACGCTTCCAATTTCTTTGTAAAGATGACATATTTTAGCACTACCGGTTGTCCATATCGAACCTGAGCCGTACGGTAGCGCCGCCTGGTGAGTGTGGTCTAAAGCAGCGACAGAGATTCCGTGTTCACGGCGCGTGCGAATCGTGAGCCTCGCTTGATATGGCTGGTAAACTGTCTGGCCTCAATGGTAGACAACCCACGCCAATAGCATTGTTGGACACACATATACTATCTGATAACTATTTAGAGATTATCTTCAGGCAACAGTAGCGAGGTCAGCTATATAACGCCGCCCAAAACCATCTATAGTGTCTACGGCCATACCACGTTGAAAGCACCGGTTCTCGTCCGATCACCGAAGTTAAGCAACGTCGGGCCCGGTTAGTACTTGGATGGGTGACCGCCTGGGAATACCGGGTGCTGTAGACTTTTTTTTTTTTTTGCGTCTATTCTGTTTTTCTCTTTCCATTATTTTCCATTTATCCCCACTACCTTCAAACACTAACAATTATTACACGGATCGCCTTAAAAATGTCGTCAATTAGTAAATTTACACTCACCAGAAATGACCCTTATGATATAAGTACTTACATCTTGACCACGTCACAGGGACGGTTGATGGGTACCTTATGACCACAAGCGCCCCAGGTTACACACCAATAGGTCGTGCGTAGAAAAGTATATATCGTCAAGTAGTGCCTAAAATATGGTCGTATATCAGGGTTATATGGTTACTGGTTATTTCTTTTTTTGTATATATTGTTTCTGTTACTAATGTTTGGCCAGATTACTGCCTGTTGCATTAATCTGTGGCATATTTAGTCCAGCTTACGAATGGTACGGGTGCGTGGTTCGGTCGCCCTCATCACATGCTGATTCGCTTGGTGTCATACTATGGGCTGTAGCTAGAAATATCGCACGTCAACCGTATGTTCTGTTTGTTTTAAAAATAAAGTTGGATACTTGCTCCATAATTTGCTATGGCCCATATAGTCAAACATGGGTACCGATTATTTTCTAACATGGGGTTGAAAATTAGGGGTTTCGCATTACTTGACATGGGGATGGTGTGTAACCTCCAGCCTCGTAGCATCACACAATTTACCCCGATGGCAATCATCGCTTCACATATAACCTTCCCATGGTTCCCTATTAATATTAACCTCTGGGAAAATATCATGGGTGATCATATTCCAGTCCATCATTAGACCCAAACCATCGCCCATGGCATACGCCTACAGTTATAAATTCCCATACAGCCCAGTTCAACCCGCGTCAGATAATGCTCCAGAACATGAACATCTCTTACTTCTAGGGTGACGTTATCCCGTGGATCTCATTACCCCGTCCAGTGACACTGGAGACGTCACATTCTGGATCCCATGGGGCCGCCCATTGACCACGGCGAAGTCGTATTCTGGATCTCATGGCACCGCCCAATGACCATGGTGAAGTCGTATTCTGGATCCCATGGCACCGCCCAGTGACCATGATGACGTCGTATTCTGGATCCCATGGTACCACCCTATGACTATCGTGACATCGTCTTGCGGATCGCATGACACCGCTCAGTGACCATGGTGATGTCGCATTCTGGATCCCATGGCACCGCCCAGTGACTATGGTGATGTTGTATTCTGGATCGCCTAATGACCATGGGGACATGCTCTCGTGTAGCCCATGTCACCGCTCAGTGATAATGGTGACGTCGCATTCTGGATCCCATGACACCGCTCAGTGACCATGAGGACGTTGTATTCTGGATCCCATAGCACCGCCCAGTGACGATGGTGAAGTCGTATTCCGGATCCCATGGCACATCTCAGTGACCATGGTGAAGTCGCATTCTGGATCCCAAGGCACCGCCCAGTGACTATGGTGACGTCGTATTCTGGATCCCATGGCACCGCTTAATGACCATGATGACGTCGTATTCGGGATCCCATGTCACCGCCCAGTCACCATGGCGAAGCCGTATTCTGGATCCCATGGCACCGCTCAGTGACCATGGTGACGTCATATTCTGGATCCCATTTCACCAAATCTACCTCAGTAGTACTCGAAAAAAGATTGACTTTTAGACCCATATTAATATTACACACCAAATGGTCGCATCCCCATGATAAGTAATGGAAAGCCCTTATTTTCAACCACATGCTAGAACTAAATTGACAACCGTGTTTTCATATTTCTGCCATAGGAAACATTATACAGTAATAAAGTAACTTGATTTTAATACCAAATAAAGCATAGGTTGACGTTGCAATTGTTCATAGCTATGCAATACAGCCCATAGTATATGACACCCCTCCCCCCACCTACAACGATCCACCAGCTTTAGCAGAGAGCCACCGAATCCGCATGTGATGCGGTCGACACACGCCAAAACGTCCCCACGAAGGAATAAATACGGCACATTTTTGCCAAACGTACGCCGGTCTGCCCACTCAATAGTAACATAATCAGTCTCCACGCAGACATAGGCAACTGACATGCATATAACTGTGATATACGACAATGTTTGAGGCACTACTTGACACCATATAATTTTCTATGCGCAACCTATTGGTATGTGACGTTAATTAAGTTACCTACCTGCACCAGTGTCTTTATGTCCTGCTCGCATCGTTATCGTCTCCGGAGACGGATGTCCACACACGTCTGTCCCCTACCTGTGTGCTGAATCTAATGAGAAAATGGAGAATTTTGCGCGGTCAGTTGCTGCGACCACGCCGCCTATCGCCCCGGGTTACGCGTGACGTCATTGAAACAAACGTTTCCCAAGCAGCGCTTCAAACAAGGCAAAATACATGCAATATCGCTCAAAGACTTAAAAAAACTTGATGATCACCGGCAGACACAGGCTATTTTTGTCATCAACTTGCAACAGATCTTAAATTATATACGCTAATATGTTGTAGCCTGTAGGTAAAACCTAGAAGGCGAGCGTAGCCTTTGACTTTGTTGTGAAGCAATTTTTTGGACTCCCACTGATGATAACTAGGCTAAACTGTTTCTCATAACCTTATGACTTGTTCTTTTTAAAGGTGAAGTTTTACATATTATCATATTATGCTATTTTGTATATTTAATATCAAAGTTTTGGTACTGAAAAAGTAGTTAGTACATTTGATTTGTAGTCAAGTGACCTGCCCCTGACAAAATCTGTCATGATTTAGGTTCCTATTGGATCTACCCCAGGTTGCTTTATTTGTGATCTGTAATGTTTTGTTCAAGAGAAATTGCCATCTGAAAATAGGCTAAGGCAATGAAAAAAATTGAATCACCGAAAATGTTCGTTCTCAAAGTTTAAAAATGCTGTGTTTTGTGGGGAGGGGTCATTGCATGGTGTAGGTGGAGTGCCATGGTCAGATAGATGTGGCCGGCAATAATTATGTTCCTGCCTTCCTGCTCCCAGATTTGGATTTGTAACTTCAGGACTCAGTTCATGTAATGAGCTTGAGTAATTATGCTCAAGATCTCTAGAATTTGAAACTGGGTGACTGGTTTGTGTTACGGTTACTCAGTGTGAAGCAAAGTACTGTGAATATTTTTTTATGTAAGTGTGATCTGCCATTATTCAACGTAGCAAAACCAGCAAGAAGTAGTCTATGATAGACAGAGATCCCAAATGACACACAGCTGTGATAGAAGCTTTTAGTTTTGAAGTAGATGTACTAAAGAAGGGGGCACAACTTGTTTTGATTTTATAATTGGACTACTGTACTACTTTTTAAATATAATGAAGAATGCTAATATATAGATATTCGAAGATCTTGATAACTGATTTCTAGATGTATAGAAGGTAGACCAGTCATTGCGCAGGTACCAGTGATTGCGCACTTGCAGAAATCTGATTTGATTTGTAGGAATTTATATCCAAACCTATCCAGGCAGATGCCTTCATGTGTGACAGCTACATTGACATCTGTTTTGTAAGATTCCAAATGATCTACATATAATTTTCACCACCTTTTGCTTTGTGCGCAATCACTGGTACCTGCGCAATCACTGGTACCTGCGCAATCACTGGTCCAATTACTATAGGCTAATCTTAACTGAAGGGTTTGTTATAAACCAAAAAAAAAGCAATTTTTTTGCCAAATTGTTTAAAGCTTGGATCCAGCTTTGTACATTAACTTCTAGCCTATCTATATTAGAAGTTAATTATTTGACGGATCCTACACAGACGCCTAATGAACTTTCAAACAACCCACTTCAATGAACACAGTTGTTGCTTTGGTTCGATAATTAGAGTAAAGATACTTTTTAAAGTAAGCTTATATTAAAGAATGCCAATGGATAGATGTTCGAAGATCTTAATAGATCTAACTTATCTCTAGATGTAGACTAAGCCTAATTAAAAGTTTTGTTAAAAATCTGCCAAACAACAGCAATTTTTGCCTGAATTTTTTTTAAAGCTTTGATCCAACTTAAGCTTAGTAAGTCTTACATTAATTTCCAGCTAGATCTGTATTAGAAGTTTGTTTTAATGAAAGGCTAAAGACGGTTGTCCCAATCAAATGGTTCCTTAGCTTGTCCAGGAACCAGTACAAATTTCTTGACTGATCCTGCACAGATGCCTGATGAACTGCCAAATAACCCAGTTAATTAAATGTGACACAAATAAGTGTTGAAAGTCATATGATTTTAGCCTTAATGTGACGTTAGATCTAGCACCTTTTGGATCACCAACCTTGATCTATATTTACAAAAGCTGAACTAGATTGTAGACCTAACAGATCTGGATCTAGGCCTAAGCTGAGATCTATAAACATGTACCGTTAACGAAGCAATTTTTGCCTCAAATTGTTTAAAGCTTAGATCCAACTTAAACTAAATTAGATCTAGGGAACCTACATTAACTTAACTTCCAGCTAGATCTATATTAGTCAATTAGAAGTCTATGTTATTGAAAGGCTCAGTAAACATTAGCTAAAAGAGTCAAATATGGTCCCCTGGTCAGGGTCAAAACTGTTCTATGGATCCTACACTGGCGCCTAGCCTCCTAGGCTAGATCTAAATATTACACAAATAAGTTACCTTAGCACTTTAATGTATATAAATTTACAAAAGGTAAACTAGACGTTAAAATGTTGTAACATCAACGAAGCCTGGTAAACTGCTGACAGATCTGAAACTGTCGTCTGCGCGTTCGACTTGTGCTGCCACCCAGCGAATGCATCGCGCGCGCGTGTTGAGCGCCCTCTGTCAGGAGAGAGGAGGAAACCTGCATGTTGTCGCTATGATCAGCGCTTCATCAGTTGGAATTATGTTTTTGTATGTAAATTATCTACCAATTATGCACAATCTTTTGTGAATGTGCGGGTTTGGGCTGCATACCTGGGCTGCATATAGATCTAAGTTTGTGACAAAATAAAAAAACACGAAATTTCCCAGAATGCATTTAAACGCATGCGCATGTCACACCACTGGGGGTCGACTTCCTGCTGATTTTTTTTCGCGCTTTACAGTATGGGATTGAGATTTTTGGCAGTTTTTTTACGTGTGTGTTATCTAAAGAGCTCGCTACGCTCGCTACTATCTTCTAAAGAACTTACTGTCATCCAAATAACCTCCAGCTCCACATAAAAGGAAAGAATATAGGCAACATGCACGCAGGTTGTATCAGGTATGTTCGTACTGTAGATATGTCGCAACATTTAATGCGTTTGAACTCTTCAAAGACGCTTCCAATTTCTTTGTAAAGATGACATATTTTAGCACTACCGGTTGTCCATATCGAACCTGAGCCGTACGGTAGCGCCGCCTGGTGAGTGTGGTCTAAAGCAGCGACAGAGATTCCGTGTTCACGGCGCGTGCGAATCGTGAGCCTCGCTTGATATGGCTGGTAAACTGTCTGGCCTCAATGGTAGACAACCCACGCCAATAGCATTGTTGGACACACATATACTATCTGATAACTATTTAGAGATTATCTTCAGGCAACAGTAGCGAGGTCAGCTATATAACGCCGCCCAAAACCATCTATAGTGTCTACGGCCATACCACGTTGAAAGCACCGGTTCTCGTCCGATCACCGAAGTTAAGCAACGTCGGGCCCGGTTAGTACTTGGATGGGTGACCGCCTGGGAATACCGGGTGCTGTAGACTTTTTTTTTTTTTTGCGTCTATTCTGTTTTTCTCTTTCCATTATTTTCCATTTATCCCCACTACCTTCAAACACTAACAATTATTACACGGATCGCCTTAAAAATGTCGTCAATTAGTAAATTTACACTCACCAGAAATGACCCTTATGATATAAGTACTTACATCTTGACCACGTCACAGGGACGGTTGATGGGTACCTTATGACCACAAGCGCCCCAGGTTACACACCAATAGGTCGTGCGTAGAAAAGTATATATCGTCAAGTAGTGCCTAAAATATGGTCGTATATCAGGGTTATATGGTTACTGGTTATTTCTTTTTTTGTATATATTGTTTCTGTTACTAATGTTTGGCCAGATTACTGCCTGTTGCATTAATCTGTGGCATATTTAGTCCAGCTTACGAATGGTACGGGTGCGTGGTTCGGTCGCCCTCATCACATGCTGATTCGCTTGGTGTCATACTATGGGCTGTAGCTAGAAATATCGCACGTCAACCGTATGTTCTGTTTGTTTTAAAAATAAAGTTGGATACTTGCTCCATAATTTGCTATGGCCCATATAGTCAAACATGGGTACCGATTATTTTCTAACATGGGGTTGAAAATTAGGGGTTTCGCATTACTTGACATGGGGATGGTGTGTAACCTCCAGCCTCGTAGCATCACACAATTTACCCCGATGGCAATCATCGCTTCACATATAACCTTCCCATGGTTCCCTATTAATATTAACCTCTGGGAAAATATCATGGGTGATCATATTCCAGTCCATCATTAGACCCAAACCATCGCCCATGGCATACGCCTACAGTTATAAATTCCCATACAGCCCAGTTCAACCCGCGTCAGATAATGCTCCAGAACATGAACATCTCTTACTTCTAGGGTGACGTTATCCCGTGGATCTCATTACCCCGTCCAGTGACACTGGAGACGTCACATTCTGGATCCCATGGGGCCGCCCATTGACCACGGCGAAGTCGTATTCTGGATCTCATGGCACCGCCCAATGACCATGGTGAAGTCGTATTCTGGATCCCATGGCACCGCCCAGTGACCATGATGACGTCGTATTCTGGATCCCATGGTACCACCCTATGACTATCGTGACATCGTCCGGATCCCATGGCACCGCTCGGTGACCATGGTGACGTCGTATTCTGGAATCCATGGCACCGCCCAGCGAACATGGTGAAGTCGTATTCTGGATCCCGTGGGACCGCCCATTGACCACGACGAAGTCGTATTCTGGATCTCATGGCACCGCCCAATGACCATGGTGAAGTCGTATTCTGGATCCCATGGCACCACCCAGTGACCATGATGACGTCGTATTCTGGATCCCATGGTACCACCCTATGACTATCGTCACATCGTCTTGCGGATCGCATGACACCGCTCAGTGACCATGGTGATGTCGCATTCTGGATCCCATGGCACCGCCCAGTGACTATGGTGATGTTGTATTCTGGATCGCCTACAGTGACCATGGGGACATGCTCTCGTGTAGCCCATGTCACCGCTCAGTGATAATGGTGACGTCGCATTCTGGATCCCATGACACCGCTCAGTGACCGTGAGGACGTTGTATTCTGGATCCCATAGCACCGCCCAGTGACCATGGGGACATGCTCTCGTGTAGCCCATGGCACCGCCCAGTGACCATGGTAACGTTTTATTTTGGATCCCATATCAAGGCCCAGTGACCATGGTGACGCCGTATTCTGGATCCCATGGCACTGCCCAGTGACCTTGTGAAGAAATGTGTTCTTCGTGATCTGGGAGCACGACCCCCCCTTGCCCCCCCACCCCCCACCCCCTCACCATGGTGACGTCGCTGGTATTCTGGATCCCATGGCACCGCTCATTGACCATGGGGACGTTGTATTCTGGATCCCATATCACCGCCCAGTGAACATGGTGACGTATTCTGGATCCCATGCCACCGCTCAGTGACCATGGTGACGCCGTATTCTGGATTCCATGGCACCGCCCAGGGGCCGTTGTGACGTCGTATAGTCTGGATCCGCATGGCATCTTCACTATATATTCCAGTTGACATCGAAAGTGTTCAAATAAACTTTCAGCTCTTGGCTATATATTCCATTTGATATCGACAGTGTTCAATCAATTACCCTCCATATACATTGCCAGGACTGTCAGCGTCTATGTTGGATGCATTGAACCAAAAAATTCTGTTTCAAGGACCACAAAATGTCACAAATATTTAGACTCAGATTCTCTCTGCTGATTGGCTTGAACTCAACGAAACGCACTCAACCATAAAAACAATACACGCCCTCGACCACAGGTGTCTACGCATTGCATCAATGCTCACCTGTCAATCTTGTGACATTATTGAGGAATTTTCATATAACGCTCAGATGCAATGCTCCCAGAAATAAACCCGCCGGGATCTCACTTTTGCTACGTTGACGAACGCGTTTATAGTGATATCGTGGAATAAAAAAATGCAAACTCCAATTAAAACAAATTGTTATTTGTGTATCTTCTATAAACCAAGTTAACTCTGAGCAAGACAAAATCGTGGAACGAACACTTTAAGTCATTTGTCACATAGTATTGGTGTATGACAGTTCGCTCGTCTAATATATATAAGTATATAAGTCTCTTATATATATATATGTCCCTATCTGCATTACCAAAACCACCTTGCTAAAGCAGTTGCCGGTCCATAGGGTTGCGGAGACGGAGAGAAGGGGATTTGAACAATAATCCAACTACCGGCCGGTACGCTCCTTGTAAATTCTTTTTAACTGAACCAGAGAAGATCCCCCCCCCAACCCCCCTCCCACCGCACCCCTTTTCAAAATCCTGGATCCGCACCTGTATGTAGGCCTATCATTTCGTAACCAAAAAACACTAGCACACATTTACCCAGGACAGCGTTACTTCTCGACAAAATCCAATCGAGAACAGCCAACTGTTATGGGTGAAATTCAAATGAAAAAAGGTCACTGTGATAAAAAGACGGCTATGACGAAATGAAATTAAGAAATGTACGCTCAGCAATGTTGTATGTTTTCAAACCAGGCGCCCAGTCAGTTCATTCATGAGCAAGGCTGGCCGAAGCTGTCTCCAATCGCCTCGTGCCTCAAGTGCGTGGGGATCAAGCGAGAGTGGTATTACTACGCTTCTCTGATTGGTCAGTTCCCACTCAAGGTGGTTTTGACGTCACGAATCAATTCAGTCACATGAGGGCCGTTATATGCGCGGATGCCGCCCTCCGCATAAATCTAATTATATTGTTATTTTTGCGTAACTGCGTCCAAATTTAGTGGGAAAATGGTGAATAATGAGCTACATCATCATGCACAATTTAATTTTGGTTTTAGAGCATCAGTAGGTATACGTAAAGGGAAGTCTACAGCATGTTTAATGATGCTGTTGGGGGCACGACCTGAAAATAAACAGTGACTCTGTGCCTGTGGGATTCCTCGGTTCTGACAGGTTGTAGGATTTCTAAAACCCGCAACATTTGCGACAATTTCACCGGAAAGGTAGGATTTTAGCTCTTATATTTATGCCATGCTTGTCATGGGAACATCTTGGCGTGTTTTGTGTTGCGATTCACGTTAAATCTTCCCCGGTATTGCCAGCTATTCGCCAGTGAAACGTGTCACATTGGTGTTGTGTACACTTTGCATTTGCATAGATCTCGCCGTGTGTATTCAGTATTGATTCCTACTATATTAGGCCTAAGCTAAAGCCAACGCAAAGGCTTAGGCCCTGCTTGTGGAAACACCAGCCAGGGCATACGGGTGTATGTCTATGTATTTGTCTATAGATCTAAATAACTTATATAGTCCAGGTTAGTGATTTATTCCAGCTTAGTAATTTTTAGCATGTTTTGATCAGTTGACAGTTCTAAAAATTATTGCTTCCACCCTCTTAGTTTTTGTCTTATACACAGCACTTGTTTCATGGGATGGAAGTTCTATGGCCTGTGCATATGCTATATATATATATTGTTAAATATAGCATATACACAAGCCATAGGACTTCTATCCTGTGAACCGAGGGCCTGTGGTCTTACATGTCTTATCAGTAACCTTATAAATAACCTGATTACTGTCTTAACTTATTAATATACCAAGGAGTGTCAACTATTTGTCATACATGCTTAATATTGGCTCCATGTGGTGTCTTTCTGGGGAACAACTTTGTAAGTTAAGATTAAATAAATCAGATTGATATTGATGTCATTAATAAATTACTTTAAAAATGATCTATTAGATCTATAACAATGTACTGAATTACAGATCTTAAATGTGATAATTTTGAATACACTGGTCTCTGCATTATACAGTCTCTTTATTATACAACTCCTTCCATTATAAATCATGGTTATGTCCAATTTTTGCAGTGCATGAAACTGTTTTACTCTATTGAGATATATGTGCAATAATATAACTTCTGTCATTGTTCTTCACACCTGTTGTGTAAATCTGGTAGGGCTGTCTAAGTAAGATGCAGAGGCTTATCTGGGAGCAGCCATTTATTACATAACTCCCTCTGTTATACAGTCTTTTCAGGCTGGCAGAACAGAATTTGTATAATGAAGGGACCACTGTACCAGTTATAGTGTAAATTATAAAAATCTTCAAAGCTTTTGATAAATGTGACCACATACTACCAAATACTACCAGGGGTCTGGAATAGGGAGGGGTCCAGTGTCGATTTTTCAAAGTTCTCGGTGTCGACTATCAGTTGTTTCTTTTTTTAAATCTGTGCCAATGTCGCTTTTTGAGATCTTCAGTTTCGGAATTTGAAGGTCAACGGTGAATGTCAATTTTTCAAATATACCTGTGTCGCATGTCGCCATGTACTCCTTCCATACCACTACTACTCCTTAAAATAGCTCTGCTGGGTGACACTCAACCTAGCCTTGTTCATGGCTGTTAATCACAGGCGGCTCAAAACAACCCAGCTCCTGCTGAAGGGATGCTCAAACAACCGCCCCTGATTATGCCATACATAAGACCGTAAAGCGTGTTTAATTACAAAAATAAAGGGAGACCAAAATAATTTTGGTTTTTTCAAGTCAAGTAGGTGCCGGAGATGATAAAGTGGAAACTTGATTGCTCTTGTACTGAACAGCTTTCTTAAGATGAAGAGAACAAAGCTACAAGCATTAAGCTATACTTCAAATATAGTGGGCTAAACTGGAGCATTATGACATAAGAAAGTGGGTGTTTGGATTGTGGCAACACACTGCTAATGGTTTATATGAAATCTGTGATATTAACCAGCATTCATGTCATGTATGCAATTTCACGGCACATTTAGAAACATGATGACTATGCTAACTGGTGACATATGTGCAATTCATGCAAACGTGCAACAGAATATGCACCCCTGGTATTGAACTGTATCTCTTTCCTAGGATCCTATTGCTGCATGCTATATGGTTCTAATCTCAGGCTACCGCCAATGTCATTGTTATCATTCTTGCCTCCGGCAGCCTGGGGATTTCTCTACAAACAACATGCCCATAACCTTATCTACCATTTCTACATAGTTTACCCTTCCACCACTTCCACCACAGACTCTTTCCCTGTAACAAGTAGCAAATTGTTCTCGCTCCCAGGGTTCTGCAGACAGCAGTGATTTTCCCCAACTATCTCCCAACAATGCTCCCGCCCACCACCGCCCACCACCACCACCCTGCTCCTCCCCTAGCAAACCAACATGTGCAAGCGGGCATGAGTTTTCCTCTATCATCATTCCCCAAATATACAACAGTGTTTTCCTGTATCATCATTCCCCAAGTCTACAACAGTATTTTTTCCATGTCATCATTTCACAAGTCCATACAAGAGTGTTTTCCCTTATGGTCAACCCTAAAATGTACAACACTGTCTTCCCTTATGTTCTTATCCCCTGCCCACAACAGTGTCCTTGACGGTTACAGATTTTCTTCCCAATGGCCCACACTCTTCCCTTCTCTTCTCCTCCCAGTGTCCTCTCCTATGCCCACAATCCCATAGGGCAGTGTTCTTCCCCCAATATCCCCCCCCCTGCCCCCCCCCCCCCCCCCCTGTTTCGTCCCGCAGCCCTGTCCTTACCCAAGCCCACCAACACCCAAATCTCCTTGCGGTGCCGAAGCATCTAAGTATTGATCCATGCGATCCATACAGTTGCCATGGAGATATCAGGCTATCCGCCGACCGAATTGTCGACGTCAGATGGTCGGTCGTCTGCTGCTCCCCGCGAGTGGCGGGAAAAAAAAATTGGCCGGCGCGCGATTCTAGAGTGGGCGGAGAGGGTGGTTTAGGTGGTGGAGAGGGGAAGTTAAGGCATGGGGAAAAGCGTTCATGTAAGCGAATAGTGGAGGAACGAAACGAGATAACTGGCGTCGGAACGGTGGCGGGAAGGAGACAGGTCAACAGCAAAGGATTGTGGGTAGAGGAGCGATAGCATGTCGGTGACTCTATTGATTCCATGCGTGGCCCGCGGCGATCGAGGCGAGGCGGGAGGCAAACTCCCTTTGTCATAAGAAATAGACGGGAGCGAGGGGCTTAGGATTTTTTTTTTTCGTCACCAAATGCGGGGTCATGGCAATTGTAATGCGGAGGGGTGGATGATGGGCGGGTCTGGGGTTGTTCGTGAGGGTGGTGGGGGTGGGTGGGAATCAGTTGGAGGTGTGTTAGTGGTTGGGGGGGGGGGGGGGTGGGGGGATGGAAAGTGTCATGTGGACTTGGAAAGATTATTGAAGGGATGAAGGACGGAGAGCGACATAGAGAGAGAAAGCGAGGGAGTCTCGGACTTCCTCGAAAGCGGTCTCCCGGCCCGCTGGTGGCCGTCAACATACATTAGCCCATATAGACGCCGGCGACTGTGCAGCCACGTGAGTAGGGTGGTCGGGGGAAGGGGGGGCGGGGGTGTCTCCTAGGCGCGCTGGTGGGGTTGGGCGGGGCGCTGGGGCTGCCCCAACGGATCGATATTCAGCGTCACCAGATGCTCTCAACGCAAGAGGCTTTTTATTTTTGTGAAGGCTGGATGCTGCGTGACCGCTGAGGTTTATATCGGATTACACGGAGAGTGGCTTAAAAGGTTTCAATGCCATATACCCCCGCCCGCCCCATCTCTCTCCTTCTACAGTTGCCCTTAATTTAAATACATTCTAAATTGTGGCCCAGAATTCCATCTGCAGCTACACTAACCGAGAACGCCGAAAAGAAGAAGAAAGGAATTTATTTTTGTGCCCTCCTTTCTATAGTCGCCTTGTAAAATCAATGGCTGGATATAAATTACACAGAACAGACACAGCAAATATATCCATCGTCCTTCGCAGACCGATGACAAGCAGTCTTGCTTGATATATGTGTACTCGAATATGGTAAAAGTTTGTTCGAGGGGGGTTAGGGAATTTATATTGCAACGCAATATTAACCGGTGTTAGCTTTACAGTAGTTCGATAGGCCTACCAGTAACATCCTTTCGCTCGCCTCCCCACGGTTTATCGGGAATGGTACGTCTACTTACAGCATGTTTTGCTGATACTGGTTTATTCCAGTGGGAGGTTGTTGCACCGTCTGCCGGGCCATCGTGTTCTTGTTGATCTCGTCTGGTCTTTCGAGGGGGCTATGGGCATCCGTTTTTTTGGCTCTCACCCGACCGTTTGTTGTCAGGGCGAAGCTCGCGTGGTAACGTATAGCATGGGGAATGCTCACGTGGAACGAACACAACACACCACCACCCATGTAGGGTTTAGATAACGATTTTATTTACTATTTATTGCGAAAAAGGTTTGTTTAAAAGGGTCTTATTTTGTAACTTGTTTTAATAAGCTTTCCGGGTTAGTGGTAAGTCCACTAGACCGCAGATCAATAGGTCGTGGATTCGAACATCGGGCACCTAATCCGGGAAATGTTTCGACCACCCCCCCCCCCCCCCACCCCTTCTTTCATCGCCCTGCTGGGAGGTTCCGTGGCCCAGTTTAACTCTTGTGTAAACGGAAGGCGCTTCGGTAACATGCTGTGCAGAAGGTTCACCGGCAGCGACAGTGGGGGGGGGGGGGTTCAAGCGGGGGTGAAGCGGCGAGGGTTCAAGCGGGGGTGAAGCGGCGGCGGCGGGGGTGGGGGGGGGGGGAGTCCTCACAGCTGAAGCCATTTGAAATCCTCGTGTGTACAACGGCCGCCAACGCCGAAAACCGTATTGTGCAAACCCCGGCATCGCTAACCTCTGCTGAGGCAACACATCTAACCCCCCCCCCCCCACACACACACACACACTCCCACACTAGTTTTTTTTTTTTATATTCAGACAGTAGCGATAATGGTGATGCGTTAGAACGATATGATGGTATCCGATCTATTGCTGAATGTGTCAGGTACCCGAAACCGAGTTGATATCCCCGCTGCTATTTGATATTTGCACTGGCCAACAAAATAATCGACGACGCCCTTGATGGCGCGGCAAGTATGACGATGCTGCTGTGCCCGATATGAAAGCCGGGTCGATAATTATTTTTCGAGTGCTATTAAACCCGGAGGACCGACCGTTTCTATTGGTGTCCAAGCTGGAAGCATACAGCTGCCTCAGATGTGAGCTGTAGATGACGCCGTCACAGTCTTGGCCTCAATATTGAACACAGTTGAATATTCATATCATGGTTGTTGTCATCCTGTGGGAGGAAAGCGGGAGGGAAATGGTGGCTGCATGGGTGGCTATCTGGTCAAGGCGTCCAAGCTTCTTTCTCTGGTCACCTGAGAGCCTAACGGCGCGTGGATCGGTGGTTCGAGCCCTGCTGTGGCCATGTCTGTGTGGTCGCAGGTTGAAGATCCCATGTCCT